>VZTM01035992.1:153958-187125 GCA_013400555.1 Jacana jacana
ACTGCTCTAGACAGCCATAGACCGCACGCATCAGCCACAGCTGAACACTTACAGCAGTGTCAGCCATTGCTTTTGGTTACCTAGAGTAAGTTTATTTTGGCATATAATTTACTATCAGCAATTTCTGCCAAAAAATAAGGTGTGTAATTCTCAGTGAGCAGGAGGTCATAAAATGCGTGGGGTTAACTCAAGACTAGCAGGACTGTCACAGGTGTGAGGAATTAGGTGTTAGACTATAGCTAATGGGAGCTGTGTTCTTGCCTGCATTAAGCATGGAGAAAATCTTTGACCTTTGCTAAGTATTGCTTTGTTTCTTTTCTTTATAAAGCGGCGGTAGCCTGAAGGGTTAATTTTTGTTATCTTTGAAGTTCACTATTTGGGAAAAAAAATCAGTGAATATCATCTTGCTGACCTTTGAAATCTGCTTGGCTGTTCAGGGCCTAGGCTTCATGCAGGAGTGGAGGGACAGAGACTGAGCAGTTGTTGTGGTGGCACCAGCAAGGGTTAATCAGCTTTACCAGCCTGAACAATGGAGACGGGGGCAGCTTTAAACAAAATGAGCTGAATATTTCATCCGGCCACTCAGCTGCCTGCTCCAATTGCCTCCTCTGCTAAAATGAGAGCTTAATCTAAAGTGACAACAACATCAGTTTCTATGTGCTCCAGTCACACAGAACATGACTTCCTTAACATAAACACTATTTACATGGACCGTCTGGATATAGCAGGGAATCAGGAGCGTGCCCAGCTAAGACAGAGGCTACAATGAAGGACGAATAACAGGCAGCTGAGAATTAACATCGGCAAATGAAAGCCTGACCCTCAGAGGGCATGTCCCTGTTACATTTTAAAGCTAGAAAGCCTTGCACCGGTAACCTTGCTTCCAGTAAGGACTATATAATTTAAAAGAAAATAGTACCTTTTCAGTTTAGATACTTAACCAAATGCATTATGTCTGACCCATTTTCCTACTCCATATGACATGAGAAGAAGGACCCCCAACTGCAGTTACCAGTTATTCAAACAGCTGTAACTGATAAACCTCCCCCTTTCTTGTGCTTCCATCTCAAAGCAGGTCCCACTTTTTGGTACAAAAGGAGGGATGCTCCTGGGTAGAGGCAGGTGTCCCAGTCCAGTGCCTGCCTTGGGGCACCAAGGGAAGACCGCTGTGCTATACACTACTGTTTGATGAAGCTGTTGCTTAGTCTGAGTTGTGCCACTTCTGGAAGAGCAGACTGTGCTCCTGTCTTGCCTCAACAAGACGCAAACAAGGAGTGTCCCCAGACAAGCTTCTTTCTCCAGGGTCTGTGGGGACTGTCTGCAGGAGTAAATGCTTATGGTCCCTCTCAACTGGAAAGCTGTCAGATGTTTAAAAGGGGACAAACTCCTCATTGGGAAAACTCCAGATAGTTCACTGTGGAGAAAAGCAGAGCAGGAGAGAGTCTGGGGTAGTGTGATGCTTACCACAGATAAACTCAGGAGAGGTTAATGCAACTTCTTTTTGCCCTGGTGCGGATGCTGTGAGGGTCTGACCTTGCTCCAAGAGGTAACTGGGCTTTTCTTGTCTCCCTTGTTAGGGATGCTGGAGCTGTCTAGGCAGCAGCATGGCCATGAGCATCTTGTCCTCCAGCCACTCTGGCAGCCTTGTTATTCCTTTCTTCTCTCCTTTCTTTAGGCTCGCTGTTTGTGCAGTCACTTGTTCAGCTGGGCAGGAAGGGCACTGTGCAACAGCAGGTCTAGGTATGAATTGCCCTTTGGGTAGTATTGGGAAATTCACTTTTCTTGACAGCTATGTTAAGCTGACAGTTGCTCAAGCAGGCATTATTTGCTAGTTGTTTTATAGCATGGTTTTTTTTCTGGTTTTTCTGTCTTCAAAACAGGAGTTGATCTTGAAAAAAAAATTACAAAAGGAAGTGTGGGATAACTTTGTGGGTGTGTTAAGCTGAGCAGTGTGACAGTAGGGTACCTAGATCTTAATCTGATCCTGCAGTTGGCCTTGAAAAACAGGGCAAGATTGTGCATTTCTGTGCAATTTTGTTCTCCATCATGTAGGCAAACACATCCTCCTTTTGCTTTATGGAAGGGCCGTAGTTCTATTCTACTGGAGAAGAAATATTTTCTTTCCAAACATTGGGCTAGTAGCAGAATTTACAAGAAATTGCTGATCCTGAAATAATTTTTTATCTTGTTGAAATGCTTGCTAGTTTGAAAATTTGGAACATGCTGTTAGTTACAGCATAATGTAGCATCATCTGTAAGTTGGAGAGCCATTTGTTGGACAGACCACTTGGTGAATAAGGAACTGGCTGGATGGTTGCATTCAAAGAGTTGCAGTCCACAGCTCAATGTCCAACTGGAAACCAGTGATGAGTGGCATTGCATTCCTCAGGGCTCAGTACTGGGACTGGTGCTGTTTAATATCTTTGTCAGTAACATGGATGTTGGGATTGAGTGTACCCTCAGCAAGTTTGGCGATGACACCAAGCTGTGTGACATGGTTGACATGCTGGAGGGAAGGGATGCCATCCAGAGGGATTTAGACAGACTTGAGAGGAGGTGGGCCCATGCCAACATCATAAAGTTCAACCAGGCCAAGTCCAATGTCTTGTACCTGGCTTGTGGCAATCCCAAGAGCAAGCACAGGCTGGATGGAGAATGAATTGAGAGCAGTCCTGAGGAGAAGGACTTGGGAGTGTTGGTGAGTGAGAAGCTCAACATGAGCAGGCAATGTCTGCTTGCAGCCTAGAAGGCCAACTGTATCCTGGACTACATCAAAAGAAGTGTGGGCAGCAGTTCAAGGGATGTGATTCTACCTCTTTACTCCACTCTGGTGAGACACCACCTGGAGTACTGAATCCAGCTCTAGAACCCTCAGCACAGGAGAGACATGGACCTGTTGGGGTGGGTCCAAGGGAGGGACACAAAGATGATCAGAGGGCTGGAGCTTCTGATCTGATGAAGAAGACAGGCTGAGAGAGGTGGGGTTGTTCTGCCTGGAGAAGAGAAGGCTCCGGGAAGACCTTATAGAGGCATTCCAGTACCTGAGGGGAGCCTATAGGAAAGCTGGAGAGGGACTTTTTACAAGGGTATCTAGTGATAGGATGAGGGATAATGGTTTTAAACTGAAAGAGGATAGATTTCAGTTAGATATCAGGAAGAACCTCTTTACCATGAGGGTAGTGAGGTACTGGAACAGGCTGCCCAGAGAAGTTGTGGATGCCCCATTTGTGGAAGTGTTCAAAACCAGACTGGACTGGGGCTTTGAACAACCTGGTCTATTGGGAGGTTCCTGTTCATGGCAGGGGGTTTGGAACTAGCTGATCTTTAAGGTCCCTTCCAGCCTAAACCTTTCTACGATTCTATGATTTAATATTTACTGTCTTTAATTACTGAATGTTAAACTACTAAAATTTAGGAGGTTTCTTAAGTGGAGAAAATGAACATTTGCATGAAAATGAGAAGCCCAGTGACTATAACCTTGTAGCTGAAATCATAAGCAGTTCCTTTTTCCTATTAAAGAGGAATTACTGTTGCCAAGTTAAGTGGACTTTTGTGACACTTTTTTTTTTTAAACATACTGTAGTTAACTTTGAGCTGCTGTAGCTTCACTTTAAAGAAGGAACACAGATCACTTATGGTGTCAATACAAAACTTAAAATAGTAGCCAAAATCTGTGCTTTTTGATTCTGTCTGACTACCATCTTTCCTTTTTCCTCACTTTCGGTTCCAGAAGGGAGTGTAAGCAGTCA
This sequence comes from Jacana jacana, assembly GCA_013400555.1. Classification (NCBI taxonomy): domain Eukaryota; kingdom Metazoa; phylum Chordata; class Aves; order Charadriiformes; family Jacanidae; genus Jacana; species Jacana jacana. The sequence goes on from VZTM01035992.1 coordinate 157,708, forward strand.
CAGATTTACAGAATTACAGATGTATTCCTTACACCATCAGAAAACAAGGTCTACTATTCTTGAGATGCAATGCACTGGCATTGGTTCAAGAACTAACACCTCTTCAAAGAGAGCAGTCACTAAAATCAGCTCATCATTGAAGTGCAAGGGAAAAAGACAAGACAGAAATGGGTCTATAGGGGTTTTTAAGGGTCATCCAAAGCACCATCTCACAAGTCACCTTTGTTAGGTAATGATGCTGACTGTCAGCTGGGAGTGATAGATTTCCAGAGGTGCAGGATGTAAGTTTATATTCTTACTGTTTCATGAAATAGCCCTTACAGCTTCAACTGAGGGATTGGTGAACATTCTTATTAAGCCTATTTCCTAAAAAGACCACTCAGCACTACTTATGCTATAAATAGTTCCCATAGTTCCAGTCCTAGAAACAGGCATCAAGCCTATCTGCCAACCTGGAGTTAGGTGCTAGATGAGTAAGAGGATGTGCCTTTCTCCTCACAGCCTTTCTTTAAAAGAGGTACCAAAAGAATGTATGAGAAATGAAATAGCAAGAAGTGCATCTCTGTACAGCTGGATATGCATTTAGCTTTGTTCCAAAGAACTGGGAGCCCCAGTGAGTTCTGTGTTTTTAAGAGAGATTCATCTTGTTGGATCTGCTTATCCCTTCCAGACCAAGTCCTTGGTCTTGAAAGAAAGACTGTGATTTGGCTATGTCACACAAGTGATATTGGGGCAGACTGGACTCCTTTCTGGAGAGGTGTGATCTCAGGTGCTTCAAGGGAATATAGCATTGTAGGTAGGTGAACTCTTTCAGGCTTCTTTGCCCTTATTCTCAGGCCCAAGAAGAGTGTGGATTAGGGAACATTAACCCTTTCTTGGCCTGCATTTCTGTAGTCAGGGAAGATGGAACATACTGGCCTTCAGGTTGGAGACTAGCTCTTGGATGCTAATAGAAGTGATTAATAAAAAAATCTCCTTTTCTAAGGATTACTAATCTGTCCATTAGATGTATGCTTATTACATAGTTATTAAACCTAATGAATGTATTTTTTAACATGCAATAATTATCTAATTAAATATAAAGCATTAGATTAAGTAGGCTAGCTCTCATACTAAAAATGCTGTCTATTACAAGTAGATTTATTGAGGATTAACAACTCTATAATAGAACTGTATCTATTTCATGATTGTTAATCCTCAATGAATGTTTTTAATAATTAATTGGCACTTAACTAAAGGATTATGTTCATTGTGGTGGAGTTTATGAAGCAATGGTTTTTGTGGACAATTAAGCGTGAAAGGGAATATTCCTATGATATGCCTAAATAATGGGGGGAACAGACAAAAAAACCCAAACACACAAAACCCAAGAAACTGGGGGAAATTAGTAAATTACATGTAGCATTTTTTTGGTGTCTGTTGTTACCTGGTAAGAGTTTGAGACTTTGTTTGTTTTCTTGTAGATTATGTAGGAGAAGAAGTAACCAGGTACTTAGGCAGAAGGATATTTAATGCTGGAAAATAGTTAAATGGGAGTGCTGTGGTTAAAGATGGTGAAATAGTTCAGCATGGCTGAGGAAGATCCTTCAGTATTTAAGTTTCATTCTTGAAATCTTTATTACACATGTGAATCAGTGAACTAGAACATAAATGCAATATACATTTTGACTAAACATGTTCCAGGAACATGTCCCTGTGCCAGCTGTTAGAGGATACAGAAGGAAGTTGTGTGTCTTACTTGAGCACAAAGAAATGCTGTGGATTTTTCATAGAGTCAATTACGGAAGCAAACGGGAAAACACATTCTGTCAGTTTAGCTGACCCCAAGAGAAGACGCCGGTCCTGATACCCTGTTAAGGTTTCTGCTGTTAAGAACCAGAAGGGTTGAGTCAGTGGGATTAATCATCAGCTGTTACTCTGAACACCTTCAGATTTTTTTGTGGATGGACCAAGTCTAACACAGCCATGAAGCTTTCTAGTGATTATTTGTTGAATCCCTGTAATTAAGGTATGTAGACAGATCCATATGCAGATATACACAGAGGGTTGCTTCAGAAAGAAGTTGTTCCCTATATTGCATATTTTCAAGTGGACACTGGCAAATTGAAAAATATGGAAAATATTTTATCTTGTAATGAAGAACATTGCTAAGTAAGTATTCTGTTCACATTAACAAATTTAACCAGCTAAAATTATTAAACTTCATGAAAAATGCAACACCTTTTCAGAATGAATTGAATGGGGGAAAATGGAGAGAAAGTTTGTGCCTGTGAACATATGTGCTTATATAGTTTTCTATTTGCACAGCATAAATTAAATTTTCCTTCTTTTTAAGTGAAGGCATTAAAATTTGCTGTAGTTATTTGAGGCAGGTTGCTGGGATGCTTTGTAATCTAGAATTCATAAACCAAACAATTTATGGTGATTTGTGTTGGGTGCTATTGAAATGTGATCTTTCTGGATTGGAATGTGTTGGAATCAGGTCATTTTTCTGATGGGTTTTGGAAGTGAAGTAATATATGGTGTCTCTTTTAGACAATGTTGGAAGTGTCAGTATTATATGGGGTTCAGCAGTTTGGGGGTGGGGAGGAAGCAAGGTGTGATAAATATCCAAAAATCACTCTTCATTTTTTGAAAGTTATGGTTTGTAGTCACTTTAAGAGAAACTTCAGGAGAAATGAGGGAAACGGAGTGTAGAGCCAGATTTCAGTCTGAGGAGAAGTCCTGGTGTCCTCTTCAAGCTTAAGGTCTCTGAACTCAGACTTTAATTGGAGAGACCCTGACAGCTGGGAAGACCCTGAAGGTATGTGTTCTGCAGATTCCTAGGACTTCACAGTGTGCCATGCAGGTGACCCTTGCCTTCATACACAGCTCTACAGGCTTTTTAAAAAATAGAAAAAATCTTCTTATCAGGTTAATTGCATTTTCCAAAGGGTGGCAACCCTGACTGCCCACAGGATTTGGCAAACTACAAAACAAAGCCAGGCTTTCCCCCTAAAGCTTAACAGCAGTTGTGTTGCAGCAGCAGCTGCTGCAGAAGGTGAATGTAGTGACGATATTGATGAGATTACTAATTTGTTTAGTAGACAGGGAATGAGGATTCGTCTGTTGGCTGTCATCATCCATCAGCCGTATGTTGCCCCAGGCAGTGGGTATATGCTGTTAGCTTGTTACTAATTTTACTTTGTTTTTTCTCAGCTTAGTTCTTTTCTTTGGTTCATTTCATTCATTTGTTGTGACTGAAAACTAAACAAGAAGAAGGAAAAAAAGCCCATTGCTACCTCTCTTTGTTACCCAGCAGGTACCCTACAGCTCCTGCCTGCAGCCTGTTCCATTTGATTTGGCTGAAAGCTTTCGGCGAGAGATTCGGTGGCCTATAAGGGAAATGCCTTTCAGGGCATAAGAAGCTTTCTCTAGACACTGGGGTCTTAAACATATTTACCCTTCAAAACCAGTAGGTGTGAGATACTTAAGTAGTATTGCTTCAGCCTGGGAATGAATTGGTGATTCCATGACATTGCCATACCTGTGTGGAGATGTTGCATGTGCCAGGACTGTGGGTTTCTTGTTTGTTTTTGGTGTGTGTTTTTTTTTTCTTTTTTTTTTGATTTCTGAGACATTTTAGATTGTGCTAATCAAACTTTCCATTCTGCAAGGGGCAGGAAATTTGTGCAAAGGAATTTTGGGGTTAGATGTATTGATTGGAAGCTCATTGAGGGTTTTATCTCATACTGATTCTAATTTCACAAGGCCAGTTCTAAAGGGGAAAATCTAATTTGTAGCTGCAGATTATTTGTCTTGGATTAAACTTTCCAAATTGAGCATCCCTGTCAGAAGTTCTCTTTATTATTTTAACTAAGGGGTCAGTTCTCACTGTTGACATTAAATAGGTACTATAATATCATCACAGTCTTCTCATTCAAAACGTGTTTAGTATTGTGTTTGTGAATATCTTCAGCAGGATCTTTTCCAGGTGGAGATGAGAGAGGCATAAAGGGCTGTAAGGCAGCCTGGATTTCTAGGCTTCATTGCAATGTCTTTTTTTTTTTTTAATTTATTTTATTTTTTAATTTAGTACTTACAGTACTGATTTTTAGTGGCGCTGACCACCGCTTTAGGTATTTGCTGAGTTTTGCAGCAACTTTGAAAAGTATTAAGGAGCCATCCATAGGGAGGTGAAGTTGGTGATACTGTTGTTATGGAAGACATGTGAATTTGAAAAAAAAGTAGTTCTAATTTCAAGAGGAGGTAGATGTTGATAAGTAGTGGGAAAAAATATATTGGTTTACGAGTATATTATTTTTTTTCTTCTTTATATTTTCTCCTGTCTGCTTCCTCTCCCAGTAAAAAGTAATTTATGGCCAGCTTCCTTCAATCTTCACTCATTCAGAGGGAGCACGTTTTGATGATGGCTTATACTATTAAACAGCAATGGTCTTGTGGTCAGCATGGAATACATATCTCTTTCCTACCTAAATGGATGTTGGTGATGGGAAGTCTCTGTTAACCTACTGTTCTTGCCTTTTCTGGGCCCTATTGAGCTTCTGGCTTTGAGATCAATCTCTTCTGCTCCCTTCCCAGCCTGACTTCCTCCAGCACTAGGAGGACTTATCAGTCCACTGCAGGGCCTTGAGTGACAGCTTCCCTGACTGCCTTCCTGCCTGTGGCTATGCCCCAGGAGAGGTGAGGTGTTCCTCAGACTAGGTCTTGAAAGTGTATGCAAATGAAATGTTGGGTGTGAGTGGCTTTCAGTAGTACCACCTGGGTACACAGACTCTGGCTGGTATGGAATCAGTGCAGATGAATCTTTTCCTTACAACCACTGTCTTCTCTAAAAAACCTCTTGAGAAACCTCTGAGGTTATTTAAAGTACAGACGTCACACAGAGGAAATGCTCTGTATGATCCTGTGATGGTAACTTCTTTATGAAGTTATAGGTTGTATATGCAGAGTAGGATTGGACAAGCTCAGGGGAATTTCTGGGCACGAACAGGATAATCTGGCTGAAGAGTAAAGGAATTCTACTAATCATCTCACAGAAGTGCAGTTTTCTAACCAGATCTTTGCATCGGGCTTGGTGGCTTGGTAAGCCATGAGGGGAAAATAGCTGCAGAAAATGTTTCGGGTAGCAATAAAGTAGCAAATCCTCTTAAGGGTCAGTGGGGCACAAAGTGTAGAGGGAGAGCAGAGGATGGCCAGAAGAACCAGGTTACAGCTCAGTAGGTTAGCATTGATGATCACTGAAACTTCTCTCGTGGTTGAAGCAAGTTTGTGGGATGAAACCTGAAATGTGGTCTGCCTTGAGCAAAGAGGAGTATTTCCCTGTAGGTCCCTTGGTCCTGTATTTGAGAAAGCTGGATGCAGTTTTCAAGCTCAGTGCAACTATTGCAATGCCTTGATATATATGTGGGTTTTTTTTAAATGGATAGCAGAAGGAAGTCTTACACATTTGCATGTTAGATGTGCCTATGTTTATAACATTGAAATTAGAGGTGGAGAAGCACTTTCAAAGAATCGTTTGGGTTGGAAAATATCTTTAAGATTGAGTCCAACCATAAAATTTTTCCACATGCCACAAAGATAAACAGCATTCTTGGAGTCTGTGGAGGAAATTGCTGGTTATTGGGTTTGCCCTTACATTTTTATAGTCATGAAAGTGTCTGGGTGCATTGTGATTTTCTTGTCTAAAGCTTCAAATGGGAGCTTTTTTGGCTGAATGTGTGGTGATGATTATGATGAGATCCGTTGTGGTATCTTATAAATTCCTGAGGTGAAAAGAGGCTTTGCTGTCTAAGAACTCATCATGATAGTTTGTTTTTAAATAGGCAGGAGTAAAGTTGGTGTGTTTTCCTTCTTTCTTTTCAACTGACTTCTGTGGGGAAAAAAAAAAACTATGAAGAAGCGATGAGAAATCTGAGAGCCCTTTCTGTAAAATCCTACTGTTTAAAGATGGCAATATTTTGAGTACTTCCAGCTAGTTACAAGTCTTTCATCAAAGTGTTGTTTTTGTGAATTGTTTCTGTGCTCTGCATGTGTGTCTGTGTACTTAAACAGAGCAAATTATAACAGCAAGGGAAGAAAGGCATCCTTCAGTAGGTAGCAGCACAGTGCTGGCTGTGTGTATGCTCTGGGGACTGTGGGGTCACATCCTGGGCCACTCAGGGAGGTGAGGGGAAAGGAAGGGAAGGGGGCAAATCAGTAGAAGGAGGAAAAAGTAAAAACAAAGGAAGGGAAGCGGTGGGTCTGGGGGGGTTGCTTCTGTTAGTGATGCCTCCAACACAGTGGTGCTTGTACCCAGAGGATCCAGACTAGGGGCAGTGTCTCTTTAAAAGCAGTAGGGGATTGGAGCTGGGGGAGTGCTCACAGCAGTAAGTATAACACAGCTGTGCTCTGTTTATGCTTAGGCTACAATAAAAAAGCTATAAAATGTGAGATGTCATAGCTCCACTTTGCTTTATTTATACTATTTCCTCTGAGCTCTGTCACACTGCACATTCATCTGCTAAGTTGCAGCAAGAATGGAGATTAAAATATCACAGCTCAAAATAGGAGTCAAGCGGAAGGAGATTCATCATAGCCCTATTAAAAAATATGTAAATATGGGAATGAAGTCATTTTAAAGCTGTATGGCTCTCCTCCTCAGTGGGCTGGGGAAAGCTGTGAGTGATGCACTATGCGAGTGACAGATTTATGGGACTTGTTCTTCTTTCTATTTTTCACTCCATTCCACCAAAATACTTTTAAGATTAAAAATATCAATTTGAATTGCAAATTTTCTCTGTGCTATATATATATTTTAAAAAAGGTTTTCTTCTTAACTGTTGCCTAAACTAATGACAGAAAGAAATATTATTCCCTATTAAAGGGGGTCGGAAGCACGATCTGGTGTTGAACTTGCAGTAGATGAGATCTGCCTTTCTAGAGCTCTTTTCATCCAGAGTCCTGGGAGTGCACTGCGGGCATTACGTCAAGACTCTCATACCCTCCAAGAGAAAGGCCTTCCTTACGCTCCATACACTTGAATACTTGCAGCTGCAGTTTTCAGAAATGCCCTGTGGTACCCAAACCACAGTATTTTTATTGGAGGTTTATTCCTTTTCTCCCCTGCAGCTATTTTGAAAGTAGAGCTGGGGTAAGGACTCCGAAGTCCCAATTTCTGATTGCTTTCCATAAGTGCTGTGCAAAGAGAGCTGCCTTCACTAGCAGGAGCAGTGCTCTTTTGAACTTTGCAGCGAGTCTGTGGTCTTTGATGTGGTCAAATTTGGGTATGAGTTTTGCCCTGGAAGAACAAAGCACAGATGTTACAAGATATTTGAGAAATGAGGGATTTTAATTAATACTCTGAAAATACAAGAAAGCCACCAAGATATTTCAGCCACGTTCAGTTCTGAAGCCTGGTTTTGAATAAAGGAGGTGAAATGTGCTGCCACCGTATGGAACTGTGTTTTGTAGGTCAGTGTGGGCACAGTGCAAGGAGAGGAAAGTCAAAGGTGAGCTAAGGGAGAGAGAGGGCTGCCCTGCCAATGCTCTTTGCTGCAATTGCAGTGTGAGCTGAGGGGCTATAAGAAAAGCTGGAAACACCTTAATGCCAAGTGACCAAGGCAAAGCAGTGATTTTGACTGCATAACCTTTGCAGCCTCTGAGTTGGCCTGCCCTTGAAGAATTTTATACACCTGTTCGTCCAAGTAGGATCACTGTTCAGCTTTTGATCAGCAACTAAACAGTATGGATGGGTTTCATCCAAAAGAGGGATTAAAATTGATCATTAAAGGTGGAGGAGAAATACTAGCTTTCCTCTTTCTTTTTTTCTTTAATAATGGTATAAAAACAGAAGAAGAATTAACTAAATATTTCGGCTAATTACCAAAACTTGACTGGCGTGCTTGTGAGTTGATGTTTGGTGGATAAAAAAAGATTCAGCTGAGCAAGACCATGTCACCCATCTGTCCTGTAATCGTGTCAAGTGCAACCCTGAGAACAGAAGGAATCAGACTGCCGTTTAGTCTCCAATGATCTTATTCTGGGGACTGCCAACGTGCCTCAAAGCTTATGCAAACTGAAATGCTAGTGCAACTGGAAAGCTGTCCACTAAGAATGGAGCTAAACCAACTTGCTCCTCATGGCACTTGGGTTATTTCCTGGAGTAGCGGCTTTCTTGCTCACTATTTGCACCATCTTCTATGTCACTGTGTTGGTGGGAGGAAGGAGGAGTGCCCTTAGGTTTGCGTGTCTGGTTTGGGGGATTTTTTTTCTTCAAAGCTATTAAATTCGGGAAAAATTGGGGAATTTTCCTTACTCCTGTGTGTGATTCTGGTATATATTGATTTATTCAGTAAGTTTTTATGGCCACCAGAAAAGACGGAGATCTCCTTGATAAATTGCTTTTGTGCCATGCATGTTTTAGCATTGCTGCTTCTGGCCGATCGCAGCACTCTTGGTACTTCCGAGTTGTTTAAACTGAGCAGAGGTGAGGATACGGGATGCTAATGCCCTTCAAGCAGAAAATAATTGCTTGCCTCTTTAAGGAGGTGCAGTACTCAACCACAGCTTATGGTGTGATTGTCTAGGAAATGTTCCACCCTTATGAACATGCAGCCTTCTCTATACTGGGGACATTGGTACCTTGCTGTGTTCATCGATGTTGTGTTTATTCCAGAGCATCTTGCTTAGTATTGAGATGAGGGTAATATTGACTTCTTCAGGGTTTGGGTTTTATTTGCTTGTGTGCTGTTCTGGCATGTCAGTGTAAGCCTATTAACTTGATAACATTAATGTGTGTTGTGTGTTACTTTTCTTAATGCATCTATAGTCCTGTAAGCTAGAGCAAGCTACAAAAATGTAATTGAGCTTAAGATATTCACAACTCTTTGAAGAGTCTGTAGGTTTTAGTGTACTCATAAATAGTGATCCTCCTTCTCCAAGGCCACTTGTCCTTTTTTTTTCTTTTTCTTCTGTTTGATTTTGCTTCAATCAAATGATGAATTATTTGGCGGAGGAACTAAGAGTGACATTTTTCAAGACCCTATGTGATTTATAAGCTCAAATCCCATTTCAAAAATGACTTGGGAATAATTTAGGAACCTAAGGCTTGTTGGAAAACAATGGATTTGGTCAAAAAAGTGCTTTGTAATCTCTTTTTTTTGGTAAAATTTATTGCCTAAGCTACAAATGTTCAGGGATATATTTGTTATTTCATTTAGCTAATGTTTTACTTGATCTATGTTCCTTGAAAGAAAGGTATTGATATATCATGAGGAAAAGGTAGTAATTTCGATATTGTGATATCTATTCAGCAATGGGTCTTCTTGTGGGGACCTATTAAGTCCTGTTGTATTTCAAGTTCCAGACAGGTTTGGAAAAATAGCTGCCCTTTCATTAAGGTGGTGGTGGTGAGAAAATTCATGCACTGAAATTGTGTTCCAGAAGGACTCGCAGAACTCATTGAAAACCAGACTCAACTCATGCTTTCTCAATTCGTTTAAATTCTTGTTTCCTTCCAAAATCTTACCCTTGCATTTCTAAAGGATGAGCCTGACTTTATACATAACCTAAAGTATTGTATTTGTTCTGCATGCGGTGCTGTGAAGTTTAATGTTTATGAACTGTAACTTTTTTCTTGTAATCAATTATTTATATACATGATGAATTTTTAAGAATAAAACACATTAACATAACTAATAATTGTATTGCAAACTTCTGAGAATAAAAGTGTTAATTTTAAAAGGTTGAGATTATAAACATAAATATTGGTGAGTTCTGACTTTAAGATTTAAGTCATACACTTCTATATACATATATAGCTTCATAAGGCTGTCCTATTGATTGGTTGGATTTACATATGAAATCATCAAAGTATTATGCAAAGTGTAAGAAGTGCAGCTATGATACATTTGGTTAAAATTGGAAATGAACTTTGGAATTAGTTCCTAAATTTGAACTTCTTAGCCCAAGCAAGAAAGTGATTTAATTATTTGGAAGTCTTTTAAGACAGTCTTAGAACTGTGAATTGAGTTGATTATGAAGGCCTAATTTGAGACTAAGCTATATTGACAGTTTTTATGATGTAACTGAGTTCTTGGTTCCTCACAGTAATTTGTCCAGTTGATATGACCTGCAGCTGTTTCCTTCTTTGTTTGAATCCAAGCAAGGAAATATAAGTAAGAAGTCAGAATTGCTACATGTCTCTTCCTTGCTAGCAATGTCAATTTTCAGCCAAGTGCTACAGTGGGGCTGTGCTGAATAGTAAAATACAGGTAATCCAGTGAATCCACTAAAGGATTAATATTTACAAAACATAAGGCTCTCCCAGGCGTACTGTATCAGTTTGGCTAAATATGGAAAACTATTAAAACTTGACAATACAACAGGGTAAGTCATTTGCTATCAGTTACATTTTAATGAGAGTGTTTCCTAATGCCAATTGGTTGACTCTGATGCATCACAGCCTTTATAACATCTATTTAGTATATTTAGTAACAGTCTTAATACTTGCTAGACTGAGTATCAGAATTGCTACTAATGCTGATTTAGTTTTGTTTTTTTTAAAAAAGCAAACAAGAAGAATGCTTTTAAAGACATTTTTAAAGTACATTTAAAATTGTTTTCCGAAGCAGCATATTCATATAGTGCTGTTGATCCTGTGGATGTTTTTTAATGGACAGATTCCAATGCTTTCTACCATTTCAGTGGTTTCTCTCTCTAAAGGAATAACCATTTAAAACTATCTAAACTGTCATTAGGTTAATGATTTTCAAAATGGCTGTGCTGTTAAAATGTATATTAACAATAAAATTGTAAAACTTCTCTTTATAGACTTTTTTGAGACAATTGTTAAATCTACTTATTTTTTTTACCTATAAATATAGCTGTATCAAAAGGTATAGAAGAAATGAATAAAATAGATACATTTGAAAAGGTCAAAATTTGTTTTGTCTTTCCCAGAATAAGCACCAGTCAATTATGCCTGTAATGCTGCCCTGTTTCAACAGCATCAGAAAGCCTGATTCCCTCCTCTGTTCTGGTTTGAAGGCTGTAAGATTTCTTACGATTGTCCCATCACCATGCATAATTTTTTTTTTTTCTCTGAATCAGTTGTATAAAGCATAAGGGTCTTCTGACTGTGGACACACATCTTGCTTGGAAGAACTAGGGTAACCATGTTTGCTGGTTAGCGTTTTATTCTTGTTACCAAATTAAGCCTAAAGTTTCAACTATCTCTTTTTCTTTGATTCACAAGCACTTGTGACTCATTGGAGAGGAGGAAGGAGGGTTGTCTTTTGTCTTCTCGTTCTCTGCCTCTAGGAATACAGGTACTTCAGTTTTGGAAGATTGTAGATCTAGCTGGTCATGAGGTGGAGACTGTGCTCTGTCCTCAGTAAATCTGCATCTTTTGCATGGCAGGTTGCAGGCCAGGAGGTCTTTGTTCCTTCCTGAAGCCTTCTGTGATTTCCAAAGCGGCCTCCTCTACCTTAGTCATTAGCTTAGTCTTTCACAGAATGAGAGTATCTTGCAGCCTACCTTTGGTTGTATTGGTTGGTAGCTTACATCTGTCTTTACGTCTGCTTACTTGCACTGGGATCTCTCCCCTCTTCTATTCTGCCAACCTGTGTTGAAATGAGCATCATTTAATGCATAACTTCTGCTTCCTTCCAGCCCTGTTCTGAGTGGCTTAGACGTGGACAGGTCAGATGAGGAACTGTAAATCCTTCCCAAGCCACTAGATGTGTATTTCTGTGTCTTGTGTTCGAATGCCATAATTACTTCCATATTATATATTTTAATGTGAGCCTCTACTGGCTACCCACAAAAATTAATTGAATAATAAGAGCAAGCAAAGAAGCTAAACTGGAAGCTTCAGACTTAATGTGGAGTTGGCATCCGAGTCAATAAAAGGGTCCATTTTCTTTTTTTGATGTATGTGCAGCTCCCATAAGCAGGAAAGAACATGCCTCCCTCATTAGCTTTTGAGGTAGGCTTGCCTAGCCATAATTGAGGAATTGCAGGCAGTGGTGGAGCAACTGGTAATAAAAGTGGATGGAATAAATTTGCCTGGTGCCTGAAGCTGCCTGGCTGCTGTCCCACCACTGCCCAGGAGCACCCTCATTTAAATTATGAGATCCTGTAGTGGCCACACATCATTTTGGGGACCACACAATGTGGATTCCCTGAATGCAGCAAGCGATCTTTCTGGCCAAACCAGAGGGGTTACAGAGCAGATCCAGACACTTCACAGTTAGTGAGGATAATTCGAGGGGAGGAGAACCTTTTAAAAATACAGTTCTACAAAATTCAGTAGAGAAAATGGAGTAAATGACATTACACACTACTCACCTGCACCCCCTGCAGAGACAATGAGTTTACACTTAAATTTACAGCCACCAAGGATAATGAGGAGCAGTAACTACATGACTGTGCCCCGGAGAAAGAAAGAAAACCAAAGATAATGTACTACTTACTAGCTAGCCTAATGATGTCTATGAGACAGTACACTATTAGTCCTACCATGTGCAACAGTTTATTGAGAGAGAGAGGCTCTCTGCCTTTCTTCCTCTTGGTCTCAATGGAGTACAGTTACATTTTGTCATTAACTAAAACAGGGTAGATAAAAAGATAGATCCTTCTTTTGGATATGGTGTGGTTTGTGGGTTTTTTTTTAGCCTCTGTCCAGCAAACATCACAGTTATGTTTCAGGAAATAGAGTGAGAGTAAATCTCAACTGAATTTATTTAGCTGGAGTTTTCACTAGCAACATGGGAACACAATGCCAGACTGCAAAAATAAGCAAATAAATAAAAACAAAGCTGCTGTTCTAGATCAGCAATCATATTAGGGGAAGAAAAAAAAAAGGTGACTGCTTAAACTTTAAATATTTTATTGACTTCTTTCTTACTGCATTTTTTCTGTTATAACAGCAATTAAAGATTAATTGGAAATTGGAAAATATAATGTAAATATCTGGGGCAACTTTCTACTTTCTAGTGTTGGAAAAGATTATTGACAGAATATATTAAGCTAGGATACCATGTTTCGTATTTCTAGATTACACTTGTTACTTGGTTTTAATGCCTTTGTTCAAAGAATCCTTACTGCACAATTAGGATTATTCTTATTATGAACAGTAAAATAATTAATTGTGTTGCAGTAATTACTTGAAGTGATTGTCTCTTACTAATTCAAGTCCAAAGACATCAGTGGGAATCTTTTCACTCTGACTTCAGAGATTTGGACCCTGCCCTGTGACAATATTCAGATATATTCTTAATGCCATTGGTTATGCTACCATTCACTCTGATAATCATCATCATTTATATATGTATCATACTTGCCTATAATTAAACTTTATCTTCACAATTATGATAATAATTTGATTTCTCAGTCAAGACAACTGTTGACATCAGTGCAAGAATAACAGCATAGAGCGAGGATCCCTGAAGTCAGAAAAGACATCAGTGTAAGTTAGGGGCTCTAAGGTCTGACACGTGGCCATGGAAAGCATCATAGAAGGAGTGGATTGCCTTGGAAGAGGAGCTGCAAGAGAGACCTGCTGAGTAAGGAGCAGTCTGGAGCAGATTAGCGCTGAGCATCTGGGGTGCCTACTGCCCCTTGTTTGGTTGCTGTTCTTTTATTATAGGAAGGCACATGATTCACTGTGACAGAAAGAAAGCACAAGGGCTTAATAGAAATAGTTTTATTTCAAGGATGGTGTACTATGTAATAGTTCTCTTCCCCAGATTACAGGTTAAGTACCTAAATGACAACAACTAAGCATATTGTGAAAGTACATGTGTGCTGGGGGTCACTGCCTCTTGCAGAAGTCAGATGAAGTCCCATCAGCTTTGCTTTTTTGCGTGATGGTGGCTTGTACCCAGTCACGGCTGTGTGACTCCAGGCAGAAGGGAGCATGGCATCCCTTCTCAGGGATCGTGACTCCCAGCTGCTGGGTCTTTGGACAAAGGGGTTCCAATAGATTTGCTAATGAATGCTGATACTTTGCCTGGTGTGAACATTTCATAAATATTTTTCAGCCACTGGAGAAAGCATTTCAGGATTTGAATGTTACTTGTTCTGCTCCTGTTTCTCTTTCATGAACCTTTCAGATTGCTTGTGTGAGTGGACTGCGGGCAGAATTGTGGCCTCGATGCTGACTGGTGCCGCTTTTGTGAGGAAACAGGTGGCACCAAATCTTACTTTTCCTATTGGAGCCATCAGCTTTAGGGGACAGTAAATTGCATTTGCTTGGAACTGCAGTATACATATTCCTTGGCAGGGAGTGAAAAGCAGGGAATAACTCAAAATATATATGAGTCAGGATTCCTCCTTGGGATTGTTGGCCACCCATAAAGACTAAAAGCTCAGTGTAAAGGCAATGCTAAAAAGGTACTCTGCTTATCAGTGAACTGGAAAAAGGGGAATGACTGAAGTTTATTGATTAAGGGAAATATATTGAAACTAATGCTGTAATAACTGTTTAACAAATGCTTTTTGTAAATAGTGATTTCATTACTAAAGGGTAAAATATAGTTGTCACCTTTTCTGTACTATATATATAAAGAAATCTGTGTCCTGTACCAGTTTCATCATTGACACAATAAGCACGTCAGCCTGTATCTGTGATGATGCGATATCATCCAAAGTGTAGTTGAACATTTGGTACACTTATTTATCATAATAAGCAAGATTCTTTTCCTTGACCTTTTTGATATACGTACAGAACAAAACACGTCAATAAAATGAGGTTCCTGTAGACAAATACTGTATTTTTAGAGGTAGACCAGAGTAAGAGAGGATTAAACATTCACATATATCATGTTAGATACAGATTTATAAGGTGTATGTTTCATGGTGTACGCCAGCCACTAGTTGCCTACAGTTGGGAAGCAGTTTCCTGTACGATTAGGCTGTGACATGACTGCAGTACGCCTGATATCTTACACTTTGGAGCTTTTGAGTTCTGTCTGTTTTTAGGACATTGAACTAGGAACTAATTGGTCTAGTGACTGTTGCACATCTTTACTTTTCCTTTTAATTTTCTCAATAACAATTTTGTTTCATGAGTTCACATAGAAATCTTTATTAAAGTTAGTTACCAAAAATATAACGGTATTATTATCACTAGCAGATTTTTTTTTTGGTCCTGTTTTTCTTTTTTGTTTGACTCTGCATCTGTTTGCTATCAATCTCCTACTAAAATACAAACAATGGTAGCATCAGGTCCGTTTGCACTTGTCTGTATGGATATGCCAAGTACATACTAAGGAGCAGTAAGCTTGTGCACATGCTTTTCTTGTATTGTCTTATTAAGTAGCATCTGGGATGACCTGAACTTTATTTCAGTCTCCAGAAGCTAATTATTTGCTTTTAAAAGAAGGGTGAATATTACAGACTGAGAAAGTAAAAGCTGTCCTGTGAGAGACAGTGGCATCTAGGCATGTTAAGTCTAACTGAAAGCATCTAATCTAGCTTCCAGATAGTAGTCTGCTACAGTTTGCAAGCTGGCTAGGCTGCCTTTTTGGCAATTCCCTGGGCAGGCAGTTAGCAGTGTGTATATCTGACAAATGATGTCATAGGGAAGGGAAGTGACAGGAAAATATCTTCACTAAGAAGGCCAAGGGGGCCAGTTCTGCATATTGGGGTGCAGTCACTGGAGAAGTGGTAGCCTGACCCCAGCCTGTATTTACCTGCCACTGGTCCTTACCGCTTGAGATGCTTGACTCTTACATGTTGGCAGTCGCCCTGTTCCCCAACAGGAGCACAATCGTTTCCTGATGCGTCTTAGAAGGTGCACATAATGCTATTGCAACACTTTGCCTTCACTGATACAGTAGGTATTGCTCTCTTACAAGTACAGTGTAAAACTAGAAGTGGGTAAACTTGTTTGTTTAAGCCAGCATCTTGAAACTTTCTATTGTGGTCAAAATATACAGGAGGTTAAGAAAAAAACTTGGAATCTTTCACTCAAACATATACCACACCCTTTGGTGCCAATGTTAAAGCGGATTAATATTTTAACTAATACAACCCAAGGGCAAGTGTATGTTCTAAGTCCCACCCTCTGTGCTGATCAGGGAAGAATGGGCCTCAAAGCAGGGGAGTCTCTGCTCTTTGCTCTAAGCTGTAGCTGCTCATTCTTTCAGTTTGAGATCCCTAGTCCAGTCCCCAGTGTGTTGACCAAGATAGCAGTTGTCATACCAACATGATGCAAGAACAGCCTTTCTTGCAGTGTTTCTGGCCTGAAAACAGAGAGAGAATATTTAAAAATCTCATGAGACAGAACTTCTCCTGATAAGCTCTCCTCTGTTAAGAAGACGTGATGGTCGAGTGAGCTGTGGGAATGGATGGGTAGCTTTCTGCAGGAAGTCTTGGAACAGAAACTGTCTGTGCCCAGCAGCGAGTTTGAGTTTCTAAGTAAAGCATAAGGCCCGCATAAGACCTGAATTGTGAAAAAGAACCAGGTCCTTAAAAAAAACTGTACTAAGATTACAGCCACTAGTAATCAGGAGGTGTGCTGCCATTAATTGCCCAAAGCGTTTTATCCTGGCTGCTGTTGCTGCCAGACCATTGTTTCTCTGGGAGCAATCCCCCAGGAGGACTGGCTTTCCCAAGTGGTAACCTGGATCTGATGATTAGATCAGTGCCATTGCTTGGCTGAGTTCCAATAACTTGTATTTGGACCAAATGCAGCAATTTTAAATTTATTTCTTAGAAGGTGCTTTACACTATGGTGGTGTATTTGCTAAAGCTGGGATGAGTTGGTGTTTTCTGGCTTGAGCAGGAAGCAGGAGTAGAAAAGGGAGAGCACACCACCACACTGCCTGGCTGGAGAACAGAAGTGGAGGCAGCTAATCTCTACAAATTCAGTGAAAAGAGAAGCTTGTTGTGCATCCAGGTATGCCAGGCAGCGTGGAGACAATTCTGCATGTTTGGGTGTGCAGTCATCTCACTGTACTTGTTTCCTGACACTGATTTCCCCAAAGTTGTTAATCCAGGGTGACAGATAAGGATAAGTTACATATTCTTTACTATGGACCTACCTTTACTGTCAGCCGAGCAAAAGGCGGGCAAGAAGTTGCATGCAATGGGATTCTATCTAGCATGGGCTGGTTTTTTTATTAGTTCTTCTGTAATTAATAAAGAAGTGTAATGTTAAAAAAAGCAACATTTCTGGATAGGTGCCAGGCTTTCAGGTTAATTTAAGACTATCTTTTCATTATGAGGAAAGATTAAATTTCTTAGAGACTAAGTCTGGGCTATGGTACCCAACATCAGTAAATGGCTGAATTCAGAGGAGACTTCTCTTGTAACTGCCTTTCATTTAAAAGTACGTTAAGCTTAGCATGTAAAATATTGTGGGAAAGTTGGCTTTCATCAGTTGACACTGTTTAACGTTCAGGATTTATGATAGCTTCTTGTTTGTAAACACAATAGGCATTTTATAAATTGGGTTGTTTGTAGAGTAGTATAAGATGTAAGTGATATTGTTCCTACTGGTTACATTATATAAAATATATAATGAGCTGCTGAATTTGTAGCACAGAGACTTGTCATACTATCTATCTTTTATGTGCTGTGAGCTAGGTGCATCACTTAACGTAACTTCATTTACTCCAGCAGCTTCCTTCTGGAGGTATTATTGCATAGAGTGACTATCAAAAGGAGTTACCTACATCTTGCAGTACCAAATGCAGAAGCCGAGAGATCTGCATGTGATTTGCATAAAATATAGCATGTTTGCATGTTTTTTGTCTCAGATAAATGTATGCTAATGAGGTATGCATTAACTAGATGGATGTATACTAGTGTTATTTGTTTCATCTATAATCATTCTGTGACTCGTACTTTCTATCCAGTCTACCAGCATTTGAAACCATCGTGTAATGTTTAATTCAGAATTATTTTTGGGGGGAGGAGGTGAATGGTGGGGGCGGGCAAGAGGCATTATGCTTTTTCTCAGGTATTTTAAAAAATAAGTAGCAAATACATATTTGACTGACCAAGAAAAATCCGATCTGCAACGTTCCACTGTGCGTGAGAAGCACATTAGTAAAAAGATGATGAGGATGTAGCTGACACCAGTATCTGTGAAAGAATTGCTTTCTTGTAGTACAAACCAGAAATGACATTATCTGGCCTTTCTAAAGGGCATTTTAGCGCTATCCCTGTGTTTCAAAACCTGGCTGAAGAGTGGATCAGCAAACAGTAATCAGCAGATGTGGATTCCAGGGAATGGGCAAAGTGTCTAATGACTAAATGCGATGATTAGTGAAGGTAGGATCAAGGCAGGACTGTAATCCCCAGAACAACCAATATAACTTTTTTTCTTTCCAAAGCTAGTTAATACCTTGCCCTTTTAATCATCCTAGCGTCAGAGGGAAGTGCCATCTTCTACCTGGTTCTCATTACTCCAGCAGATGCATTAATTTAAATAGTTGTGAACATATAAAACAGGCTTCTGAGCAAGAGATTTCTTTATTTCTTTTATACACGTTTTTATGACTCTCTAGGGTTTTTATCCATCTTATAACCAGTTCTGAAGTGTGCAGCTCTCTTCAGCTGCACAGTGTGCACAGCTGGGGTCTCTTCAGGATGTCCAGAGTGGATCTGGCAGCTCTTGCGATAGTAGGGCTGGCAGCCCTGCCCCGGGTAGCAGAGGCACCAACCTGCATGTGGATCCCCATTGCTGGATGTTGTGTTATCCAAGGTCTGGTAGAGAACTCAATGGCTTCACCAGGGAGGAGGTTTGCTTCTTCCCTCTGTCCAAAGCCTTTATCACACGAAGAAAGTTGGAAGTAGGTAACTGGTCCTACATTACTTTTTCCGATCCTGAACAGCAATTTGAACAGGGATGAAAAGAAGTGGAAGGGAAAGAGAAGTAGAGAAGCAGTAGAGTAAGCTGTGGAAAGAGGGAGTTAAAGCAGCTGAGAAGTCCTAGGCAATAAGTGAAAGAAATGTATATGCTTGTTAAGTTCCTGCAGTTTCAGAGACTTTGTTGTCTAAGGTTCATCTTACCTTTGAGCGCTGATTTTATTTTATTTTATATTTTCCTCACCTCTGCACCCCTCCAATTTTTATGGGGTTTGTTCTCCTGGGTGTTTTGGGGATGACAGTATTTGTGATTAATACTGTGAATCGTTGGCATTTGCTGTGAAAAGTAATGTTGATTTCAACATGGATTGTAAAGCCCTGTTTCATTTCACGTGCCATTTTGACTTTGAAAATTCACCTGGCATTGCTAATGCAAGCAGAGCATTTTTGCAGGAGTGAGAATATTGACCTCTTTTGCATTACTGGCTGTAAGGAATAGCTCTTTTTGAATATTTTTTTTTTCCTTTGGCAAAATGACTTGTCACTGAAAAATTTACTCATAGCTCTTCCTAATCAAATCTTAAATGGATAATTATCACTGTTTTAGTTATTTTTGATGACCTGTCTTTTTTTACATCTTACTGATGTAAAACTGGAAAAGAAAATTTAAATGGAGCTCTTCTAAAAATCATGAATAATACAAACGTAACAATTTATTGAGGCTCAAGATTGTGATGTCTCATGGGAGGTGTAGTCTATCTAGGGATCCTGGTCCTTATATGAAATGGAAGGTATGAGGCAAACAACTGACAGCTTTGCTGAGACGCTACGGAAGTGTATTCAAGTTTAATTTTGTTTGGCTTTCTGCCATTTGGAGGATGGAAGGGCAATCATTTGTGTTTCCGAGGGTTTTGCTTTGTAAAGAACCCCTTAATTCTAGCATGCAGGGAAATACCTGACTAGTTTTTCTCATAGACATCCTTCCATGAATATTAGTTTTAAGTAGGAACTTCCTTTGCAGGCAGTGGGGGGTACACTTGAGGAGGGGGACCACGCCTTTACACTTATCTTGACTGCTGGAAGTAGCTGTTAACACTCATAAAGTTTTGGGTTAAAAGAAAGGTATTGGTATAAAGTTGACCTTTGCATGGAATAAAAAAATGATTTTTTTAATTAAAAATTTTTTTTTATAAGGTCTCCTTTTTCAGACAGAGGATATATTTTACATAGTTAATTCACTTAATGGAGGGGATGAAATAAACTAAGACAGCTTACTCATTCTACATGTGCCTGTTTATGATCCTCTGCATACTAATCCATACAGAGTCTGAAGGATCTTCCTTGACCACAAGATCAGATGGGGAGAAGTCAATTTTAGGCGCTGCTTTTTTCTCAGCACATGCTATAAATGTGTTGCGCTAAAGGGGACAACTGCACAAAGGCTTTTGATATGCAGTGCCTGTCTGGTGGGACTGAATCATGGTGATAGATGACCTTGCAGAAGATCACTTATTATGGTCAGCTGTAATCCTTCTCCCATCCAGGATGCTGCACTGAACCACAGTCTGCCCTCTTGATGGAAACAGTTCCTTGCTACTTTCCACCTTCTTGCGCTCACCTTTATTTTACATTTGTGCATTGCCTGTGAAACAGAGGGATAACAATTACTCATCCTGGAGCTTAGGTTTGTTAATTTACAGGTGACTAAAGAGCTGCTATATCTGGTTTGTTTGCCTCTGAAGATACTTTACTAAAATAACAATGTGAAAAGCCTGTATATCGTCCATTATGATTTACCCAACGTTTGGTATTTTTCTCCAAACTCATATTTTTCTCTATTTACTGTTCAGTATTTCCTTGCATTTCTACCTAAGATAATCATATGTTGTTATCTAGTGTGTAAATTGAATTTGAACAACAGAGGACTTAGTATCATTTTAGAAGTCATGTGTGCCCCTCACACTGACTTTTGAAGTGTTCGTACCATTGAGTATGACACTTGGAAAACCCTGGACAAAAATGAATGTCAGGCTAAAATCTAAGGGCAGCAAGTTTCATGGTGTCCTGCAGAAGCACATAAGAATTTAAAATATTTTTTTTTAATGCTTCTTGCTGCAAGGAGACGGAAGAACCATACTAAGATGCAGCATCTACTACAAAGGTAGTAACTTGTAAGTTCTCTAACATGGTAACAGCCAGCTGTATTTCTAGGAAAGTGATACGCTCACAGGTGCAGAGAGGCACACGTACACACACAGGAGTTTTCACATAACCTTCAGAAAGGAAATTCTGCCCTACTAAAAAAATGTTTTAATATCCATAGAGAGCAAGGAAGTTGTGCTAAAGTCCCGCAAGAGACCCTTCCTGCACTATATGTACCAGGCCTTGCTTTGTATGTGGTGAAGGGTGGTATTGTCCTGGAAGTCTGGATGGTGAAGTCTGAAGGTGGCACTGAGGCACATGACCTTCTGCAGAATGGTATTGCTAGATTTAATGCTTAACCTGCATCCTGAGTAGATACTCTCTTGCTATCGCTTCACACCCCCAAAATTACCAATGCTTGGCATATATTTTTGGATGAGTCTCAAGCTTTACAGCACTGTTTCCAAATCCACCTGATGGACCTCTCTTGGTAGCAAAGAAGTCACATTTGTTTTGAGGAAAGGAGCATTAGGTAAGTGCAGAGGAATGGTGAGCTGCAGGATACCCCTAAGTGCTGCTGCATCCACAGTGTGAGTGTACGGCTTGGAAAAAGTAGATAATAGTTCTTTAAAAGTTCAGATTTTTCTGTTCTGGATGCTAGTTCAGATGGCTGTGATCATCACACATCTGTGGCTTCCATCTTAGGCAAGACTCCTGTTTCAAACCGATGTCGTCCTGTGGTATACAGGTTTTAAAACAGAAATCTTTCTAGGTTTGGTGATAGTTGCAGACTTTCTTTTTATAAGTAGAGACAATAACAAGCTATTCAGGAAAATAATAATGTTCTACTATTCCACAATAAGAAAGAAAAATATGCTTAGGAAAATTAACAATAGTAGTTGTTCCTATAAAAACTATGGAAGGAAATGAAACTCTTACTGACATTACAGTGTTGGTTTTTTCCACTTCCTATGTATTTTTCTGGTCAGTTTGATTTTTGTGTAACAGCTTTCTTTCACTTTGTGGGTTATATTAATTTTTTTATTTTTAACTTTTTCTTGACTTGGAAAGAGTAAGATGACACCATTTAATAAATAAAGTAAAATGGCTATTCGGAAAAATAAAAATTGAACACTATGTGAAAAACTGAAAATGTAACCAAATGTAGAAATCTTTCATATAATCTGAAACACAACCTTGGTTTACCCTTTTCCCACCCCTTCTTGATTATTTTTTTTTTTATCTAGCAATAAGCAGAAATGCAAGACCGTTGCCAAAGTCTGGGCTATGGACTGTGGGATCACAATGTATGTGTCTCTACAACGTCAGAGAAAATTTCTGGGAGTAATAGGTAGCTGAACTAAAAATGCACCAATATGCAATAATCATGAGCTGTTACTCTTGAAAAATATCATGGGATTTGCATCAATCTAAAGTGGGTGTGATGTCTTTTCTCCAACAGTATGAAATAACGATAAAGGAAAAAGACTGCTGTCCTCCAACAGCATGCTGGGAGCATTTTATGATTCCCAATGATAAAAACCAAGTCAATCTTAGACATTTTTAGGAAGTTCTGTGATGTTGTCAGTAAAGAGTTAACAGTAAGTTTTGGTTGACTGCCTCTTTTATATGCTTGTGTGGAGGAAGTAGTAAGGAACTTGTGCTTCCTCTTGCTTTACTGATGTTTTCTTTTGTTTTCATTCATGAAATTCAAGCCCTCTCAGTTAAATAACAGCGCATAACAGGCTGTTGCTTTTATTAATATGTCTTTGGAGGGTAATTAAAGGAATGGGTGTAACCAGTTGAAATGCTGCTCTTGGACAGTCAATATTGGAAGGCAGTAGTAAAGCCCTTATGGTCTCTAGATGAGCAAACGGATTACTTTTCCACTCAGGCCCTGCTAGCTCTTCAGGGTGATTTAATTTGAATCTTTTCTGTTGTTTAATAGCAACTCTTACAAACAGAAAAGAATGTTTAGAGGGACAATGAAATCTCAACAGCCTTACTCAACAGACTTTTGCTTGTGGACATTTTTGTTGTCCTATCTCCAATTTAGTCTACATGTCAGTGGAATTGCACAGTGACTTCAAAGGCTATTTCTTTGGGTTATGACTAGAGATCTGAAATAGTGAGAAAGTGGGAGGCAAGGAAGAGAGTGAAGTTATTCTGCAAGGATTTGTAACACTGGGGTCTAGAAAGGGGTTTGTGTTCATTTGCTTCAAGGCTCCACAATGTGCCAGCCTACCTCTGCTAGGTTTCTACCTGCTAGTTGAAACCTGAGGTAACCTTCCCCGTGGGCCAGGGAGAAAAGCAACAGTATATTCTGGGCTAGTCATATATTTTTGTTTGTTATGCAAAGTTAGGAACTTTGCAAGGTGGAACGTCATGTATCTGGGATTTCAGTGCCCCTTCACCTTACCCATTTGTAAGGTCTGTCTGCTCTGCAATGGATATTTGCTGTCAGGCATCCTTGGGAGGCTAGAGCCACAGCACTGTGCTACTCTACATAGACCTCAGGAGCTACTGAAATTACAAAATGAAGACTTGACTCCATTGCAGCATTACACTAGCACAGCAGATAGAGTACCAAGTGTTTATTTATCTGATGGGTGTGGAAGACAGGCATAAATGGCAAAGAAGTACAACTATTTAGTTTCTTGGCAAGCTTTCGTTTCTTTCTGGTTGTATGGATCAGGCAAACTTTCCAGATGAGGGACACGTTTATGAGCTTCTGTAATACTGCCTCCCCCTCTCAGCCTTCCCTTTTCTCTGGGTTTTTCCCATAGGCTTGTTCACAGCAACACCCACTGGAGGTAATGAGCAGTGACAGTATCACTGCAGCTTTCCCCTGGGGAGCTGAACAACATTGGCTCCTGTAAGCCAACACTGTAAGCAGTGTATTTTTATATAAAGGGTGGGATGCCTCTGGTCTCCAGCAGCATGTTTTCTGTCAACTAGGAGAAAATGCTTAAATAGAAAAGTCTAATAAACCTGGTCAAAGTGAAGCTGGGTTTAGTTTTACTCAGCTGCTGTAATGGGTTATGAGAATGACACAAAGTTTAATGCAGTCTAGTTTATTGTATTCCTGAAGTAGCTTTGTTGTAATCCAAGCAAGAAGTGGAGCTGTCATGACAATGTGAGCGTGTTCAGCAGAAGAAGCATGAGATTGTGTTTTTAACAGAAATTCAACCCTAGGCATACGAATATGTGGTATTAAGAGTATAAATATAAGAAACTCCCGCTAAAGACATGGAAATGTCCCTTGCGTGGCCTTCTGATAGGAAGACAGATCAAGTGAATGCACAAGACCTGAGAGTCGTGTTGCTGCGAGAGCTGGGCTATAATTTAGCAAGCTGACAGGAGGAGTGAAGTATCTCCTCAATATCTGTGTTTGGCAGAGGAGATGAATGCATACATCAGGAAACAATGTTTAAGTGTTTTATTTCCTTATTTCAGCCTGTCAAGCTGTCAGCGTAGTTAATGGCCACCAAGAGAGAGTGAGGGGAGGGGAGGAGGAGGATAAATGGAAGGAAACAAAGGTGCTGTGGAGTCTGGAAGAAAGGAGAACTGGGAAAGATTAGCAGGGTGCTAAGACATAATGGTCCCCTGGGCACAAATGTCCATACTCCCTCCACTGGCTTGAACCTCCTCTCCCCTTCAGCCCTCCAAGAAAACTCACAGCGATAATGAAAGTCCTGGTACGCCATGCCCGGTAACTTCATTTTACTATACTAATTTTGCTACAGTAATACTTAAGTGTACGGTCAGCAAGGCATTTAAATATTAAACAAGGTCCTGCTGAAGTCAGGAGCTTTGCTGAAGTGGGATCCAGTCCGAACAAGATTGAATTGGCTTGTCCAGACTTTGAGATCTTGGGATTCAGGCAATTTCTTTGTGGTGTTTTACAAACTGCCTGTAGCTGGACTTTTTCTTTCAGCCAAACAGGGTTTGAATTGTTGCTTTATTAAGTATACAGGGAGATATAAATGTCTCGGGACTTAATTCTTCTTCTGCCACACCCACGTACCTTCGACTAAAGTCAGTACAAATGGAATGCTTTTCATAAGAGAAGTATTTTTAAGGCGAAGCCAATATTATGTATTATTTTCATTGCATGGAAACAGAATAAGAGTAAAAAAAATTTAATACATCAAAGACTGTTTGGTTCAGTAACCGCAGAGAGAAGAATAATGCAAGCTATTCCTGTACTTTAGTCAAAGATGACACTTTGCTTTCATTGCCTTGTTAATCGTGTGGGTTGGCAGCAAAAGGATTTACAGTTCTGCCATGGAAGGTGGAGTTGGTTTGCAGACACCCAGATGAAGCACCTTCCAAACTGCATTTTGGAGCTGTGGAACCCAAACCATATGTCCCAAACTGGACAAATAATGAAGCTGAAGCTTTCTGGGATCCGTGGGGAACATGTGGCTCAGCTGTGGCTTGACTCGAGCAACAGAAAGCACTCCCTTTGAGCATCAAGGCAGAGGGCAGAGCCTGTATGAAGGTGGGGAGTGGCTCTTGGGATTAAACCTTAGGATATGTAGCTTTGATTTAGAGGAAAGTTTTGAGCATTGCCTGTTCATGTACAGGTACAGTGATGCGATCTTTCACATGAAGTCACTGTCATATCATGCAGTGTCATAAGGTATAGATTTGAGCTGGGCATGGAAAAATGAGGTTTCCTTTGTCATGGCATCATTGTGTTGTGGGCATTCTATCCAAATATCCAGTTTTTAATAATTATTCCAATGAAAGCCACTTGAATCCTGTAGTTCTTGGGTTTGCCTATCCATTGCTTCTTTAAAAATGTCCTTAAGTCAAATAAATGAGTAAAATAAGGAAATAGTGATACAGTGGTATTCAGCATGGTTTAGTGGTTTTTATTTTATTATATTAATGGTCAAAGTTGTCAATTTTTCTGTAGTAATTTTAATGGAGGAGGGTTTTAAGAGTAGTTTTGAAAGAGAATGAAGTAGTAGCTTTGTGAAGTCTTACCGGATGTTTTTGGTTCTGAGGGGAGCTCTAGGGAGTACTTGGTGTATATTTCTGAACATATGGTTGATAGGTGTTGGAGGGCGGTGCTACAAGCTGCCTTGGGTGACCATGCAGCCTAAAGAACTGTGCAGAACTAAAGAAAATAAAGTAAGATGGCGTTGGGCTGGGAGGAGCCTTGGAAATCAAGACAGCAGCAGATACCTGCTGTGATGGAGAAGGAAAGCCAAAGGGAAATTGCAAAGGCAGGTATGTAACGAGTAAAGCAAAGGATGAGAAGGATGATTTTTATTATTTTTTTTCTGTGGTCAGTGAAAAGATAGGTAGGAGACTGCTTTTGTGAACACTGAAGCAGCCATGTCCTTAGAACTAGTTTATAGTGGCTTTATAGTGGGACTTAGGCTGAATCCTTCATTATTAGTATGAGAAGCACTCTGGTTTGTCTCTGTAACTGAAGGAATAAAGCCTGAACCCAACCCTCAAACTTCAGAAAGATTATGTCCGTAATGCTTTTTTTAAATGCAAATTTAATCAAGTTCATGGACCCTTCTTGACGTATGTACAGTCATGTCCCCACGCTCTGCGCTCTCAGGAGCTGGCAGCAAGTTAAGAGAACACTATCTGTTCAAAATCTGACTTAGGGATTTCCAGTGACTCAGGGCAGGCAAAGCTGTTGATTGAGTGATGTGTGAATTGAATGGGTCAGCCATTGCTGTGCTGAGGAGAACTGAGCCGCCAGTGAGCCTTTCTTTCCAGTAAGATGTGAAATCCATGGTTCATTGGAAAAGCACATGCTTCATTTCAGACCTGTAGCAGCATTACTAATGTCTGTCTGAATACAGCAACAAGTAACCATATCTGCATATTTAAATTTTACATATGATCTTGATGCAGACTTGAGTTACCTTGCTACGTGAAGCTATGATAGGAGCTCGATATTAAATAACTGTGTTTCACCCTTGAATTGAGGCTCATTGCTAGAGTGGACAAATGAGCCCAATGTGCAGGCTTGCATGGCTGGAAGGACTGAAGAGCTGAAGCAGAACTTGAAAAGGAAGTGACTTTATTAGTCAGCCAGTTTTTCAAAAGGAAAAAGAGTTTACGTGAATCACTGGAAACTACTTCACATTGTTCTCACTCAGGAATATACATAGGAGACACTTTTTGCCAATAAAAGCATTAATTCGTGGGTAATGAGGAGTCCTTGCCATTCCCATGCGAAAGCTCTGCCAGATTGGGTCGGATGACTCCACCTACTAAAACTATGTATGCTCATGACATGCACTGCTCTAAGCCATGAATAAATCTGTGGCATTGTGCCTGTAATAATCTTTCTGCAGAGCTGTACAGCCTACTACCCATTAGCTGATGTATTTATCATGCTTACTGTTCTTTTCCATTATTTCTGTAGTATGAGTATGATGGTGTCTGGTAAAGTAATTTTAAAAGTATTGCTCAAAGTACAAAAATATGGATCATACAAAGTACCCCTGAAGGTAATGGAGCTCTGTGTGCACACAGAAGTAATTATTGTGGAGTAGCTTGTTGCTCATATAACTGAAATCCTTCATCCATATACACACACTGTGTGTCTATATATAGATTTATATTTGATGTATTTAAACTCTCATTCGTGTGCATACTTTACTACAAAAGCAAAGTGAATATAGATATCTAAGATTATAAGATTCTACATGGAGATGGCTATAGGGAGATACCATTTTACTGTGTAGAAGAGGTGATTGTGTAATTCAAGACTACACTTTTCAGAAAGGGGCAGATGTAATCTTTGTACCTACATAAAGTTAGACATTCAGAAGTAAGGAAATACTAGTTGTGAAAGACTTGTCTTCCATTGTTCTTAATTATTTGCTTTTTGTAAAAGTAAAAATAATTCTGCAATTAAAAATATTTTGTAACTAATGATGGTTTAATATTAAATTCCTATTGTTTACCAGTTACATACTTAAAAAAAAAAAAAAAAAGAGGAGGTTCATCATTAAATGGCAAGTGGCTGCCATCAGAGCAAGACTGACATCACAAACCCTAATTTTATTGAACTGTAGCTGTTCACAGGTTTTCTTCTGAAATTTCTACTGGTTCCTAAGATTTAAAAAACAACAAAAAACGTCTTTATAACTAACTCTCCCTTGAAATTTAAAACTATCTTGAAGCCCTATAATGTTAGAAAATCTGTTAGTTCTGATTTTAATTGGGGGCCAGAATCTTCTGTCACTTTCATGGTGTTATATACTCTGAAGATAGAGTTTTGTTTTCAGTTGTATTGCCACATCAGGGTAAGAAATGGCTATCTGTAACATTTGTTAAAGAGTCAAAGGGGATACCAACGCAGAAGTCTCAAAGGCTTTCAAACAAATTGAAGCCTTAGTTCTTATCTCCAAAACCAAATATTCTATGAATTGTGATTAAAATTTCAATTTTCTTATTAGACATTGTGAACATGTTTCACCATGATTGTGTTGGGAAACGCAGGCTGAATACTGTGTTTCTCGTTCAACTAAGTTATCTGGGGAGTTGCTTGGATGGGTATAGGCATATTTGGGAAAAAAAAAAAAAAAAGACAACTTGAAGAGTGATCATGAAAGGGCAGTAAATGAAGAGCTGTGAGCTGAGGATGTTAACCTGCACTGGATGTATGTAACTGCTGAGACATCATGACAAATTGCTGTGTTTCTGAAAGGCTTTGCAGTCTTCCTAGAAGTAAGTGTTGGCCTACTCAATTGTACTGTCTCAAAACAGAAGGAACAAGAGCATTACTGTATCTAAGTATTACAGACTGCCCATGTAGAGTGTGGCATTTTGGCATCTCCCTTCTGTCAGCAGTTGGATACTGTTAATTCCAAAGTAAAGAACGGGTTCAGAGCTTCCATGAGACTTCTCTGGAGGCAGAGCAGTTCATCAGCTCGGTAAGGAAACTCTGGAGAGCTTTGCTGGAGAAGTCTGCTGTTAGCTGTCTGATACTGCACTCTACACTGGAAGTTCTTGACAAATATTGTGATACTGTGCCCACATCCCAAAGTTGCTAACACAGAAGATTTACAATTTGCCAAGAAAATAACTGGTTTTTTGCTTGGAGCCATGCTTTTATGGATTTAAGGAAAAGGCACAGTTGATGGAAACCATTTAGAATTTGTGATAAAGATACATCTGGGGATAATTCTGTGCAGTAGGAGAATACTAAGGTATCGGTCTCCTGGGAACACCAATGTCTTTACATTAAGACTAAATCCTAGATATTCTGTTAAGTACTTTGCAGTTATGAAAACATCCTACATTTGCATTGTAAGAAGTCAGTGGTCCTTTCAAAGTACTCTCTTTCTCATGAAATGCCGAGCAAAAGAAAAGCATACAGATTAGAGCAGGTTTCCTGCAATGAGGTTCCACCCTGAAATTTACTTCATGATCCAGCAGAAAGCCACTCTTTGTCTTCCTTGTTCATTTTCCTGACTGTTGCTGGGGTAT
>VZTM01035992.1:187143-211238 GCA_013400555.1 Jacana jacana
TAATTATCTCCTGGCCCTACAACTGCTAAATATTTTGCCATTTGGCCTAAGAATGCATGTGCCGGGTTCTCTGGAAACCTCCACCACAAGAACCAAGAGCTGACAGGAGCTGGGACTTTAAGGGGATGTTTTAGAAACCCAGGGGTGCCATCAAAGACAAGTTTTCACATAAACACCGGAGCTCCTCAGTATCATCCATGCTGGACTCCCCAACCAGTCTAGAGCAAAAATTTTTAAAAGCATGTGTGTGAGACATATATGAGACATTTGTGTGTGTGCATATGTAAGTTAGTAATTACAAGTGTGTTTTGATCAGGTCTTTACTGTAACTTACTTGAATTTGAGTGATTGGCCCAGGCTTTTAATATCGAAAGGTGCAGAACAGTTTTTGGGAATATAACATGAAATTCATCCCAGGAGCCATGCTAACAAATTTTCAGGGTAATTTGGGAATTGAAGTGTGTATTATTGGGAATTTCCTGTGTATTATTATGTGTAAGGGGTTGATGGCATCAGGTGGAGGTGGTACTTCATGTAGGAACACAAGTATGAAAAATAACATTTAAATTTAAGGCTAATTTTTCTTCCACCAAAACCAATGAAAGTATTCCACTGGACTTAAAGAAAGTCTATATGCTTTGCATTATAGTTACTGTCTTGCAGGTGTTGGACAATTGTTGAATGTTTAGGCTGGAAAAGACTTTTAAGATCATTGAGTCCAACCATAGAGCTAACGCTGCCAGGTTGACCACTAAACCATGTCCCTTAATGCCATGTAGGGTAAGAAATGGCTATCTGTAACATTTATTAAAGAGACAAGGAGGATAAGTCTCAAAGACTTTCAAACAAATTGAAGCCTTGTTGTTTTTTGGTGTTTGGTTTTTTTTTCAGCTTTTGTTTATTACCTTGGGAATTAAGTTTGCCAGTTGTTCTTCAAACTTTATTTTATACCCAAAAGGGGAATTATAGCACATACAGGAAAATGAACCCCTGCTTTTACTGTTGCACTCACTAAAACATGTCTTGTTTCTTGGGAACTTTTATATTTGTTGTCTGTTGTTCTGAGACCTTAACACCATGTTACTTTTGCAGTTTGCATTATTACTTTATTTATTGGTCAACATTGAGAAGGGTGAGGGAGGTATCAGAGAATATTCAGAGAAGAGTAATTCTTACAGTTACCATCCTCTCTGGGAAGACTTATGGTGATAAGTTTCAACTGTGCCCACTGTTTTTTAGCCTGTTTTGCACTCTCTGTCTTCTGCTGTGCATATTGCTAAACAAATAGGTTAAGTAGCAGCTGCAAGAGCTTTTTAAGTTAAGCAGAAGTCAAGGAGTCCAGATTCCTGGTTTCTAGTGCTGATTCTGCTGTACTGTCACCATGTTATTTATTTGTCCCTTGATTTACTTACCTGTCAAGTGATAATAGTAATATTTATATGGAAATTTGCAGAGACTTACAGCCTGATCCAAACTCAGCTCAAATCACTGGGAGCTTTTCATCTCCATGTACATTTCTGAAGCAGACATTTAGTTCACTGGTGTTTTCTGGGTCCTATGAGATCCTTGGATGAAACTAGCTATGAAATATGAAAAATTACTGCTATTAGCACAGTGTTAGGGTGGTAAGATAAATGCAAATGAAGTGTCCTGTCCCTGTTTGTGAACCGTCTAAATCAGACATAACAGAGCAAGAATGCTGTTTTATTTTTTAAGTGTGGATGAGTTACCATGTATGCCTTATTTCTTACGTCTTCTGAAGCCCAGCAACAGCATGCTTCTCAGTCCCTACCTTGTTCATAATTTTACGGCATTCTGTTCATTTCTGAGACTGGAAAAAAGCCCCAAAGATCAAAAGAGCTCTCAATAGCTCTGTCTGGTGCTCTGATTTGTTGGAATGACTGTGAGCACAGACTGGATTTCTGTACCAGAGACTGGGCACTGTGACCCTGCTGCTGGTATTTGCCCAGTAAAAATCTATCGGTAGCACAGGGGTTCCCATTCACTGGCATTGGATTTGGCCTCAGATACAGCATTTAAAAAACAAACAAACAAACAAAAAAAGCAAAAAAGAACTGCCAGGGGGAGCTTCCTTTTTGATCATTAAGACAACAACAACAACAACAAATTATCCCTGTTTAGTATACATTTTGAGATTGCTTTGGTGGCAGGAGTTCTGCCACCTGTTCCCAGCAGGACAATATGGGAATAAGAAGAAAACTTGTAATCTTTGAGAAATAAAATATACATGTGCACTTACAAAGTGAACTTTGATAATTTTTTTAGCGAAGCAGATAAACCTTTTCAGCATTACAAATCACTTGGAGGATGAGCTTCTTTAGTGCAGCCCAGACAGCCGGGGACTATTTGTTTTCATTTATTTAAAGGAACCTCAGCAGGCAGTTTCAAACAAAGTCTGGAGTTTTTGTTTTGTTACTAAAACCCCAAAAACAAACAAACGAGCAAACAAAAAAGCCTACTGTGGTAAAAGGTCTGTATAATATTCTCGCCTTACTTCTGTGTTTTTCATATTCTGCTTTTCCTAATGCTTGTGAATGAGATAGTAAAATTCAGTCTAAATGAGAAGCGATGCTGCTTGATGTAAATCAAGAAGTAAGGGTAGAAGTCATACCGGTTGTATGCTGGTGAAAATCAGCATGGCTCCATGCTCCTCGGTTGCCTGGAGGTTCTGACCTGTTAGATGGCGTGGAGGGAGAACCAAATATTTATAACCATTAATAAATTAGGAGGTGCCCTAAGCAAAACTGAATGTAAGAAAAAATATCTTTCCACTCTGGGGTTAGGCTGGGTCCTCAGCAGGAAGGCCTACTTTCCCAAAGGCACTTTCCCATCCTCGCTTCCCCCAGCAGCTGTTCAGGCAGACCCTCTCTCAACCAAGAGAACGGGACAAGAGCAAGAAGGGAATTAACCCTTTGCTTAGAAGAGACTGGGCTTGTATTTGGCAATTAATAATCAGAAGATTCTACCTAAGAAAGATATAAATCTCTATTTGCTGTAATTGGAGGGATCAGAGATAACATAAGAACATCCTCCTCTTGAAAACTGGTATTTTACAGTATCCTTCTAGATGGACACTCTGTTAAAATGGTGACAGTGAGGACTTGGATTCTGGTAGCAGTGAAGGGGTTAAATCATTCTTGGCAGGCCGTTGATCATGTAAAACCATAAAGCAGTTCCAGTAGAAGGAGATGTGTAGAGGTAGAAAATATCGGACTGAGTGCATGCTCTCTGTGGATAATAAAAATTACCCACTTTCTCACAGATGTCGAATCTGGCAGTTTTCCACTAAAAATTTGGATTGCATATCAGCTATCCAAATTATTTTACTGTCTGTTGAAGAGTGCCTTTGGCAGGGTTTCCAGTAGGAAAATAGGAAGTTGATTTGAAAACATTAATACTATTTGAATACAACTGCTTAAGCTGATTGTTCCTTAGATGAACTCCAGTGGAAACACATTCTTCCCTGTAAGTCCACAGCAAGTCTCAGGTGGAGAAAGTGAAGATGTGAAATTGGTGCTCAAGAGAGCAGAAAGAGACCTTACCCTGGGACATGGGGATTTTACCTTCCTCCCTTTTTCCTTTATATGTATATATATCTATCTATAGTCTGGTTAAATAAGAGGGGGATATAATAATTGGGCAAGCATTTGAGAGGAACAAGAACCAAAAAGCAGGGGTATTGTCATTGAAAAGAACAAATATGCAAAGCTCTTTTATAGCTTTTAGGGTTCTCAATGAACATCACTGATTTGGGAAAGAGAGTTGAAATCATTGAGGCCTCAGCTAAGATGTATGTGTAATGGGCAGATGTCATCAAAGAAGTAACGGAGGGATAAGATGGACCAAAACTGGGAAAAGAGGACAGCATATAGAGCAGTCAGAGAAATGTCCTTATTTAAAATAGTGCATATGGAACTGGTCTGCTTCTCTCAGTATAACACAGGATTTTGGGTTACAACTGGACCTTGTAAGAGGATGAAAAAACACTCAGGTGTTTAGGGCTGCTTGCATCTTTCTATGAAGCAGAGACAGGATAATAAATCAGAGGAGTGGTAACGCTGCTATTCTTAGTCTATAATTGAGACACAGTAGGATGATGTCAAGAGAGGAAAGTATCAGAAGAATAAACTGAAAATTTCCTGATGCTGAGTTTGGCTAAAAATGAACTTAAAACTATAGGTCATGGATATAATAAAAAACTTGAAAATTAAATAACAGGACACTGATGCACTTCTGAAAGGAAGTGACATTCTGGCAGTCAGTTCCACTGGCTTTGACAGACTATTTTAATGCCAGCAGAAGTTAGTATTTCTAACTGTGGATATAATCAGAGTAATGTTTTACTGAGGTTTTCATGGAACAAAAATTAATGGGAAAAAAATGCAATCTGATTGTTCTGCTGTTCTAGACACCTTCTGTCAGAAGTTGAAAATGTCTTGGTCCATGGAGTATCATGAAGGATGCAGGTTGGATGGTTTGGGCCAAGAGTAATGCTAGATAGAATAGAGCTGTTGCAGTAATGTTACATTTAAAGTTGCATCAGTTTAAAGCCAGGGCAGTGTTAATTGGGCTGCTGACAGGTTAGTGTAGTATTTATCTTTGTAACTCCCAAGCCTCTTCTGTTTTCCTCTCCTATATTTGTCCCTTTACTAGACTCAACTATGAGTCTAGCTCAAATATGAGCCTCCCTATTTACTGTTGTTACTCTATTGCCAGGAAGATTGGTGTATTGCTGTAATATGAAGTGTGCACGTGAGAGGGGAGTTTCTGCTCCAAAGAGCTCACGCTCTGCAGAGGTCAGAGTCAAGTGCTTCTCCTGTCTCTGATCTGTCAGTACACTGATACACTTCTAAAAACACTCCTCATAAAAATTCTCAGGCTTTACCACATTTAATCTTTTGATCTGGTGCTTGGAGAATTATTGTCAAGCCCTACTGGGTATCTGAAGGATAACAATGGAAATCAGATGGTTTTTTTGTTCTAGTGAAATTCTTGACATAGTAAAATTGTTTGAAATTTATTACTTGGATTTCAGAGAGGAAATCAGAATGTTTTCTTTCTGAGGACTCTTCCAAGATGTGGTGTGGTCCAATCTTCCTTTTTCTCTCAAGTCAAATCAGATTCCTAGAGGTTGTGTCTGAGCTGTGTGCTGTCTCCCAGGCAGTGTTACATACTGTGAGAGAGCAAGTCTGGTGGTGGAGAGCACACCAGGGTCGTTGTGCTGGAGTACAGGGTAAGTCGTAGAGGATAGTAAATACACAAGAAATATTAGTCTGGAGCGGTCAGGAGGAGAATAGAATGGAGAGATGTTTGAAATAGTTGTTTGTATTCGTTTGACGGAAAAGTGTATCTACCAGGTCATGCTTAGACTTTTTCTAAATGTCTTGTTCATAATTTGTCTTTGGAGTCAGGAAATATGTTCCTGGATACTTAAATGTCCTATTGGAAATGCTAAATTGATCTGTGGAGTATTTGAAAGATTTTGACACATCAAATGATGGCCACTGTACCTTTTTTATAGATGCAGTTTCTTGTATATATGTATTAAAGCATTGTCTATTTCAGCCACTGTGGTGGTGCATGAGATCCTGTTCGTAGGAACCCTACATGCACTTCTGTGACAAGAAGTGTTCAGTGTTTACTTCACTGTCCTCAGTAGGGAATGCCACCGGCTGAAATGTTAAGTTCCAGTTTTCCTCTTTATTTGCGCCAGGGCATAACGCAGAGAGAATAGGTGAGATCTTTTCAGCTTGCTGCAATGCTATCTTATTAGTTTTGATACTTTAAAAGATTAAGAGAAATGTAGGTCAAACCAGAAGGAAAGCTGTACTTGATCATCCAACCATCAAACAGGAAGATTAATTTTTATTATCAAGGAGGACATCTCATAAAATAGCTTGTGGGTGTCTTAATCTGTGTCCGTGGTCTCCAAGCCTCAACAAATCTCACTTCTGCCTTATGTAATCAAGCTTGTTCATGCATAAATGCAGACTGTTTCTATTGTGTTCTATGTTGTTTGTCCATCCATTTTGAATAAAAGAAGTCTCTACTGCTTAGCCATCTTTAGTTCTCAAACTAGGATGCCAACTCTGCAATAGGCCTTTTTGTCTAGATGGTGTGCTTGGATCTGCCCATGAGATTTGGCTCATCAGTTAAAAGCCTGTATTACGTATTTGGTTTAATTTTTTTTTTAGATTTGAGAGAAAGTTTCCAATATTTCATGAACTTCTATGTTTTCTACAACTGGCAATTAAAAAAAAACAAAACCAAAGGGAAACAAATCCTGATGCTTCTGTGTGGAATCTATGTCCAAATCTAATCTTTGCAGCTTCAGCCCAGCTTTCCCCCCAAGCTTATATGGGAAACTGCCCTTGTCATTTCTGTCATGTGAAAAAAGGAAGTTCTAGGAGTTTCATGAGAGAGTCAGTTTTTGTAATATTTCTACCCCAGTTACAGGAATTGTTTTTGACAGCTTACCTAAGATTATACTGAAACTTTGACTACTTTTTTTATTCTATTTTACCCTTCCCAGAGATTTAGCAGTACCAAGTTCAGTGTTCTGTTCACACCATCAACTCTCCAGTGCTCAAATTTACACAGCCCTTTAACCTTTGGGCATATTTTTATTTGTAAAATAGGATTGTTTGGTTACAGAGGCTTCCCTGAAACCAGAGGCATTTTCTCTCCCTGTTCTTTGGACATGTATACGGTTTTTTTTGGTATGACAGGTATAAATGTCCTTGATCTTCACAAACATATAGCTGGTGGGCGTTATAACAAGTCTCAGCTTGCTGGGAGAAGTCTGTAAAACTAAGAATGTTTTCCGATGTGGATAATGAAATACTTTCCTGCTCCTTTATATAGTTGTACCAGATGTTCAGGGTTCCAGTTCCTCCTAACCTGCTTTCCAGATTTCTTTGGAAATCAAGCTTAAAGTTGTGAGAGCACAAATCACTTAGAGGTATCCAGATTCTGCAGGTTGTAGGTGATCAAAGCTGGTCATGACTTGCAGTTGTTTGCAGAGTTAAAGTATATGGAAGCCTATTATTTGAGATACTTTTGCCATCAAAGCTTGGATTCATCTCTCTAGTAATAGAAATTTCATGAAATCTTGCCTTTTGATCTCGCTCTGTGAGATCTGTGGCTCGGCCGGAGACCCAGTTGTCAGGATTTTCAGTTTGTTTCATTTTTCACTTTAAAAGGGGTTGCTGTATGTTTGGGTTTTTTATGTTAACTCCCAGTTAAAAACCTAGGCAGATAAAGTTAACATTGGTCAATTCTCAGATAGGATGATAACGTGACCTTAAGTGAAGCATCCACAAGCGTATAAAGACAATATGGAATCTCCTGATTCTCTTCTCACTCCCCATCCTTCTAGGTGAAGGTGATAGACATGGATTTACCTGAAACTAAGGCCCTCTGTCTTGTTAGGTCTTCCTGTAGTTATTTCATTTTTTTTGTCTGTATTTGGATAGACTGTAGACTCAGATGGAGTGTTTGCCTTGGTTGCTATCTGCTATTTTAGCAGGAATCTCTGCTTGTTTGTGTCACTTAAGCATTATTCGAATACTTTTGTGGGTCAGTGTTTTTCAGGTTTTGTAGCTTGGAGGATTTAAAGAATATCTTCCATGCATTCAGGTCACCTTGAATGGTGACTTGTAGGATCACAAAGTACCAGTTCCGCATGTATCTTTAGTGACAAGGAGATGAAGCCTGCCCCATTATTCATTAATTGTGACTTTGGCCACCTCTTCATTTGCAACCTGGCATTTGAAAAGCTCACCTCTCCAACCATTCTGCATTTGAAAATTAATTAGCAATTATAGTGTTGATGAATCAATCAATTTTGTATCCTCAACGCAGGAGAAGGGGCTTTGCAGGAGTCAAAAGAATGACGCAGGGTAAGATCTGTGGTTGCTGAGGCTGAAAACTGGCACTCACGGGGTTGCTCTGAACCCCTGAGTGCCAGTATGGAGGGATGGGTGCAGATGCCTGGGCCCAGGATATAATCTGCTGGAGTTCCGTGGGTGGATGCTTGCCTGTGTATGAAGTAACAGTGAAGCGAATACAAAGCTGCTTTGACTCTCAGACCTGTTTATGCAGTTAGATGGTGAAACCAGATCTGCATCAGCCTGGTGAGCAGCTGGCCAAGTCTGTGGAGCTTTCTGGACCTGTTGGTTGACTTACTGTGTCATTTTTACATACGTACCTTTAAAAAAGCTATATAAAACAGTATCCTACTTCAGTGAAATCTATGTAAGGATGATCTCTACAACTCTCCCTCTAACTTTAAAAGGAAGAGAAATGTTTGCCAACTCCTCTCTCGGTTGTTGCTGGTAACTGGAAAGTATAATTAAATTTTCATTTATGACTTTTCCGCTTTTTGCAGGTAGTTTTTAGGAGTTTATTTAAATACCTATTGGAAAAGTTGATTTAGCCTTTTCGGCCTTTCTTCGGCAGACCCTACTAGCTTTTGAACAAGATTAACAAAACTTAACAAAAGCAAATAAAGCTGCACATTTTAAATGTGCTACATTCTAAAAGCAAAGGTTTTTTACCCACACCACCCACATATATGTTAACATACAGAATTAGTCCTAACCTGCCAAAAGAAGAAAATACACAACACCTTTCAAAGATGCAAATTGACAATTAACAAAACAATAGAGTTCTAGCCTTCCTTTGCTGAGGTGCAAATTGATAATCAGATTGCAATGAAAAGCTGGTAGCTTCTATTTAAAATTTAGTTTGAGATGAAGGCTTCCTATGGAAGAAGGGGAGGGAGAGGGAGAAAGTAAGGCAACCAATTCTACGCTAGAAAAAACCTACATAAGGGGCACTGGGATACCAGGCTGAGGTCAAGTGTACAGTTTGCATGTTGTTAATTGTGACAACAGTAATAAGAAGGGGATGGTAAAACGTGGTTATGTTATGGAATTGCAGAGGACAGAATCTGAGGGGTAGCCTCATACGTGTGCAGATCCTGTGCCCTGCGGTGATGCTGATGAGAGAAACTGCAGACCCCATGTGATAGCTTTTTTTCACTTGTCTCTGTCAGTCTCACCCTGACCCTGCCCATTAAACTCCATCTCCTGTGTTTATCCTATTGTTGCACATACCCCTGAGCTGCTGCAGTTTACATTCTCCTGGCTTGTCTCAGATATCTTTTTATCCTTTGCAAATACAAAGTTTTACGTGATTTCTACTTGAGTTTAAGAGCAAATAAATAATGAGAACTACCATAGTTTTTCCTAACACTAAGTTTTAATGCCCAGTGCTTTGAAGACAGCAAGACAGGCTTTTGTACTGTGTGAAGTTTCTGTGTTATGAATTGGAGAAGATGTGAGGAATTGGAGATTTGTTTATAAGTTCTGATTTGCATGCAAATTTTGCAGAAATGGTGTAAACTTTGTTTTATATTTTTGTACCATCTGACTTGCGTCTGTTCTGTGCTTTTGGCCAGCTCCAATGAAATTGGCGCCTTAAGTCATGTCCCTTTGTGGCCTGTGGTGTTTCTGCCGCTACGGACTTAGGAGTATTGCTGGGTTTCAGTGGGTTTTTTGCTTATTTTGATTTTGGTTTACCAATGACTGGTTCCCAATGCTATTTACTCTTTAACATCTAATCTCTCTTGAAAGATCTGCATTGTAGCTTGTGTACGTTCGTCTTAATTTTATTCTTCTGCATACTTTTCACTTGAAGTTTTGTTACTATGGGAGCTGAATTTTAAAAGTAGAAGAGTAATTCAAGGATAAGACCTTTTTAATAATCTGAATAATATGTGGCATTTGATAAATACATAGATGAATAGTCTGGGATTTTTAAGACTGGTTGGAGTATTGGAGACTTTATTAATTTGGATCCAAGCTCTGTGATTAAATGTCCTAGATATCTTGGAACTTTTCAGCCATAATTATACAATTTTAATGAATTTATTGCTCTTGAACATGTTGAGTTGACAGCTGCTTAGGATGAAGTCCCGGATAGTTGCAGCACATGACAGGTAGAAGATTGTAAAGTTCTGAGTGTGCTGTGCATTTCTCAGTGCTTTCTCAAAACAAAGTGGAAGATCACTCTGTAAATGAGTGGCTGAGCTTTCCCTTACCGTCAACAGAGCAACTAGATTTTGTTCTGCTGGTAGCAAATACTTCATGTCTTCCTCTTATTTGTGGTCAGAGTGTGTCAGTGCATTGTCAGTCCACCAGGCTGGTGGTCACAGCCCTTGTCACACAAGGAGGAACAGAGAAATTTTGGATACTGACACTGACAGTAGCAGTACTCTTGAGCCTGTATTGAGGGAACATATTAATCCCACTTATAGGTGTCAAGATTTAGCACTTCATATGTATTTTGATTAGCACAGAGTACGTGATTTTTATCCATAATGGCTTGTTGCATTCAGATACCATTTATTATAAACTAGATCCTGACATTGAATATTATCTGACTTCTCTTGAAAGCCAACCCCTCTTGAGTGAACGTGGCGTTTGACAGGTAAATAATAGTGTATGGTGCCCTGTGAACGTGTTTTAACCTGCTTCGCATAAGTTTTCTTAGGCTTGATGCATGTATTTAAAGAATGTAGCATGCAAGTCATGTAAGGATGGAAAAGTTTGTTTATGCATTCAAGGATTTCTTCTTGGGCAAGATTCATGTTGATACCACTCTACGCAGCGGTTTATTATACTGCCTCTGGTACAAAGGGGTATGTAATCTGAAGTTTGAGGGGTGGACTTTTTTCAAACACAAGCCACTAAGGCCAGCACTTTTGTCCCCTTTCATGTCTTGTGAAGTCTGTGTGATTTCTAACCCTTTATTTCTTTTTTCCAGGCTATTCATGTTTGCTGTCGGGCAAGGCAAATCAATCTTTTCTAAGTACTCTTTAATCATAAATCTAGATGTATTAAGCTTGCTATTACCTAGCCAGTGGTAGTCAGAAACAGAAAAAGGCAGGGGGGAATATCTACTCAGTATGGCTGCACTGTGATTGGGATTGTGGGGCTTCTTGCTCTGTGCACCTTGACTCTTGACTGCAGTGATGCTTTTGGTTTTGTTGGTGAGCTGCCTTTTTTTCGCGGTTGTTTTGTTTTGTTTTTGCTTTTGCTTTTTAGTTTCTTTTAAGTAGAGGCTACTTTAGTATTCTAATTAATGTGTTTTGCAATGTCTGTTTTTTGTGCTCTGAATGTTCATTTCCCTTAGCTTACATTTCCCCTCTGGTTTTCAATAAATCTTGGTGCACCTTTGTATCCTGCCATCTTTTCTGCTCTTTTTCCCTAGAGTGTTACTTCCCACCCCCTGAATATCTGTAAAATCAGCATTTTATTTTTTCCCTCCTGAGCAGCTATTGCCATCAGCTGTTATAAAATAATGGCTTTAGATGTGTCCCTTATAGTACATTGACCTCTCTGTCTGATTTATCATTAATTTCCTCAGATTTGTTCCAGGCTTGAACTAATTCCTTCCCCCTGGGGTCTTGAGTTAAAAACCCTGCTGAAACCCACTTCCTTGTTCTTTTGTACCTGGGATATTAATCATATTGCCACCAGCATCCCTGGCACATGGAGGCATCCCACTATGGTTTAAAGATATTATTAACGTCTTCTGTTGGCTCTGTTACAAGAACATTCAAGCTTCTTAAACTTAGTTCTGAGCTTGTATTGTGTCTTACTAGTGTATATCTTGCAACTCCCACACCACCTCCCAAGACCCCTACCAAAGCAGGTTCACCTAGAGCAGGTTGGACAA
Source organism: Jacana jacana (assembly GCA_013400555.1). Classification (NCBI taxonomy): domain Eukaryota; kingdom Metazoa; phylum Chordata; class Aves; order Charadriiformes; family Jacanidae; genus Jacana; species Jacana jacana. Next base: position 198,910 of record VZTM01035992.1, read on the forward strand.
GAATGCATCCAGGTGAGTCTTCAATGTCTCCAGAGAATGAGACTCCACAGCCTCTCTGGGCAGCCTGTTCCAGTGTGTTCATTGCAGGATTGTTGAGAATGGAGGTAAAGAAATATTAAGACTTATGGCCCATCAGAGTGACATCTTCTTCGAAGTTATCTTTCTTAGGCACTATGAAAACTATGTTGCCTCTTGAAACTTAAAATCACCAATATGAACTAGTCCTTTCAGAATAATTTCTATGTCAGGGCCTATTTTTTAATGTCCTGATCCTTCTTATAATTGCAATCATAACTTTATAGGAAAAGCACTGAAAAGGCTGCTGTGCAGGAGCCTATTCCTTCACAACTAAGGCTCGTCCCTACCCTTTTATTATTTTCCTGGTGCTGTAGTGCAGCCTGGCAAGCAGTTCCAAACTGCTGCTTAGGATATGACTGTAAATGTGGTGTACCCATATATCTCTCTTTCAAGACAATAGGAGCTGTCAGTGCTTGCTACTTCTGAAAATTAACACCCCAGAAAACTAAATCGGCTCTGACCTGTTATGTATTTTAGCGCTCTCGATATTAAAAAAAAAAAAAAAAAAAGTTATTTTGACAACATGAAAATCTTGGTGCTGAATTGCTTGACTTCCAGTTGCTTTGTAGAGCTACGGGAATGGTTTAGCAACCTTTGATCATATAAATAAAGTGCATGAACCTCTATGTATATGAAGCAAAGAATAATTAAATGTATGCTCTGTGTTGCTTCTTGTTTGCAAACCTGATGCTAACTAAATTCAATTGTAATCTACAAGGATCCACAGGCACATTAGCTGGCAGAGCCAATATGAAACAACAGTACAGACAAATAAACATTTTGAAAGGAAAACATCAAGTCCTTACTCATTGCAATGTTTATTGAATTGGAGACTTCAAATACTGGGGCTGTAGCATAGCATACAGCTTGCTCCCTGCCTGTGCCCAGTGTCAGAACGAAATGCTGTTTCTGATGCCAGGAATAAATTTGCCCAAGACCAGAGTATGTCTTGGAGGTTTTGTTTCTTGCAGGGGTCTGTGTATAAAGACTCTATTTTTGAGGTAGAGGGAAGCTACAAATAGTATGTTGTATTATGGTTAACAAATGATACCGAGAGCCATAGGAAAGTCATACTGCCACATTTTCAGGTCTGCTTGCCACATTGAGGGCATATGTGGGGGTAAGATATTGCTAATCATCACTTTGCAGTCATCCCTGGTATCCTTGGTTGTTTATGTCTGAAGTGTCAAATACCTGGAGACGTTTTGTAGAAATGTTAGGTCAAAAAAAAATATCTGATTTATAAACGTTAGGATGAAAACAAAATACATCCTAATGTTTTTGGTTTACTTCAGGCATTAAATTAGAAGCAGTACTTGTACCAGTTTTCCCCAGAAACAGGAGGGACAGAGACCCAATAAAAAAGTCAGGTGAGCTGTATTCACTGATGTCTAGGAGATGGAGCTTTAAGAGAAGTGCAGATGCAATGGCTTGTGCAGTAACAACATCAACAACAGTCTTGCAGTGTGTATGGCGTTACCAAGTATTGGTTGTGATAAAGCTGCCAAAGTGATGGCAGGCACTTAGCCATATACTAGCTGCCCTTAAGTGTCACTAATAGCCTGTCTGTGCCTACTTGGGCTAATTTACCCTGTGTTACTGAGCTCCATGTTGTGGAGCATCATTAGGCCACAGGGCAGGTGGATCTCTTTTGGTGTTTGTGTAAGCTTTTTTAGAGGTTTTTGTGTTTGTTGTTTGGATTTTTTTGTTTGTTTTTAAAAGTACCCAGCAGATTTATATGCCACCATGGATTCCTGCCTTTCTTGGCTTGTGGCTGATGATACCAAACAAGTGTCATGCTGCGAACAGCATCTTCCACTGTTGCCTCTGTGGGCCAGGAGGGTTGCTGCTGGTGGTGAAGCGTGGTTGCTGTGGGTGATCTCAGATTTCACAACTGACATCTTGTCTTCAGCTCCCTGGTTGGGGATCTCTGCATGGAAGCCATGACAAGGTGTGTGATGGTAGTACAGAAACCAGATGCTGTGGTGACAGCATTTCTGGTGAGGAATGAGTATTTCAGCTGTTCTTTATGGGTCAGCTTTGAATTACTCCTAGGAGGAGGAGTAAAACAGGCAGCAGCCAAATAGGAATGGAACAGCAGACACAGTATTTCTATTACAGGAAAATATCCTGAGATGCTCTATTACTAGCAAATCTTTCAGGCAAGCAGATCATTTGAGGTTTTGGAGGGCTGGGTAGCTGTTTCCTCTCTCCCTGTTCTCTATATGTTTACTGTTCCCCATTTCATCTCGGGTTGTGGAAGCACCCATAGTCAGGCATTGGAGCCTCTGCATTCTCTTCTTCCTCATCATGGTTGCCTCTTTTCTCTTTTGGAAACCTCACCCATCACGTTTTTGCTTTGAAACAGTTGTCTCCTGAGCAGAAGGAGCACAGTGCTGCCGGCTTGCTTGTCGCCCCTCCTGCCTATCCATGCTGTTGCAGACACCTTGCAGAGTGTGAGGAGAGGTGTGGGTGGCACATTGCTGAGCTGGGCCAGCTCTGAGGCCAGGTGCCCAAAGCAGGACCAGGCTGGATTGGACAGAATAGCTCAGGGCAAGCTGCAGGAATGGTATTTTGTGTGCTGTGGTGGTACCAACACTTAATAATTTTGGTGTTATTTAGGACTGTGCAAATTTAGAATTAGTCTTATTGCAGAGTCTGCACTGCAAAGAGGAATTTACAAAAACTTTGGGGGGGAGGGGAGGGAATCTACTGGAAAGCTGCAGTTTCTGCCTATTTTTGGTTAACTGATTCAGCCTTTCGAGGTCATTTAGGGTGGATTGATATGTTCTCATTCTCCGTATGTGTGGCAGTGCAAGGATTCTGCAGATTGCAATAAATGGGGAAAGGGAAGGAGCAGATTGTCCTACCGGAAAGTAAAAGACTCTTTCAGGATTGTGTAGGTTGTGTAATTTGAAGATCAACATTGCTTATGGTGAACAGATGGAGAGGATGATTAGAAGCTACAAGTGCCCTCCTGTGCTATAGGCCCAATGTCAGATAAACTACCTCTACAGAAAATTATCACTTTCTGAAATTCTAGGACAACTGTAGGTTGCATTCTATGAAATTGAGAGAGAAAACTGGTGTGAGGAGGAGGAAAGGATCTAGACTGTTAACTGTGTGAGACTGCAAACTGCCTCTCAGGAAGCTTAGATTCAAGGTGGTTTTAGTGCCTGTGAGTGCTCAGCATTGTTTTTATGAAACTCTGCAAGAGGAAATTCCCATTATTTCAGTCCTGGAGTTCACTATGTCTATCATTAGTACAAACCAGGGTGATTTTTTTTTCCCCCAGTGAGGAGACACTCACCTGCCTCAGAGGTCTAACAGCACAGTATTTATTGTATGCCATCACACACATGCTAAAATCTGGCCAAGTGATGCATCTTCCATGGCTGTAGCAAAAGCTGTAGACCAGTGTGCGTATGTTCAAACATACTGTCTAGTTAGCATTTAATTTTGTGTGGGTTTTTTTTTCTTTAGGTTTGAAAGATGTATTTAAGGTATCTTGTGAATGACAATGTTGTAAAACAATGGGCAGTGACTAAGGCATAAATGTTTGGATATGCACTGAGTTGGCACTTTTTCTTCTGGCTAGGAATAAAACATCTGGCAAAACTACCAAGGGTCCCAGTTAAACTTGATACTGTGAGAACTGGGAGGGCAAACAGTGGCAGGCTGGAAAATCCCATAGTTGGGTAAATACATGCTAGTGTCTGACCAGAGCTTGGCAGTCAAAACAGTCAGTGTTGGAGAAAAAAAGCAGAGCAAAGTGTCTTCATGGAGCTCTTTCTGCCAGATCTTTGAGGGCTGTGATGAAGAGTAAGAACACTTACTGTGTTCTGCTCAGTAAGTAGAAAAAGTACTGAAATCAGATGAGGGGAAGAAAAAGGTGTATTTTCCCAAGGATAAACCGAACTACAACATGTGAAAAGGAAGAATTTGGTCATACTCATGGTTAGATGAATGGGAGTTATGCCACTGAGTTAGGAGGGAAGATGATCAAAGCCATTCATCCACCTCAGTAGCACCAATGGAGAGCAGGACTTTTTCCAGCCCTAGAAACCCAACTCCCGTGGCAGGCTGAAGAGCAGTGTGTAGCACAGGGCCAAAAGCAATGTCTGCCCTAATCCTGCCTTCTGAAAATACCAAGGAGTGGTCCGCTCTGCAGGCTCTTAACAGGAGAGCCTCTGTTCAAGGCCCAGAGTGAGAGCTCCACATATTTGTGCACGTGTGCTCTGATCCACAAATGGCTCATACACAGCAGATGCTATTTAAAATGCTTTTCAGCAGTGGATAGGAAACTGGAAGCCTTGACACGTATTCCATGTACTTAAAAGTGAAAGGTAAAAGAACATTTTAACTGCTGGCACCCCTGAGCGGCTTATTCTTGATGGCAGTATATCTAATGGCAAGAATATGCTATACGAAGGGGAAAGGGAGATGGTCAAAACATGATTGTGTATTGCTCTACTTTTGGGGTTTGACTATGTGTGTTCATGCAGTGATATGGAAGATTTTACAGACATGTGTCTATAATGTATGGTATTACATACAGGAACTGATTGTTAAATGAACGCTAAGATTGTCAAGTCAGGCACTCAAAGCATAGGAAATGCCAGAATTAGATTTGTCTGCACAACCTTAATTCAGCCCCTTTGTGCATATGCATTATGATACAGTCTTTAATTACATGATCACATATCAGACCACTGAAAAGATGGTGCTGACAGAATGAGAAGATACTCAATATTATTTCTTTAATCCCTATTGTTCATGTGGCACACATTCAAACCCCATCTCAAATACAGCAATAATGTTATTGGTATAATAAATACATGTGGAAAATTAATAACTTCCTATGGACTTCTCTGTGATGTTTATTGGTAAATTATCTGTTTATTGTAAAGATACTAATTGATTCTCACAACATCTGTCTTGGTGGTATTGTATCCACTTTACAGGTAAGGGAGAAAAGTTTTTGAAGGGAAAGAAAGCAGCTTGATTCACTCAAATCCTATCTATGTAGCTAGAGTCAACCTAAATCCTGGCAGCAGTCCAGTTTATTTAAGTCTGCCAAATTTTGTATATTTATTTGTGCAGAGGCTTCCTGGACCACCTGAAGGTCTTTGAACCTACGTACCCCAGAGGAGCACCCCTGCCACATGGCTTAGGGGAACCTTAAGGAAAACCATTTTCTACCCTTCTTCTAAAGTGAAGCCACTGTGCATCCAGGGGGCAAGAGCATATAGCAAGCCAGGCACTGAGCTAGTAGCTGGACCAGGATTTCAGTGGACTTGTTGACCTCAGGTGGATAGAGATGCTTAGCCTTTTCTGTTAGTTTCCTGCCATAAGTGAAGGTATCTGTATTAAACAAAGGATGATCTTGGAAGGCCTCTGTCCAGTCAGTGGAGAGACGGAAATGTAGCGTTTTGTTGGTGTATACTTCTCCCGAAAAGTCCTCAGAGGTACTGCTCTGTCTCCATTCAATGTGTGGGGAAGCTAACTGCTGTGACAGGCTTCTAAATGCATCTGGGTCAGATCTGACTTTTCAAAGTGTTGTTTTCACTGTATTAAAACTGTTTATATCTTTAAAATATAGCATCAGTTGACTGCAAAATATGGCATCCACAAGTGTATGTTCAGGTGTACCAGGTCAGAAAGTGGGGCATGTACGACTAAGGGCAGCCTGCAAAGTTTTTGGATTCCTGTGAAACTGTCCTCCTTTTGGCTTTCAAATCTCTGCTGCCTTCAGTTCTCATGTTCCAGTACCTAAAACGAATGAGTTAATGGTCCTGCAGGCAACTTTGTCTTTTAAGTATGCAACTCATGTTCATTCCCAGAGCTGGCTCTTCTTGGGTGATATCCTTCTAGAAAAAATTGGAATGTGATCATGTAATTAGAGAGTACTGTGTATGCACAGAGACTGAATCTTAGCTCCTGCTTTCAATGGCTAAATTAGGAATGATTGTACAATCTTAAGTATAGTATTTTGCAATTAAGTATAGTATTTTGTTGAATGCTCACTTTTATTCAGCCTTTTTTAACCAGCAAATTTTTATAATGTGAAGATGAAAAATAAGATATTACCCTGTAGAGCTCCACTGCCCTTTACCTCTCGCTTAGGTCACCAGAGGGTTTTCACTTACAGATACTGAGTAGAGAGCACTGCTACCTGGGCTGGTGGAGTAATTGCTGGTAGTAGGCTATTCTTGCTGCAACCACTGGCCACTAAGAAGTGTTTCTGCTAGTAGTTGTGAACAGCAGCAGATGGGCTGAGGCAGTCAGAAGTCCAGCAGTTAACTCCAGGTTGTGGGAGTAGTGTCCTCTGCTAGTGCTGATGCATTCTGCTGGGCACTTTTAACTTAATGTTGTCTTTCTCAGCTTCACCCGTGCTTCTTGCGTCTCTGCTGCTCTCAGCTCCTGTTGCTCCCTTTTTCTCAGTGCTGCTTTTCTGTACTTTAGGTCTTTTTATTGAGTCAGGTTCTTTCATTTGTCTCTACAATTTGAAAGCAAGCAAAGGGGTATGAGATTTCATGGTCTTGCTAGTGCTTTCAGCGCTACCCCTGGAAGCTTTCTGGTGACTTGGAAGAACTACTGGAGGAGAGACTTAGGAGGCCTTTGCTGTGAAGCAGGTTGGCGCGATAGGGGTGGAATGCAGAGCTGTGTAGGGTGGAGCACACCTGATGTACCAAGCTCTTCAGTCTGTTATGCTGATTCTCAGAGGGTCTTTTCTGCCTATGTACAGACTAAGAGCCCTCTCTTCCCCAGACTTGGACAGCATTCAGGTGAGTGGTAGAAAAGGGCAAGTCACAAGGGTGACATTCCCCCTGGCATGTTTCAAGGTCATCCTAGAATGGTTTAAGCAAAGTCACTTGTCAGCCAGAGTGACCTGAGAAAAGATGTGTGACTCAGGTCATGAATGTAATGCATTTAGCCACAGCAGTTCAGTTTTTCCTTTTTTTTTTTTTTTTTTTTTTTTTTTTTTTTTTTTTTTTTTTTTTGTTTTGTACTTGCTCTTTTGGTGGTATTTGGCTGCTGCATTTGTTTTCTTGTAAATAATAGATGTACTATATTTGGCCAACCACAATTGAGGATCATGGCATTTCTGGTGAAGTGGTGGTAAAGGTTCAACCAGCGGCAGTGAGCTTTCTGCTGATACAGCAGATACTTGGGGACATGTGCAAACTATGTAAGAGAGGCTTTACAGCACAGGTTGGAGAGAATTCTGTCCTCTGAAGAGGACTAGTGCAGAGGTTCAGTGAATTACCCTAAAATTTACTTTGCCTTTTACCATTGCACTGCTTGTGTTGACTGGTTGCAGTACAGCTAAAGTAAGAAACACTGCTTTGCATTCAAGGAAGCAGATTTTCATGGTTGCATCTGAAAAAATTGTCATAGCTGAAATAAGCAACAATATCAGCAATATCAATTTTAAAAAATAATTTGTATTAAACTATGATAATTCAAGTTTGAGATACGTAAGTTGCAGCCATATTTGGAGGCTCTAGTCAGCCTGTTGTATTGGTGATTACATCCTGAGAGGAGGGATGAGGATTTGCTGCTTTGCCAGTTTTAATAGAGGCGAGGTAACTAATTTGATTCTGGATACTCTCATCATGAGTTGCTTGAAGGTGTTCAAATTTGCTTATGAAATAGTCCCTTCTGAGCTCAGGAGATGGAAATGAGACACTAAAAGGCTTTCTTGAAGTGCTTCCATGTTTCTCAGCTCAGAACATCACATTTGATATTAATATTAGGTACTGAGGCAAAGTCATCAGGTAGAAAAGGGAGGAAATGTAGAAATAGTAATTTTCTTGTGTGTTTCCTCAGGATGCTATTTTGAGGCTTTAAAAAAAATTCATGCTTTGCTGATGAGGCTGCTGTAAATCGGGGAAGTGGCAGATGTAATTTAAGTCCCAGGGCCCTGCCCTAGAAGAGGTCCAATACTGGCAGCATACATATTGCTTATATGAAAGCGAACAGATGGATACATTTGGTCAATTCTGCCGGGTTCATATGGAAACCTTCAGAATTTTTCTTACTATTTTGAGTGGAATACTTAAATCTGTTGTCTCCTGAGAGTCTGTATTTGCCTGGGATGGGTGCTTTTGTAGCTTTGAGCAGGGAGCATTCCCTTACTGTAAATGTCTTCAGATCAGAAATGTTTATCTGGCTGATGGAAGTCTCCCCCCATTCCCCCTGCCCCCCCAAACTCTAGGACCAATTCAGCTACTGGAGGAGTGAGCTGGATTTTTTTTCAGCTTCTGTGGCATGAGAACTGTCAGCTGAGTCTTAATCATGGAGTTATTACTGTTAGAGAAAACGCAGGAAAGAGAAGAAATCCATCTTGCTTTTCAGACACTAGATTGATTGCAGAGGCACGCTTTGGTTATTGGTGGGGTGGGGTGGGGAGAGAAAGGAGGAGATGGGGAGAACAAAAACGTTGTATTTTCTTTAATTAAGAAAAACACTAATTTTCTGATACTAATTCATGCTAAATTCTTGCTGACAGTTTTTGATGTTTCCCAATTCAAAACAACTGAAAGCAATCAAGTGAAGGGAGATGAACAGAGAATCAAAGAGGAGGGGTGTAGCTGTATTAGAAGAAAACAGCTTGAAGTGTTAATACTTAATCTGGGGTGGCGGGGTAAAGGGAAGGTGGGATTAATCTGTAATGCCTGAAATAAACCCATTTTGAGTGTCCTCACAGGTTAGTGTGTCTATGTGCATGACTGCATATGTGTAATGTTATCTATTGCATCAAAGAAAGAATTTGGTATGGTTAAATCAGTCTAAAAGCCTATCATACAGCTGTGCCAGCATCTGTATTGTTATCTAGTGTACAGCATATAAAAATATATACATCAAGCATTTAGAGACGATCAGTGACAGCTCTGTTCAGTATTAAAGTTCTTGAAGAAACTCACCCTTGCATTTGGAAGCATGTAAGAAATAGGATACTTTTATCAGCAAGTTTTAGCTTTAAAGCTTTCCAGGAAAGCTGTAAACAAAGCAGTAAGAATAAAGAATTCGCTGATATTAAAAGCATGCTTCTATGAAGATTGCAGTTGTGTGAGTACTCCTTTCTTTTTTAAAGAAAAAAAATGTCTTTGAACCATTGGGGACAATAACTTCCATCGAAAATGCGGGTTAGATAAGAAGAGTAGAAGCCAGGCTTACTGAGAGAGAGAGAGAGGGCTGCTTGAATTTGACAAAACCATTTCTTCTCTGTTCCCATCTCATCCTCCTGAGCTGCATACTTCTCACAAAAACAACTCCACCCACTGTTGTAGAAAATGGCCATTCTTGGTATCTTCTCTGGAGGTTTTGTTTTGATAGTGCTAGTGCTAGTTTTGGGGATTAGCATGAATAGCCCTGTCAGAGTTTGTTAAGACGTGGTACCCATACAGAAAGATCCGTGTATACTATTTAAAATATACTTGTTAACAGAGATTTAACTGTCATTTCATTCTCCACTGTTCATCACATTCACACATGTGGGACGGGCATTAACAGATTGAGCTACATCTTTTCATTTCAATTCTGCAGCAGTTTCTCTTTGCAGGAATATTTTATGTAGTAATAATTTTCTTTCTATTACAGATTTTCTAACTATGTTAATGGCAGTAGACTGGCCACAGAGACATTCGTGAGAGCTACCTTTGCAGTGACATTTAAACAATTTATTTGATCCTGCTTTAGCATACCTGCTCATGCCTTCTTCACTCTGTTGTCGACCTTAGGAGAACTTTGTGTATAACCATCGATCTTTCAATCACATTTAACTTAACAAAATGGTATGCAAATTCCTGTAATATGTCATTTCTGCGATTTGCAGTGTATATGCTGTCAGGTGAATGCCCCTTGACTGCATGGGCATGTTTGAGTAGCAGCTGCCCAGCAGCTCCAAGGCCAGTTGCAGAAGAGGGCGTGTCTTAACTGAGGATGCTCTCTCCTACGGGTATGCATTGTTGGATATGCCTTGACTTACCCAAAGCAGGAGGTGCTATCAATTTCCATTTTTTGTGTGTATGATAATGGGAAAAGCAGAGCAGGATGGTGATAAGGGGGGAGCTCTATATATCTCACGTTTACCATGTTTTATTGGTCACCTACTTGCTGTTTAGAGAAGCTAAAAGATGTGGATTTGTTGCTGAAATATGTTACGAGTCTGGGCTAAAAGCCTAAAATGAGGACTTTTGCTTTGTGAGGTCATAACTCACACTGGGCTTGATGTAGCTTTTCCCATATTGGACTGTATGTAAGTGTGCTTTTAGGATTAGAATGGTTAAAACCAATCACCACTGGCACTATAGTTGTTAACACTTGTATCAGTTTCTATCAGAGTCAAAAGTCATAGTGTGAAGTGGTGTTATGAAACTATCCAAGCCAAAATCAAGGAAACTGAAAGGCAAGAAATTAACTGAATTAATTGGCAAAAAATTACATTTATCAGCTTGTTGATTTTCTGTATAATTCATGGAAATGAATTCTGTGAAGTCTTCATTCTGTGACAGCTGATTGGGTGGGAAAAACATAGGATTGCTGCTGAATGTTTACATTGACAGGAATGTTCCCATTCATTAAAAATAAAAACCTTGGACACCAACGTCATAGAAATGTGTGTAAGTGGGTTACCTGCTATATTATGTCCCCAATCTGGGAAATACTTCAAGTACATGATTGGTATCTTCAGTTTCTGTTGAAATAAATTTTTTTTTTTAACCCAAAAGATAACCCACATGTTTTAAGTTTGGCTTTTTCATAAGCATTTGTAGAATGAGGTGCAACTTACTCTGCTGAATATATTTCATGCCTTTCCATTTCCCAATCCTGGTCATGAAAACAGTTATTGCCGTAGAAAGTTAGGTGAAAAGAAAGCTGGTTGCTTGGATGGGTCATACAGCTGGCCTTAGCATGTGTTTGTGCACAATGTGTTGTTACTGCATTACTGAACTGGATTCTTTGTCCACACGTAATAGCCTGCCTACAAATGATAATAATCACGGTACGTGTCATGCTCAGTTCTCTACAGCACTGAAGATCATCTGTTGAAGGGGAAAATTCAAAGCAATCATCAGTTCTTCTAAAATTGTCAGTTTTGGTTTCCATGTTCATACCAATTTAGTGTCTGGGTCTGATTTTTCCATTATCCTGCATCTTACATACAACTGTGGATTGCTGTCGGAAATGAGTAGTCCACGGATAAGACAAGGGAAAAAAAATCAAGCTTTCTGTCCTTGGGGTAAAGGAAATTATACATAGTTCAAGTTTCTCAAGTGACAACATTCATTAGGCTGTTACTACAGATATCTGCATATAGGCACAGAGAAGTTGGTATTTTCTGGGCACTTCCAGTAATATAAACCTAAATCGATGTTTACAGAAGATGTTTAAGCTTTTTTCAGTGATTCCTTCACGTGTAGCTTTTCTCTAAAAATCTTTGATGGAAATGGGAAATCACAGAAAGCTAAACCAAGGGTCCACTGTGACTTTCCTGCGACATCCTGCTTTTGCCTCCTTCCTTTGGACGTGTGTGTGGGTCCTGCTAAAGCTGTACTTCACCTGAGTGTACTTTCTGTTCGCTCCCATCAGAGGTCTGCATTGGCACTAGCACTGCTGTCACTGTGCAAAGAGAGATCTCGCTGTTGGAAAGCAAGAAAACCCAGAGCTGAAGATATAAGTGTGGGGAGGGAAAACATAGTCCTGTCCATTTATTTACTTATTTCCTTACATGATTTTTGTTTTACTTTTTTGCGTTAGTTTTATTTGTTTGGGCAAGTTTCTTGCCATTTACCTTTGCATTTGCATTTCCTATTGATTGGCAATTTTTAAACTGTTTATTGTGCTCTTTTGTTTAGCTGTTCAAGAGCTAAAACAAAAGCCACCAGGCCCTGTGAGGGACACATTTGCATGCGGCGAGCGTTGCCCGAGGAAAAAGTAATTGCTAATGCATATTTATGTGGCACAAATTTGCCATTTGTTTATGCATAAAATTATCAATAGTGCAGGGCGGCCCAGCCGTAGAAAATGGTGACCTTTTTAGCTTAATAAATAGAAATCAGCTGTTATTGTGAAGAGATCAGCCATTTATTCTGTGTTGAGGGACACTGTCGGGAAAATGTAGATTGGTGCCGGCAATATCATTAAATGGAAGGCCAGTGACCCTTTCGGTATAGTCTATTATACTTTATCTAATAGGGGATAAATGACTCTGGTTGGCAAATAGATTAAAAAAAAAAAAAAAA
>VZTM01035992.1:214358-298065 GCA_013400555.1 Jacana jacana
CCAACATAAATTTGTTTGAAAAACCCACAGAGATATTAATCTTACTAAGAGCAGAACCTCATGTTTGCAGAAATTTCTGTACAAAGTATAGAGAACACACTTGTGTTTGCTCATCTGATCAAAAATAGTATAGGAAGTTGGAGGTTTATCTTCACAAAGTTTGCCTGCATGCAGAGCTTAGTATGAGCCCAGGGGTGGTTGTCTTTTGAAACCTCATGCACCAGCCTGCTCTTGGTGATAGTCTTTTTATGTGCTGTGGCTTTTCATGGAGTGTTGTCAGAGCTTTAGGACTGGCAAAGTAAGGCCATAGAGTTAAACCAGTAGAAAAGTGCCTAGCTTTGTATAATGAGGTTAACGATTTCAGATTTTGGTTAGGGGTGTTGTTTTGTAGTTTAAAAATTAAATGTAATAAATTCCTATTTGTTTTTATTCATACATATGTTTCATACTGCACATTGTTTTGGTTAGACTAAGTTAGTATTAATAACACAGCGTAGGGGTGCAAAAGCTGACTGAAAGGACAGCCACTTCACACCTGAGGTGGTGAGGACTGGCTTGTGTGAACTTCACGTGCCACGTCACAAGTGTGGGCTCAGACTTGCTTATGCAACTGTGTTCATGTGATCCAGCTAAACTGTTTATGTTGTCAAATCACTGCTTTGATGTGTGCTTGGGAGCCACGTAAAACTTAATTTTCCCCATTTTGCAACTGGGTAAACTGAGGCACGAGGCTGGTAATGAGGAGCCTATGGCTAGGAAGGGCAGCTGAGTCAAACAGTGCAGTTGTGCTTTTCCATGCACAGTGTCGCAGGCCTCTCCAGAGGGGTCCCAGCTCCTGGCTCATGTGTTCAACACTTTCACACTTTGTGCCTCAAAAGACTTCTCCCACCCCCCTGCCAGCAGCCTGAAGGCTTTGAGATAAAACATCAGCAACCACAGCTTTTGAACAGTGGAGGACAAGAAGGGGATTGGGAAGTCATGCTGGCTAATGTTTGGCATTGAAGTTCTGGGCTTTGTCATACCTGGGGGAGTTTCCAACTCCATATCCTGTGCAGGAAGTTGAAGTGCGGTTTGGAGAACCCTGAGGCAGGGGTCTCAGTCACGGAATAAGCTTGTGAGTAACACTCCTGCTTGCAGGGTAATAGCTGAGAGCAGAGGCAAATGCAGAGGACTTCTTGCTCCCAGTGACATAGTCGCACCATTACCCATGCTAAACAGGCCAACCATGCAAGCGTGTTAGGCTGGGGGTATAAAAAAAGAACCAGTGACTGTAGGTTAGCTGAAGAGAAACAGGAATATATAGTCATATCTTTCTCCTAGTTCAATCTTGGTATTGATTTACCATGATAAGAGGTGCCACTTTAGTTCTAATAATGTCTACTTGTATTTTCTTTACTTTTTTTTTTTTTTCCCTGCTATTACATATTTCTATGGCAGCTTTTCCATGTGATACGTTTTGGGTCACACATTAATTTACACCAGCCTCTGTTCTGCAAAAAAGAGTTCACAAACTAAACAAAACGATACGGGGAGGGGGATGTCTAGCAGAGCCCAAGCTTTTGTTTCATGTTTTGGATGTATTTTCTTTTTAGAATAAAATTGTTGATATGCATTTGCTTTTATTTTTCTAGCCTTCCTCTTGCTGATGACCGGGTTCCTGTTTGATCCTGTTTACAAGCTTCCGAAGATTGAAAATAACCCCAACTCCTCTGCATTGGGTAGGAAAACAAAACCATATAAAGACATACAGCAATTACTCTGGAGGGCTAGCAATATGGAAGAGTGTGGTATGAAGGAAGAGCTTGTGGAGAAAAAGGAGAGGGTTACTAGGTTACCACGAAAGACATTAGCGTACACAATTTTTCTCACCCACGTTTTTGGACTGGGGAGGAGGGGGAGGAGTGGGCATATATCAGCAAATAAATAAGGATATTCTTCAGTGTGTGTCTTCCCAGTGTAAATGTTTTTAGTTTATCTATACTTTCTGTTACTCATTCAAGAACTGCTTTGCAGTTCTTTTTCAATCTAACCAAAACTCCCAGAAAGATAATTGTAAAAGATTTTGGGCTTCGTTTTGTTGTTGGTTTTTTGTTTTCTTTCTTTCTTTCTTTAAATTTTTTTGGCAAGATAAAGAATTTTCTTTTAATTACTATACACTTGTAGATAAGTGTACAACATTTCTTGCAGTTAGGGAGAGTTGTTGGGGAACAATCTGGTTAAACGTTGATGCTGGCCTGACAGGAGACTGACATGCAGGCAGTCCCATGGTTAATATATACACTCAATCCTGTAGGAGTCTTTGGACTTAACCTAACTGCCATGAATAGTAAGTGTTTGCAAAATTAGGGTTTCAAAGGTTTTCAGTTTTTTTCAAAAGGTTTTCATTACCTTTTGGTAGTGGGGTTTTTATGTTTTTATTGTGGACCTTAGAAAGAATTGAATACATCAAGTGCTATTGAGTGTGATGAGTTTGTCCCAGGGTTAGGCCCCACCTAGCTTGACCAGGTTGCTATCATAGTCATGTATTCTGGTATAACTAGTGCCTTTGTGAGGGGAGTGGCAATTGCTACCACATCAGGATTAGATACGCAGCTACAGCGACAGATAACACCTATGTCCAGTTCTCATGGGTGGAAATGAGCAAAAGGTGTGGAAGGCAGTGGAGAGCCAGGGCCAGTATAACTGAGGGTTTCATGCCAACCCTCAGATGAAAACCTGGAACAGCCTTTTTGATTTCAGTATGATTTTGTCCAAAATGCAGTGCACTATTCCACTTGTTCTTGTTGGGACCAAATTTCTAACTAAGTCTGAAAGCAGGATTATGTGATTTAATGATAATAGACTGGTGTAAATCAGTGTTTTTCTGATTTGTAGTGAGGCATTAGACGTGTGCATGAAATGACAAGTCTAAGTCGTGGTATTCAAAAATGATTCATTCAGATACAAAAAAAGTTTTATGATTCACTTTTCTCTTTCTAACTGCCAGAAGTCAGTTTTGACATTCTTGTATTTTTTCCTCTTCTAAGTAAGCTTATCAAAGAAGAAATCACTAATTTACCAGCTAGTGCTTAATAATCAAGGAAGTGAAACTTCTAATTTAGAGGAAAAAAAAAATCTTTTGCTGAGCTGCTGAATGATTTTTAAATAATAAAAGCTTATCATGTGCTGGGCAACTTATTTCTTTTTCATTTTTTTTTTTTTCCCTAAGGCTTTCATTCTGAGAGGGGTCACTAGCCTTTGAGAATTGAGCCACTTTGTTGACAAATCTGTCCTCTAAATTGAACAGCATTAATTAGGACTTTATGCTGCAGATTCTTACTTTTTAATGTGGGTGGTGGTGGTATCAACAAAAATGTCTAATGAATTTGATTGAAGATGATTTTAAAAGGTCTGCCACCTGTAGATAAAAATGTGCATTACTACACATGGTAATTATCAAGACTGAAGGCCGTGACATGATCCATTGACCTTTTGAAATCAAAACACTTACTGTAAATAAAAAAAGGCACAGATTGCTCCATCTATGTTAATATGGGACATGTCTGTATATTCAACTATATCAATACACTGTAATATATCTAGGGGGAAAAAAAGTACTTTGGATTGTGTTAGACCCAAGTTTCCTGTCTTTTCCTCTACGGGCTTATAAAGCTCTTGCCATTTTTTTATGTGTTGAGGGATCTTTTTTTGATCTAATGAAATAGATTGTTAAAAATATTCAGGTGTCTGAGAGCAGCAAAACATCTCTGAGCCACCCTAAAAAAACAAACTAGTTTTGTGCATTCAGGGTGAAAAAGAAAGCATACAGGAGGAGATTTCAGCTTCAGGCTTTCTATAGGGACATTGGCTGTAAGGGAGGGGAGCAATAACGCAGCAACTATCATTGTAAAAATTATGAAAAGCACTTTGATGGTCCTTTTTAAAGTCACTTTACTAAACAGTGGCCAAAGCAAAAGCCTGAAAGGCAACTTGTAGTTTGCCATTAACAACCTCAGCCCCTTGCCGCTGTTTGCAGTTGAGAACGAGTGCTTCTGCATACAGTAATGGTGAGAAAAACTAAAGGCAAATAAAGATGTGAATGAAAGATTTTCTACTTTCATATGAGTACTTGGAACACCAAGCAAGCGAAGAAGCAGCAATTTTAGCTAAGTTAATGTAATAGAAGACCGTTGCACCCAAACTGTCTCAGCAGAACTTCCTGCATAATTAGATTGTAAATCTTCTCAACTGAGGAAGTTTTGCCCAGGGTCAGATTGTCTAAGTAATAATCCATTCTACATAAATTAGAAGATTTGAACTGCTGGGATACATTATTACATTAGTTTTGTTTCTTATTCCTAATATAACTAAGGAGAACAAATGCATCAATTCTTTTTCTTTTCTTCTTCTTAATTATGTTATGTCTCTTTAGCTTTCGATTACCTCAGAAGGCCTTTCCTTGTAGGTTTTGGGATTTTTCCTGAGCAATGATGATGAAGTTGCCATTTAGGCAAATTAATACATTTTTAATATACTTTAGAAAGTGATACGACAGAATCCTTTGGCCACTAGATTCTGTGATATCACTTCCTCAGTGAAGCATTTACTCTGCTGCTGCTTTTTTTTGTGCTGCTGAAGTTTTATCTCCCACTATGACCCCCTTGTTCTGCAAAGAATAGAATTGCCATCTTTCGGGTAAGAATTAATGGATGAAAATTTACTAATAAATAGTTTACTGTAAGCAGATTTCTAAGTTTTTAATGAAATTATTTTCTTTGGGGAAAGAAAAAAGAAGATTGTGGGTACCTGTCATGCATATACAGTTATATGTAAAAGTGAGAGGGGTAAATCCAGAGGTCATTATTCAGGCAAAAATTGCCATTGAAACTTCAATATTGGATCTGCTCGAAGGAAGAAGCAAAGTTTGCAGTGTAGCACAAATTAATTTGTATGGACTTGTCAGGGGTTTGGGGGTTTTTTTTGTACTACATTTGACTTTCACTATGAAATGGAGGAGTGGCCAACTTTTCAGGAGAACCTTGGACTGGAGTCTCAGAATGCCTGTGTATAAAAACCAGAGGGAGGAGATCGGAGGGGCTTGGGGAAGTGCTCACGATACTGCAGGCTCCCTCTTCCTGGGGCTGCTTTGGGCAGGTGCCAACTCCACAGTCTCCGCTAGATGCGTGTGTTAAAAGATCTAGACCTGCATAGCAGCAGTAACTGGTGGCAGGATTGCAAAACTAACTTGATTTAGCTCCGTGGTGGATTGCCTTTTGTTGTTCTTTTATGTGCAAGCATTGAGAAAGATGTGATATAAGGAAAAGATTGGCTTCTGTCATTAATGATGTCTAGATATTCTCTCTGTTCTTACTGAAAATTCATATGTGATATTGAGGTACATTTTTCTGGAAAGAGAAGGTGGAAACTATCTGGGATGGGGGAGGTATTGAACTCCCTATTTCCCATCTTTTTCCTGTGATGAAGGGTGAAAAAAATAAAAAGAATGGAATAGATTATTTTGTGTTTTCAAACATGGGAGTATTTTGATTCCTTGATGCCAGCTGTGTGAGCTTAGCTGACTGATGAGTCTGTGGTCAGCCTACTCTGCAGAGCACTGGCAGATAAAGACGAAGCATAAGTTTTGGTGGCAGGAGCAAGTGCTCTCAAAGGTCCTGGAAATGGCGTTACTCCCAGACCCAAGGATGTGTGGTCACCCTTCTCTCAACTTCAATAATTTTTTAAATTTTCTCTTTTGCTGCAAGACACCAATGGATGTGAAAAAGGAGTAACAGTTCAGAAAACACGGGGGGAGGAAGATCCGTGAAAGCCCTTTGAAACCGGTATTTTGGGGAAGCACCAAAGCATTCAGCTTGTGCTTGGAAACATACAAGAGCCTCGAACCTCAGGAGATAAAATATTATATTTTACTTCTGCTTAAAATCCAAATTTACTCTTGTTACTGCCATTATAATCTTTATAAAATTGCTTTTACATGTTTTAAATTTTTGTTATTATTTTTAGTTATTTAACAGCAAGTTGCTGTGCCTTTTCTCAGGAAGATCAGATAGAAAGAAAGAAAACCAGAAATCAGACCTCAAGACTACTTTTGAGGCAGAAATAATCCAACCATTATTTCTGGTGTAAAAGGTTTGTGAATAGCATCATTTGCCTAGAAGCTGTTTTCCAACCTAATAACTCCCGGAATAATGACCTAAAACTGTTTCCAAGAGGATTAAGGCCCATATAACTATTAGGAAGTATAAGTTTTTCAAAAAGCTTCTTTCTGATTGGCAGAGAGGTGAGTTCTGATTTAGGTTAAAGCTGCTTGCTTAGGAGAATCAGTTTCAATTTCCCTGAAGTCATAAGTGTTGAAGTAATCCTCTGGAGAAGGATTGTCTAAGGGTTTTTTTTTTTCCTTTCTTTCTTTCTATAGATAATATATATGTGTATATATAGATACTACTTATTGCTGTAATGACCTCAAAGATGGTCATTTAACTGGGCTTTTAATGCATTTGGGAGGGTTTTTTTAATCTTCTGCTTTAGTTTGCCTTGGGCAAAAACTGTTCAAAATGGGCTGAGATCGCAGCTGAACACTTAGCTTGTTGGTTAATCATCACTTGAACACTCTTCATTGGAGAGACTGCGGAACAGAGAATTTATCATCAATGTTGGTGTGTTCTTAAGGTTATGCACTTGTATGTGCTTTACTTTCGTTATTTGGTTGTTGTTTTTATTTAGCTAGTGTGATCTGTAAAGGGGAGGGAGGCTCAGGATGACTGGGGAATACCCACTGTACAGGGATCAGGCATTAAGGGTTAGAGGAATGCATGGATTTCTGTTTGACAGAGAGCTGCTGAAATTGGCAAAACTTCCCAGCCATGCATCAAAATACTGGTGACAGAAGTTCACTGCAGAAAGCCTGTGAATTCACACTGAAATGGCTGTTAACCACCTATTGTTTTTCACCTTCTTGAAATAACAGGAGCTAATGCCTTAGCTTCTGGCTGAATCTCAGAAATGTCCCAGCAGATTACACCGTGGTCATGAAATCATCGGTGAGTTCAGCCAGGTTTATCCTAGGTTGCCTTCTCTGGCAGCAATCAGGATTGGTTTACATCTGTCCCAAGAGTATATTCATGTAAGAAGGTGAAATAAACATCTGGCATTAGCAAAATAAAATGGAATTATTTGGTTTATTTACCTGAGGAACTAGAATCATTGGCCATTCAGAAATTTGTAATAATATGTATATACTGTATTAAATCTAGCCTTGAGATAAGTTTGGCCTTGTGTGCAATTTAAAGGTGGTTTAGCAGACCGTCTCACTAATAAGGTAATGGTAAGATTTGGCTGTCAACTGAGTTGTTATGAAAGACAGGGCCAGTTTTGTGGGACACTAAAATTCATCTTTAAAAAATGCAGAAGGGATTTAATCAGTGACGGTGCTTGACACACGGCCAAACTGGGCCCTGTTTTGAAAAGATGGCTTTAATTTTTGCATTGGTTGACTACAGGCACAATAGAGAAAGGCAAAGCAGTGTTTGCTGATTAGATATATGGCCAGATTCTTATTTCTGATGCAGGACGCACACTGCCAGAAATCTGATGGATATGCTTATGAAAGATTTTTCTGCTTCTATATGTACTATAAATAAATTCCACATGGCTTTATACAAAGCTCTCAGTTATTTTAGTAAATCATAAGCCACTAAACTAGATCTAAAGAAGGTGAAGCTCTGAATAAAATTCTTTAACATTTTATGACTTTGAAACCCTGTTTTAGAGTATATTTTCTTCATTAATTTGTAATTTTGATGGTCTCAGTCAGGCAAGCATTGAAAAGATAGGCAAAATTTAACAGAAAAAAATATTTTCCTAAATTATTCTTGTTACAGATAAGCTAGCAGATGGGGAGAAGAATTATTTTTTTTTTTTTTTTTTTTTTTCAGTATTCTAGGTTTCAATCTTAAACCAGGACTGTGTAGTTTTATTTAAACTAAGTTTAGGAATGCTGTTGCTGAAGATGTTATTTGATGTGACCAGGTTTGGCAAACTGTTTATTCACACCTAATGTGGGTACTAGTCTTTCCTGGATTTTGGAGGAAAAACATTCTGTGCTTCCTCCACCCCTGCCTGTGGGACTGAAGGTGTGATTGTGCACTATTGTCTTCCCAAGCCCCTAGGCAGGTCTACCTAGTGGCTCTGGAGTTCCTCAGAGTATCCCCAGGCAGCACTAAAGTGACGTCTGGCTATTGCCTAGATGGTTTCTCTTCTTGTTTTGAGAACTCTGAATTCTAGCATTATAATTAAAAGGATGATAAGAGTGAGTAGATTAGCTGCAGAGGAATAAAGTTTGGTAAACCTAAGCAGTAAACTAAAAGTAGAACAACAGAGATTTTCCCTGTTGCAGCAACAGGTTGCTGCAGTTCCTTCCCAATTCTTTTAACCCTAACCACCATTATGAGTCAGGTATGAGAGTAAAAAGAAATTCAGAGAGTGAATGCTTCCCCCATAACAGCAGCTTGATGTTTCCAACGGCAAGTGCAGTTTTGTTCTCAAGATTGGTGATACAAATTCAGTATTGTCCCACTAGGTTACTTGGTCCCTTGCTCATAGACCTAGAACTACACCTTCTTACTGTACCTTGTCTGCATGCATGACATGAGCTTTCACGCATTCTTCCGTTGCAAATCTGGGAAAGCAAACGGAGTCCTACTCCCTGCCATGCACTGTCTGCAGAGCTCGCAAGCACGTGCCAGGTTGTGGTTCTCACTTATACCTGTGTAACAGCAGTGGAGATTACTGCCTTTGGGAACTGGAGAATTTCAGGACAGCTGGAGTGCATAATATGGTCAGGAGAAGCGCATCATGGGGGGTCTCATGGAGGACTAGCATGGGGGCAGACATAGCAAAGCTGGGCTCCAGCTCTCAAGAGCTCTGCAAGTGTTTTGTGTCGCTCTGCAAAGGTAAGGAGAAGAAAATGAGCGTCAAAGAATACCAGCATCATGCGGCTGCTTTTCAGTGAGCCACTGGAAATTTAGAGGTAAAACTTGAAGACAAAAATTTCTAACAGCCCAGTGCTTTGTGCCTTTCCCTTCAGCTCGGTACATAAGATAAGGACAGTGTCTTGTCTTGACTGACAGCTGGGGAGTGATGAGTCTCCACCCTTGGAAAATTAGGCCTCCTTGCAGCATCCTCCAAACTAAAGCACCTGAAGCCTCCAGCTGCTCCTGAGTCGTTGGATGGAGGCCCTCCTAAGGAAAAGGGAAAGAGGAGTCCGGGAACTGGAAGTTGTGAGCTGGGAGAACAACAGCTTCTGTTTTCTGCACCTCTGAAAGGGTTAATGCCGAGGTGCTCTATTGTATTAATGATGGTTGTCTCTTCACAGAGCCCGTTGGGCTCTTTCAGGGGCCTCTCAAAACAATGAGTGCAGTGAGGCTGTTCTGTCTAATTACTCCAAGACAGGGATGCTAAAGAGGAATTAATGACAGTTGACAAGTGCAATTAATAATTATAGCAAAGCTGGGAGTCATGCAGCAGGCAGATGACAATAACAGGGTAACTGTACATGACAGCTTTCATCCGTTNAATGTGAGCTGCTCTATGCAGCTGGGCCACACCGCGCTGCTCGATCCGAACAAGAAGGTGCTGAGATCTGGTCACTTAGGTTTGGCCAATTTCTAACCCACCCCTCCCCCTCAGTCTCTCTCTCCTCAAAAAAATAATAATAATTAAAGAAAAATAAATAAGAAATTACCAACAGCACTAACTTAGCAGCACAGCCTTCTGTTAGCTTTCACGGTCAGGTGTTGACAAGACTACTTAAAATTCATGTTGGGAGATTGGAAGGAGAAGGGGACAGGGAAAGGCAGCAGCAAGCTGGAGTTGAAGTGGGATTTCCATATCAAAGGCCAGGCCTTTGGCTCTGAATGGTAATTAAAGTACCCAGATTTCATCTCCTTGGTCAGCTCATGAAAAGGAAAAAAAAATTAGAGAGAGGATTTTTTCACTCCCTTTAGACTATAGTACAGCAAGCAGTAAATTAAATGAAAGTTGAGCTAAAAGGTGCCTAACGCTTCAATCTTTTGCATCTAATAGAATCTATGATGTTTTTAAAGCATTTATTCAGTTCACATCTTCATCTTGCTGTGATTATAAAGGATATCATGTCTGCTTACATTTATTGGGCACACATCTTGGCCTTCCCAGGGTTGTAAAAGGATTTCACTTTGCATTATGTTGCTGTTGTGCTACGGCCTTTTGGCTTAAAAAAAAAAAAGGAGGGGGGGATGGGAGGGAGCGTGAAAAGGAAGAAAAAAGGCACATTTCTGTGTAATTTCTAGCTGGTCATTGTAGGAACCACTAACAGTGAGAACCAAATAAATGCAAATTTAATGAGGCATGGGGAACTAGTAATGAGATACAACAGCCCTTCACCTTGAGGTTGCTTGTTCAAACCTAGACCATGGCACTACTGAAAGTGCCCACAAACCAGCAGTCACATGGCAGTAAATGTGCAATGTTTTGTTTCCTTGGTCCGGTTCCTAGTGGTTATATAGTGATGAAATGAAAGCCCTACTTGCATTTGCTGGTAGTCCTTCTTCAGGGACAAGGACTGCTTGCCCTCTGGATTTCCTGCCTTTGTTGTGGGTCATGTTCAAGTCAGAGTTATGCTGTAGTGTGCAGTGTCTTGCTTGCCTGGGCTGTCCTGCTTCCAGGTCTCCTGTAGATGTGCTGAAGTCTCCAGTCTCCAGAGCTATCAGTCTGGCCTTTTGCTGACAGTGAGTGAACATCCGAAGCCCTAGGGTTTCACCAATACTATTGGTGTCCTGATGTGCCCTTCAGTTTCTCTTCAGATCTGGGCTTGCCAAGAGTTTCTTAACACCTTAGGCTCCTGCCTCTGGGTCAGCGTCTCAGTCTCCTTAAATCCGTAGTTGTGCCCTCTTTGGCCGAATGCCCTGAGGGGAAAAAGCAGTTTTGCTCTTTTCACTTCTGCTCCATAAATATAAAAGACAGAAACCTGAAGTTTTAGAGGCACATGTATATAATTAAAGGTGACCAGGCTGGGTCTTGTTTACTTCGGGGTTGAGTCAGAACCTGCTACAGGTCACTGAAAATACTTCTCCTGACCCCAGCGTCTCCTGATACTGGATTAGTTCCCTGAGCTGAAATTCTGAAGTCTAAATGTTTTGCTGTATTTTCCTATAGTTACATGCCCACTGTAGCAAATGTATGCCTTTTGACATAATTGTTGTGGTACATGACATTATAGGTATGGACAGTGCTGATGGTGTCCTCTGTGTGAGTACAGCTGCTGTGATGGAAGGGGTGAGAAGAGCTCCTTGAAACAAAAAATGGAATGGTTAAGATCAACGCTTAAAAAGGGAGAGAGGGGGGGAAAAGGGTAAATTATTGTTGCTGTAACAAATAGCAGAAACTTAAAGATGAGCCAAACTAAATGCTCACTGGACATAAAACCACCCAAACTTCAGACACTTTAAAATCTAGACTTGTATTGTAAATGCTGAGGATGTTCTTCTTACTTCCCTCTCTTTCTTTCTTTCTTTCTTTCCTTTTTTCCTTCCCTTCCTTTCTTGCTTCTCTTTTCCTTCTCTCTTTCTGTGTAAAACACTGTCTTTCCCCCCCCACCTTCAGCTCAAGTGCATCATTTTCTGCTATTGAGTTTAAAAAACTCTGCTGCAGGGGCTCTGAAATGAATAAAAATGTAATCCTCAATGTGCCCATTGTGCGCTCTCATTTGTTTTTGCTGTATCGATTTATCAGCGGAGGGAAATTACTCGCTGGAAGAGAGGATGCCAGTCAGAATGACATTTATTTCATAGTACAAGGAGGCTCTCCAGCGTGTTTCCGTGTAACCCAGATATTGGAGCTGTAAAAGGGCTTGTAACAAGGTTTAGTGCTATGATTAGATCGTGTGGAGCACCTTGCTTTCATAACAACAGGCACTTGGCTGGAGCCAAGGCCTCAGGTTATGGTCAACTTTTTTATTTTTTAATTCCTTTTTCCTTAACACGGAGCATGTGGTTTGCACCCCAAAATGTTTCCCTGTTCAAAGCTCAGTTATGCAAACTTGTGAAATCTCATTTGGTATTTATAAGGATCTTGAGCTTTCATGTCACTGAGTAAAAAAAGAGAAAAAAGATAAAAATGTTTACTTGTTAATCTTTTTAGCTTTGTGCTTCCTTGCGTTTCTAGTGAAATAACCCCATGATTTTAATTCACTGAAGCAAATCTTTTCCTCCAGTGATTGTAAGCTGCACTTGCTCAAGGCAAACAATTATCTGTAAAAATGAACCATATTCTTTACCCAAAACCTGTAGTAAGTATATGCATGTTACAAATAAAGGTGGGATACAGGAGAGTGAATCCTGACCCTGAGGTTTGTGTTTGGCTGCTGTTGCGGTACAGTTTGTGCTGCGGTCTTTGCTGTGCTGACTTGTGTCTGGTGTCTGTCAAGCTCAGCAGTGCCTTTCCAACATTGTCCAGGGTCAGGTGGTTCAAAAGAAGATCCCCAAACCCCAGAATCTGTCTCCCTTCACAGGATTCCTCTTAACCAGATGGATGTTGGCTTATTCACTGCAGCATTTTATGTACCTTTGGAAATGTTAGGAGGTATTCTTAAAGGTCTTGACATATTTATGGCTATTTAAGAACTTGCAGCTGGAAATAGCCTACTGGATTGTCAAGCTCTTTCTCCTAAAATGGATACTGATAGCATATAACCTTTGTTTATTTGCTGTGATTTTATTTATTGTCATAGATATGAAGTTGCTACTATCTTCTTTACATATATAGTTACTCTTTGACTGAAAGGAGGTTGTAGAGAGAGGGGGGTCGGTCTCTTTTCCCAGGTCACAGGCAACAGGACAAGAGGAAATGGCCTCAAGTTGTGCCAAAGGAGGTTCAGATTGAATATTAGGAAAAATTTTTACACTGAAAGGGTTATTAAACACTTGAATGGGCTGCACAAGGAAGTGGTTCAATACCTCCATCCCTGGAGGTATTTAAAAGACAGGTAAACCTAGTGCATGGTTTAGTAATAGTTTTATCAGAGTTATGTTGGTGGTTGGACTAGATGACCTTAAAGGTTCCTTCCAACCTAGATGATTCTATGATTTGCCTGATCGTGAGCTTCAGTGGCATCATGTAGCAGGGAGCTCTGAGGGTGAAACCTGCTCCATAAGCTGGGGCCTGCTCCTGCCCTGTGCAGGAGCACAAGTGCTGGTGGGGAGCCACTGCTCCTGATCATTGTAGGAACGTGGGAAGAAAAGGCAGTAGGAGGTATGGGAAGTTATGTCTGTGTTGAAGATTGTTTGATGCTTTCCATCTTAAAACTCTCTTTTCAGCTGTTTATATCTTTGCCAAATGATTTCAGCTTTGGCTGATATTTTCCATTTTGGGTGTTTGCCTCAGACATTTAAAAAAAAAATTAAAATAATTTTTCAGCCAAAATGGCTCAGCTGTACCCAAACTGAGAGAAAAAATAAGTTGTTTTGCTTTTATTAAAACTATTCTTCCCACTGTCTCAATGGAAAGCTCAGCTCCCAAGTTAAAAGCCTTGGAAATGCTGAATCTCTTATATCCATTAGTAACTTTCTTGAGTGATAAAATTAACCAGGTTTACTTAACCTGTAGAGTTCTTTGCTAGACTGTGAACCCCACTGGCTCATGTGTCTCTGTTGCTGCCTTTCTGTTTAGGGTGGTGGCTGGGTAGTAATGGTTAGGGTGAGCTTAGTTACAAGTAGTTTGCCCATCTGCCTACATGGCTCTTTCTGTTTTAAGGAGGATAATGCTGTTGCTGCAACCGTATACAGCTGAGCTATTGAGCCGCTGAGTTAGCTGAGGGTCTTGCTAGCTAAGCTTGACCTAAACTGAACTATTCCTTTCTAATCTAGATGAGATGTATTATTTTCCTCCTGAAGTTCAGGTCAGAGAAATACAGAGAGAGTGAAAGGGAAAGAGTAGTACTGAACTGTAGAAGAGAAATAAAATTGTCCAAGTGCCTGGCAGAAGCAGAGGACAACACTATTGCTTTTGATAAAGTTGGGAGCATGCATACAAATGGGTATGATAGAACTTGTCGCAGCAGCCAGAGCGTGGCTCTTCCCTGCAGTGACAGGCGCCTGTTATTTGCTCCAGACATCCCCTTCTGTGGGCAGGCATTGAACCTTTCAGGAGAGAATAAATTGCGGATTTCCTTTTTCTGCCTTACTGAGGTAGCAAATGGCAAGTGTGAGAAAATAGGAGCGCTCATTTGGGAAGTAAGAAATGGAGTCTTCAAATACGTGGGCCTGGGGAAAGGAGGGGTCAGCACACCAAAGACTGAGAAACTTCAGTGACGTGGGCTGAAATAGCCAGAAAATCATCTAGGCAGCTATGCAGGCCTTGAAGGCTGATACTGTTTAGGAGCTACCTGTTTTGTCAATACATTGGCCTATGGGGTAATTATTTTTTTTCTTTTTTTCTTTGTTGTCTGCATATCCAACCAGCTATATTTGGAATGAAATATGGATTCTGATAAGAAGATGATAAATGGAAAAAACTAAGTTTACGTGCTCTTGTTATCTTAAAATACAAGCTTCAGTAACATCGAGTCTCAAGCTATTTAAGCATATGGAAATGTATGTAAAATCAATATACTACTATGTCATTTTTTGCGTCAGAATCGGCGTGTGTCTGTGCTGACAAAATGGCATGTATTACCTTTCCCCATCTGTTCAAAGCACATTTAGTAATGCTTTGAAAAGCTTTTGCAAGTCATGACAAATACACAACTGGATGGTGTGGTATAGATAGAACAGCAATATAGTGAAGCCTCCTTTAAAAGGAAATTATTTTAATCCTTTTGAGGCAAGAAATTAATTTTGCACCAAAAAAAAAATTGGTTTTAGTATGAAAGTGTGGTAGCATTTACCAGTCATATCCATGTTAAACATTTCTCCCCACGACTATATCAGAAAATATCTTCCAATGTGGATAAAATCCAAAGTCAATTAGTTCAGTTTAAGTTATTTCAAATCTCATTGTTAGTTTTTTAAAGAACATCTTCCAGACTGTCTCTAAACCTTGTGTGAAAATTAATTTAGTTAGAAGTTTCTTCCAACTTGCATATTCCAGCCCAGAGGAGCTGAAGATTTGCAGAGATCACCAGTAAAAATAGGACCCTTAATTCCCACACAGTAATACCTCAGTAGTTCTTCAAATGTCACTCTCTTTATTGACTTTTTAGCAGAGCTTTTTGCATTATGATATGTAGCAAAACCACACCACTTTCCCTTACCCAATGAGTGTTATGTGTCCATCCACGTGCCTTTACTGATGATTCTACATTTACATAAAAAATTTTCATTTAAGAAGAGACTTTGGCTCATAAATGTGCAGAAGGCTGAGAGGTAGGTCAGACTGTATGCTATCCTAAAATGTAGGACTCTCCTTGCATGTTCCAGGTGACTGCCACTTCTAGGATAGAGCACTTTCAATCTTTTAGGCAACCTTCAAGAGCACACAATCTTGAGCTGCTTACCTATGGTTTCCTCCTTATCTGTGTAACCTGATTATAATTCCATCTATTTAATTCACGATTTTCCTCTAGCAAAACTCCTGGTAAATCTTGTGGTACAACAGCTGGTGGTATGCAATCATGATGTCCATCTACGTAATCAGAAGGAATGGTAGATAGGCAGAAGTGAATTCCTGAAATGAGTGTTGGTCAGAGAGTTTAAAATAGCCATTCATTTGTGGGTTGGTTGGTTGGTTGGTTGGTTTGTTAGACTGCAAAGCTGTAGAAGATTTGGGGAGAAAAAGCTAAGGCACAAGATAAATGCTTGTGGAAGAAACTGTTTCTGTGGCACCTGCTGAAGGACTAGGAAAAAATAATGAAATGTTGTGAAAGGTTTCTCTTTAAAATCACAATGTAGTTTGAGAACCTCCAAATTCTTAACAGAATTGGGTGGCCAAAGGGAACTGGAGGAGTATGCGTCTAATCCAGTTCTTCCTATGGCACTACCCTTAGAATAGACCTCACTCATTTTCTACATCAAAACCAATGAAATTAGAAGTTTTATACAGGTGCAAATTGGTAGTAGCTATTATTGAGACTTTTATCTTTTTATTCTTTGCTTATAATGTTGTTATATTTGGAAAGTATGTGGAACAAGAGCCAAAAGCAATGGGAAGAACTTCCTTTTGAAGCAAAATTAGAATCATTAGTTGGAAAATCTCTCACTGTGATGTTTGTTCATCTCTTCACCATTGCTGAATTTTGCTTTCACTTGCAAGTGTGAACCAGCAGATTAGACACTTCCAAGGGCTCATTCACTGTGAGGTTTTGCAGGTGATTTCAGTTTAATGCAACCAGATAATTGTAGCCCTGGGGCTTGGCTAGGTTATAAAGCTGCTAATCCGGACAATATTATCCGATCACATGTTGTGCTTATATGAGAGACCTCTGCCTTTAATAGTCTCTCCCCGTGCTTGTAAGTGGTTGGGGTTTTTCTAGTTTCAGCAGCCCTATAAAATGAGACACAGGCTGAGATTCAGCTCTGAACAAGTCACTAGAGTTATGCAGTGCTCTATTATATGTACTCCATACATTAAATACACATACAGCATATATCAGCTGGTTCATGGTGCTCACGCCTATGTTCACCTCCGCATTTGATATGGTAAGGTAGTGGGCACTGACAACTGTGAAAACTGAAGTCTGTATTTAGCTCTAGGCCCACGTGTAGCTGAAGTAAATGCATGACAATGTTTTATAAGCAGTATCGTCAAGTAGTCAGACAACAGATATTTTTGTTAAAAAAATATACTTGTATATTTGTCAAGACAGAAACTTCTCATGGCAATGCACTGGTTCAAAAGAAGCTTTTTGGAGGAGAGAAAGGAGGGTGAAATTATGTGTCAGCCTGAAATCTGGACCTCTCTTGTTTGGCAATGTCGTTTGCTCACATCTTTTCTAACTATAATAATTTTCCACTATTTAGTTTCAAGATTTCAAGATGGATAGTTCTTTTAAGTTTATCATACGCATCTTTAAACATAAAAGGTTGATAAAACCTCAGCTGAAAGCTCAGTCCTATCGCTGTCTGTGCTATGGGAAAATAAAGCATGCTGTCCTGATATTGGTACCTGTATAAGTGTTGCTTTGGTTCAAGATGTAAGTGGAAGGAGGGGCTGTCTTCTGAACCAGCCAGCAAAAACATGTTCCCTAGTTTTGGGTGAACTGCTGTGGCTGTAATTAGTAAGTTGGAAATTGGGAAGAGCATTGGTAAGACCTGCACGAGATGCAAAGAATCTCTATACTATACTGCTAATTTTTTAAGTGTGATTGCTTCTGATTACTCCTTTGCATGCCACTCATTTCTCTGTTTGTTGCTTGAGCACAGGTGTAGCCTGGCTGTGCAGGTCTGTATGCTGAGGAAGAAGGCAAAGTCCTCAGCTTCTTGGATGAGGTTATCAGGCTGAGGAGCATGCCCTTAAGAATAGAAGTGATTGACACTTTCCAGAAAAAGTTGGTTGTACCGTTATTCTGTATTGTATTAATGTTACTAGATATTATATACTTACATAGCTAAGTAAGCATATATATTATATATGTACATCCTGGTCTGTATATTGGGAATTGGGAATAGTGTGTCCAGCAGGAGTAGGGAAGCAATCGTGCCTCTGTACTCGGCACTGGTGAGGTCTCACCTCAAGTACTATGTTCAGTTCTGGGCCCCTCACTATGAGAAGGACATTGAAGTGCCGGAGCGTGTCCAGAGGAGAGCCACCAAGCTGGTGAGGGATCTAGAGAACAAGTCATATGAGGAGAGGCTGAGGGAACTCAGCATGTATAGTTTGGAGATGAGGAGGCTGAGGGGAGACCTCATTCCCCCACTCTACAACTACCTGAAAGGAGGTTGTAGAGGTGGGTGTTGGTCTCTTCTCCCAAGTGAATAATGACAGGACCAGAGGAATGATCTGAAACTGCAGCAGGGGAGGTTTAGACTGGATATTAGGAAGAATTATTGTACTGAAAGAGTGGTCAGGCACTGGAACAGGCTGACCAGGGAGGTGGTCAAGTCACCATCCCTGGAGGTATTCAAGGGATGTGCACTTCAGGGCATGCTCTAGTGGCCAAGATTGTAGGGTGTGGGTTTTATTTTTGTGTATGGTTGGACTTGATGATCTCAGAGGTCCTTTCCAACTGTGCCAGTTCTGTGATTCTAATTTCAACTCTCTATTGACAAGTGTTTGTAAGAGACAAACTATCAGAGTAAAAGGACTTGACCAGGATTAATCAATGTACACTTGTCCTGCTTGGAAAAAAACCAAAAATATCAGCCAACTAGAGCTGCGCCCCTCACTTGAGCCTGCTCTTGTGCTTGTTTGACCATGCTCTGAGCTGAGTCAACTTGCTGAACTTTAGGCCTTGACCTGGTGTCAAGCTGCTTCTCCCTCCTCCTGCTTCCAGAAAAAAATGGAGCATAGAGAGCCAGTTACAAAATGCAGTGTGTCAGGATGCTGTTGTCTCAAGGAATCATGATGGCAGTAGAGAATTACTGGAGTGGAGACATGTCAAGTCACTTGGCTTTTCTGGACTACTATTAGGCTTGAACTAACTTCAGGGAAGGAGGAGGAGATAGATAAAACTAGAGGGACTGTGCAGGACTACAGTCTTTGGGTATCTGTTTTGATAAGTTTTTTAGAGAAGATGAGAATTGAGAGACCCAACAATTTTCCTCTTAAATTTCCTGTTAAATGTATTTCTTTAAAAAAACTTCCATTTAATTTCAGGCAGTTGTGATAAGATCTGTAGTGTTCAGTGTGACACAGTTTGGCTGTGATTTTGCAAAGGTGTGGCAAGTTCACATGTTTAGTTTATGCATCTGAATAAACCCTCTAAATCTAACTTTAGCAAGACTATTGATGTGTGTGGAGTTGCAGGCTTGCTGAAGTCTTAGTAAGATGCGAGCCTAACAACACAGTTTTTACACAGGGGAACACTAATGTCAAATGTGTAATTAAAAATCTTCAGGACAGGCGAATTTCTGAGCATGTGCGGTATCCTTTTTGTGAACCTCAGGATCTCAGCTGGTTTTGGTGAAAAACACAGAAAGCAATTAGCTTGCATCTTAGAGGCTAATAATAACTGAACCTTTTGGCAGATTTTGTGATGGGATGATTTCCTCTCAGTGATATAAGCCAAAAGAATTAATAAAAGAGATTTTTGAAAACCACTTATTCTAACACAGTCATTTTGCTGTCAGAAGTGCATAAAAGCAAAGAATTTGAAACCTGGAGTCTGCTACTTTGCACTTCAGACCTTCTTGTGAGGATCAATTTCATGTATTTTTGCCATGTTAAAGCAATTTTCCCTCTGGAGCTATGATCTTGTCTGTTCTGCTTGAGATTTGAACAAATTTCTTAAACTGAGCCCCCTTTACTCTCTCTCTCTTTATGAAATTTGAAAAGATTTTTTCCATTTCAAAAGTAAAGGTCCAAACACATCTGCCTGGGTAAACAAAGTGGGTGAGATGTGGTTCTAAGTCAGGCAGTGGGGGGTGGTACTGCTTGCTCTTGAAATCAATGATGTCTGTTTCCCCAAAAAGACAATGGTTTTAAGCAGGTTTATTGCTGACTGCCACCTTAACATGCTTCAGCTCTGAACCAAAGTGATCACTTTGTGGTCTCTCTGAGCATCACCAGAGATTCAGCAGTGCAATGAGACTGGAGAAAATAGTGTCTGTACACATACAAATGTCACAGTCACCTGCGTGGATGAAGGCCAGTAGCTTTCAACAAGGGAAATAGTAGTTGTTAAAATGTAGGCATGGGAGCCCTGTTTGTGAATAGGAGTGCAGACACCCCAGTAATACTAATCTGGAGCTGAGGCTTGGTTTTCAACTTTGCTACAAGCTTTCCCGGCTGACGAAAGGCAAGACAGACCATACCTGTGTCTTAGTGCCCAATGTCAATAGCATTACTTGAAAGCAGTGAGGATGGGTGTGATAGCTTGTGATGCAGCACTTGAGAGCTGCCATGATATGGGCCACATTGGGCCCCAGACAGAAATGATACGGTCATTCCTGGGGTACCAGCTGAGTACCGGGACCTCACTGATAGCAGACAGAAGTTGTGACAGCAATGCTTTCCAGATAGTGAGCAGCATTCCTTCGTGGAAGAAACAAGAGCTGCTGGAAGAGAGAAGAGTGAAAAAGCAAAGAGATGTACTCCTAGATAATTAGTTAGAATTGAGTTACATGGATACACTAGATAATGGTGCCTGTTACATGAAAACTCAACTATCAGGCATGATGAGATGCTTCTGGAAAAGAAGACACCACTGTCTAGTTTGAAAGTGTAGCTGGCTTTCTAAAGCATCCAAACAGGCTATGAAGTCCCCCAATCCTCTCTTCACCATCTCTGGTGGACATCACCCCTGTTACACATCTCTGGACTTAGGTAATGCAGGACGGTGCTGAGACACTGGTAATAGTGTCAAAGGACATTCCTTTACTGTCCCCTGCCCTTGTACTGTGGCAAGTCAAGCTTGATGCCCTGGACCAGATGTCAGGGATGTTTTCTGTGCTTCTCTCCTACATAGCTAAACATACCTGATGTACAGTGGGCTTTTTAATTCTTGTTTTGGTCTTGTTAACTGTAAGCCTAGAAGGTCTTGTCGTCTTTGCTGAACTGTGAAACACAGGATGATTCTTCTGAACAGGTAGCCTAGAAACCGAATGTTTATGCTTCTTAGTTTTAAAACATATAGAATAATAGCATCATTTGATCTTACTTGTGAAAAAGAGTGACACCTCCACCTCCATTCATCTGAGCAACCAGAAAATACTGTAAATGCTTCAATCTCACGTGAGGCTCATGTCCAGCCTTAGGACTCCTTAGCCTCTGTTCCTGTTCCCGTTCCTTATCAAAAGCAGTGATGTGCAAAATACAGACTGAGACCGGTGCTGCCTTAGGCCACTGTCTCGACTGAGAATAAATCTGAGCAGCTGCAGACTCATATTTTTCCGTGGAGCCTCTATTTCTTATGTTCCTTTTCCAAGGGAGACAAAAGCCCGAGCATTCACAGAGCACCTACCAGGAGAGTTTCTCTGTTCCCTTCAGCTTCTCATGCTGCAGCCATCCCCACGCTGTCTGAGGTCTGGTGGTTTTGTAGGTGGAGCTGTGGAGTCTTAGTGCAGGGCTCTCCTCGAATGCTGTGACTTCTCTGTGACTTTTCCTCTAGGCTTGCAGTGCAGTGCTGCTTTGCATCCTGAGGATTAGGCTTCATGAAAATAGTCACCTAAGATTTTTTTTTTCAGATAAAATTAAATTGGAGCAAATTGTCATTTGGTGCTCGGGTATTGTAATGCCAACGTAGGTATTTTAGGGTATCCTGGCTTGCCTCCAGGTGCCATTCCAGTAAGATCCCAGTCTGGTGCCATGCCCCTGTGTCCTAAGGGTAGGCACAGTTTAGCAATAGCTGGATTTTCAGCTCAATGAAGTCAGGGGCAGTATTTATCTATGGAACCACTGAAGAAGCTAGCTACTGGTGCCATTGTGGCACTGCAGTGCTCTACCAGGCCCAATTAGCCTTGCTGCAAGGCCAGCCTTACTAGCTAGGGCAAGTGCTTTGGAATTGCAGCAAAGTGCAGGTGAGTATCTCTGCAGAGCATTGTGTTTGGCTATGGGTCTCCACCCACAGGTTTCCTTCCTTGATCTGAGGATGCTGAAAGAAGCCTGTTAAAACTTGGCTCGTCGTTTTCTGATGAGCTGTTGGTGCGGTGCTTACTGCTACCTCACCTGGGTATCCCTGTCCTAGTGCCGTCCTCTTTCATTTTAGTACCCAGTGCAAGTCTTGCCCATAGTGGTCCACCCTACCTGGAGTTGTTTTAAAGAATAGTAATAGCCTGCATGGAGGTGGTTCACAGAAGTTAGAGATCAGCATAACCTTTTGCTCCTCTCTGCCTGTCTCTTTCAAGCAGCTGCAAAGAGGGAAGATCTCCTCTCCTCCTTCCCTACTGCCCCTCTGCCCCAGCTCCTTCTCCTTTCTGCCTGGGAGTAAACAGTAGATGTTACATGTATTAACACCGTGCTCTAACACAATGCTTCTGGGCGTGCTCTGTGTGCAAGTCTCTGGCAGCCGTAAATTAATTAAAAGTAGACAGAAACCCTAGAAAAAAAAAGCAAGTTCCCTTCCCCCTTTCCCCCCTGCCCCTCTTTTCCTTTCTCTCTCTGTGGGTAAATAGCTAATTCCTTTGTTCCTTGCTGCACTATTTCATTTCTGCCATCATTGTCCTCATTGTTCTCCGAAACAGGAGGGGTCTGGGCCAGGAGCAGCCAAGGTCTTGGCTAATGACGGGAAGTCTTTAAAGTTTGCGCTGCATTTCATCTTCTCTGTGGGAGTTTTAGGACGCATCCAGTGTTTGATCCCCACCGTGCAACTTTGCTTCTAGTTAATTAACAGATCCCCATTACACTCTCTCATCTGCAAGCACATGGGAGGCCTATCAGGAGGTAATTCAAGGCCAATCTGAGTGATGGCAGAAATTAGAGAAAACGGTTGGTTTAGGGTTCTAATGTTCAGGAATAAAGCTCTCCCTTTGCAGAGGTGCCCTGTAAATTTGGGCTTGTTTTGTTGTATCATTTTAAGTTTATAACTGATCTCCTTCGCAACTGGGTTTCTTTTGGGGGTTTGTGTTTTTTTAGGGAGCGTAGATGGGAAGGCAGTTTATTTGTTTTGCTGCTGCTTTGCTGTGCTGGCAGCCTGCACGGTGTACGGTTTTGAGGGCCAGTTGAAACGAAACCCCAGTGTTATTAGCAAGATGTTTTCACCTTCCTTTCATTCCCAGCTTCCCAGTTCCCACCAAGCCTATTATACAGGTTACAAGTGTCTTATGGCAACTTTTTTAGTGTCGAGTAAAACCACCACAGGCCTCCCAGCTGCAGAGCTTTGTCAGGCTTTCAGCTAAATACTGCATCTCTCAGGAGTGCAACCTTCTGTCGACTTTGAATGTTTAGAGTTGTCTGATATTTTCCCCCCTTTCTTCCCTCTTCCCCTCCCTCTTCCCCACCCTATGAGCAATGACCCCCTTTAACTAATGAATTAGGAACTGTTCCTGCAGTTGCAATTCTCAGTTCAGCACTTGGCAATGAGAATCAAACCAGGGCTATTTAGTGCAGCGTTAAATGGCCCACCACATTAGCCCCCTGGCATGCTAAGCTATTAGGTTGTTTTACTGTTGTTAAAGTTACATTTGTTAGGTGGAGTTGCTGCTCCAACAGAAACTTGGTAATGTGGGAAGAGGCAGACAGCCCGGTGTCTTGTGGATGTAGTGTACGGGTACAGGAGACCAAAGTTTCCCCTTCTCTCCATGAGGCTATTACAGGGAAAAGTTTGTAGTTGTGCTGCATTCGAGTGGTCTCAGTTGACCATTACACTGTGGCAGGGAGTAATCAAATCCTTAGATGTTGCTTACCTGTTCCTTGGCCAGTTCTCGGCTGGGCTGTGCAAGGTGGCGTATCCTGGCAGGGACCCTCCAGCACCTTGGGAGATCCAGGTATTATCAAACTTTGCAGACTGTGCCCTCAGCATTGCGGGCTACTGCTGGTACATTCACCTGCTCCTTGGGGCTCCTTACTGCATCTCAAGGGAACAGCAGTACATGGGTTTGTTCTCTGTTTGCAGATGTTGGGCTGAGGTGAGGACCTCTGAACAGCTGTGTCTGCACAGCATCTCTCTAGAGATCTCCTCCATCTCTCAAGATCTCCTCTAGCCTGTGTACCACAACAAAATGCAGCCCAAGAAATGGGTCTTTCTCAGAAATGCTGCAAAACTCTCTTGAAACAGGCTGTCACAGAAGAGGAATTCACCATTTTCTGCTACAAATGAAAAAAGGGCGCTATTTTGATATTGCACTCAGGGCTGTCTTGAAGACTCTGGGCCCAGCTTCTGTAGCTGCAGAGGATGTGTATCACACTGGGAGGTGGGATTCATCCCTGGCCATAAACTTAATGTGCAAGCGTGGAAAATGAACTAAAAGGTATATGCACCTGTGGTTCAGTACAGTGTACTTGACTTTCTAATACTCATTCTGTGTCTTTCTCTAAAAATAGTATGACTTGTTTGCTTATTTAAGGAGCCTGCAGTCTTATACTCTAAGTGAATAGCTAACTAAAATCTTTAAATATATATATAAAAATATAAAAATATATAAATAAATAAGAATTGTGCCATGGATTAGAACAACATGCATGGAGGGGCAAAACCCCCAGAAAATGAAACAGGAAGGGAAGGGCAGCAGATGGAATGATTTAGTATTTGAGCATCACATACCACTTTGAATCCAGACAGGGACAGCACAGCCTTCTATGTTTCTGATTTCCCTCCAGCTCACTGAAGGTTTTGGGGTCAAGAGGTGAAGGAGTGCTATCCTTTTGCTCCAGTTAGGCATCCATGTCCTGTGGAGCCAACTGTAGGTGTAGGAGTTTGCTCAGTTCAGGTGAATGATGTCTTTCTTTTTTTTCTGTTTGTTTGGGTGTTTTTATTTTGCTCTTACTTGCGTTGCAACAATTTGGAACCTTTCTTTCCCCAGCAGCAACACTTCTCCATTGCTGGATATAAAGGTATTGTAAAGCACTGACTGATTCTTTGGGGCAGGAGGTGGAATCGATGCACCGATGCGAAGTGCCGTCGCTTTATTTGATTTAAGCGTAATGAAATGGGCAGCGCATTCACAGTCAAGGCACCCTGTTGCTGACGTGACTGGGATAAACAGGGTCCTCAGCTGCTATGCAGGGATGCTTGGATGTGCCACAGGGTTTCAGAGAGAATCCCCCTGCAAAAGGAAGCGTGTGCCAGTATTGTAGAGTGCTTGTGCCAGCCAGCTTGCAGGGTTGATTTGGCATTTGGCGTATTGGTAGCGGCTGCCAGTGTGTGTGGTGGAAGAGAAGGGAATAGACAAGAAAAACACATAGGGGTTTAAAATAAAAATGTAAAATTATTTGCTTTGTGCCATATGGACTCCAATATTTTGACAAAGCTAAGGCCAAAATTAATCATGCCAGGTTAGAGTTTTAGTTCAAAAACATATGTATAACTGTCCCCCTGAGTGTATATTTGAGTTACCATTCTCATATAGAAAAACCTTAACCTTTTCAGTTTCTTATTCTCTGCTTCACTACCAGTTGCTCCACCTGGATGAACTTTTCCTAGTGTGCCAAAGTTTAAAATAGTTTTTGCCTTTTTTTTTTAGTATTTTTTTTAAGTTAAATGTCAGATATATTGTTGATTTGCTTTTTAAAATCTTGTTTGGATGAGTTTATTTTCTTTTCATTGAACTAACAAAAGCTTGTGTACAGGCTGGACTGTTTGGTCAAAAAGACATGGGGAAGACATGAGAGGATAAGGGAGGAGGAGTAACCAGGACTGCTAGTCACGGAGAGCCTTTATATGGCAAGTAGAAGTCCATCACTCCAATCCTGCTTCTTGTGTCTAAGATGGTGACACCACTGCACCTGTAGCATAGGGATTTTCAAATCTGGGATTTAAGTTTAGAAACATGGAATGTGGCCAATCTGTGGGTTTTAATTTATAAAGAAACTATTCAGCATATCTGTCATAATATGAAATTTTGCACAATGTAAATCATGAAAATTTTTGCTATAAGTTTTTCATCGAGCACTCAGCATCTTTTTTAACCCAAGCATATTATTCAGGCTTACCCTGTGTTAGGTCATTGTTGAACAAGCTTGGCTGTGCATTGAAGCACAATACTCTTCTGCACTAGTTCCTGTTGTGGGCACTTTGCTTCACCACTAAAAATGCCATATGGAGTCTAGCTTAATCCACTTCAAAAGCAAAGCTAAACCATACAAACACACTCCTGAAAAGGAATAAGGATAATTGTGTAGGGAAGCTGTTCTGTATAAGTTTTCCAGGGCTGGTTTGTTATGTACGCAAGTCCATAGGATGGAATCAAATCTTGAAAGAAATGGTTTTTATAGAGTTCAGGTGTGATGGAGTCAGGTATTTTTGTTCATCTCACTATAGAGATATGAGATGGATATGAAATTCAAATATAGATCTCTATCTTTTTACAGTTTGGAAATGTTCAGAGGCAGGATTTAGGCAATCTTTAATTCATGTGAGTGTAAGCAATACTATGACTATCTGAGGACAGTAAATATATCTCTATCTGTGATTGATCTCAAGATCAGTCTATCTATTATGATAAAGCTCCTCCTTTGAGAGCGGGAGGAGGTGGGTGGAAATTTGAAAGAACAAATTTAAGCAACTGGTTTCCTTTCACTTTTAAAACCAAATAGTGAGAGGCATACAAGAGCCCCAGTTTGGATGAAAACGAAACATTGCTTTGAAGTTCTAACTAAATTGCATTTCTTGTTCTCTGCTGTCGCCTGTAAGACTCAAAAAAATTGGACAAGCAATGATTAGTACATAATAATGTATGTTCAAATAGCTTATGGTACTATGAAAACAAAAATTCAAAAGGCCAATATACTGACAGTTAAAATCTGTCTAAGGGACAATAGGGGGGAACCTTCACAAAAACAATATGCTGATTGCATGCAGCTACCCTGCTGAGTCAAATCTTAAATAAATTATACATACATAGCTGTACTGGAGCTGAGAAATGAAGCGGTTTAAAATGTTCCTGGTTCTGTGCTTTAGGCAAAGCCGATATCCACTCTGTGCCCTTAATGCATCAGATGTTTGGTCTGTTGGTTTGGGTACTCTGCCACAGTAACTGGGCAGTACTGGGTGTTTCAGAGGCCAGTGGAAAAATCCAGCTTTGTGCTAGATCACATACAGGGAGAAGCGTGGATGAGAATCTCTATTGATTCTTTGATAAGGAATCTCTTTCTCTCAACCGTACCTCACCACCCCCAGTCTCCTCCACCCACTTGTAAGAAATCCTGATGAAGTACTGAAATGTTTTATATTTAGGTAGAGGTTTTTTCCCCCAGAAACAAATTTAGGCATCCAAAAATTCAGTTTCTAAGCAGCTGAAGTTCTTCAGAAATTTGGGTCAAATCTGATAAGTCATTTCAGCCAAAATAAAAATGAAAATAAAATTCTGAATGTCAAAATTATTCCTTTCAGTACATACGAAACAAAGCATTTTGGTTTCTTGGGATTTCCAAGAATACTTGGTGCCTATACAGCCTACTGATGAGCACTGCTAACTGACACATAGGAGATCCATGTTCTTATCCTCTTTCTTCCTAACTGGAAGGGTCTTGAATATAATTTGTCGTCTTCTCACATTCCATTCCTAGTGTATGTATGTGTATGTTTATGCATGCATGTTCATGGAGGGAGAAATAGAATAATTCTGTAGGCTTGTGAGCAGGCTGATCCCTGTGAAAACAGGTATCCAGTGTCTACTCTGAATGCCAAGGAATATATAAGTGCTTATGCTGAGCTTCAACTGGAAAGACTGGTAAGTAGATATTAAAGTAGCACTGGTTAGAATAGCTATTAGGATACGGTGTCCACACAAATCCTTGCTCTGAATCTTGTTTAATTTAAATTTTGGTCCTCCTGATCTTGGTGAATACTCTAATCGCTCAGACACAGTGGTAAGGAGAGTTTGGCAGCAACATCTAGATCACAGAATTGACTTTTAAACTTCTGTCAGCACCTTCTTTTGCCCAGCAAAAGTATCCTTAAGCTACAGTTACTTTTCTAACTCCACTTTCAACAGTGGAAACTAAAGCTTGGATCTATGCTAGCAGAAACAATTCAGGAGCATTTAATGAACAGTAAGAGACTTACTCAGGTTTTGTGAGTTTCTCGGGATCAAATCACACCTCCTAAATATCAACCACCTGAAACCCTCATTAAACAAATGAACAAAGAAAATTTTATATACTACTCAGTAGGTAATGCAATTTTGGTTTTTGGCTGACAAAATCAATCAAATCACTAATTGTAAACCTAGGACAAGAGGACAGGAGCAAAGCATGCCACTGCTCTAAGTGTACTGTCATGATACTCTTACTGTTCTACCAAAATCCCCTTCCTAAGTTTCAGAGTTAAATCACAGTGAATAAGAGCAAAATTTGGCCCTCAGTTTGGCAGTGTATTGATTACTTGCTATTTTTTCATTGGTTTTATTTGCTAGAATAGATACTGTTTGAAATAAGTTCAAATAGTATATTTCAACATTACTTAGGCACAGAGGCTAATGTGTCTAGCTTTCAGATAGCTTATTACCATTCGAATACTCTGTAGATAAATTATATTAAAAGAAAAAAAAAAAAAGCCTGTTTCAGCTTCTGAGTCATTCTAAATGGAGACTTAGCTCTAAGTAATCAAAATTGCTTTGGTTGTGCATAGCAGCATTAAAAGCCTTGTCCACTAATTGAGTGAAGCGGCTCCAGTGAAGCAGCCTTGCCCCCTCATTATGTGATCTTGCAAGTGCTGTTTGTCATCGTTGCTTGCCGGTCTCAATCTAACTGTACTGCTGGTGCAAATTAGCGGTAATTCGTTATGACACGCTGTGTCCTTCCAGTGAAACAACAATATGGAGCTTGTACCACCTCCACCCTTCTCTGCTTTCCTCCCCACACCTCCCAGATCCTTTTGCCACCTCAAGGTAGCACCCCTGACTCTGCCTTCCAACTTGTTCCGACTAACTGGTATGTCAGGGTGTATTGTGGCTTGACTGATGGATAGCACCCTGTGCTCTTCTGCTGACACGGGAGAGACAGACGTGTCAAACAAAAGGCAGTGCTTTCTGGTGGCTCAGGCAGTCTCAGTGCTGATGGAAGAATTGTACTTCAGGGAAAAGCTGTGTGAGCATGTGAATGTGATCATCTACCACCTTCTGCAGCTGAAGAACCCTACCAACAGCATGCTCCAGCCAGAAGGAAAGATCAATGGGTAACACTTTCAAAACAAAGTTAGCTAATGTACAGGAAGTTTGGATGGGTGACTACCTAAAAAACTATTGGTTAATTTTAATTTATTAAGTTTTTACTTCCATTATGACTGCATGAAATGACCTTAAGAAAAGATACATTTGTTGGGGGCTCAGAACTCAAGAAACCCATGCCCTCCTTTTCCCCAGATTTCTTTGTCTCTTTGCAACAGACACTTATGCACTCTTTAGTAATAATTTCTCCTTCTCATCTTTTAGATATGCTGTCCTTTTAAATTACAAACTGTGTTGTGAGGGCTCTCTCTTCCATAGAGTATATAGAGAGGCTCCTACAAGGGAGCCCCGATTTCAGCTGAGGCTTCTGTCCCAGATTCTCAGCTGGTGAAAATTGGCTGAGCACCACTGAAGTCATTAAGTATGTGTGAAAGGACTATGGCATATTGTAGTTGTTATTTGTGTTGCTGGAGAGAGGGATCTTCAGCTAGTGTGATCTTATAGTATTAACATCCAGTATTCAAAACGTATTCAGTCTTTTCTTACTTGTTATCTTAATTTAAAATGAAAGTAAGTGCACATTTTTTACATGAAAATTGAACGTTTTTGTTTTGAAATAACAATTTTGAATAAAAATACTTCAGGTGGGGGAATTTGTTGAAATTATTTGCTGAAGGTATTTTTCTTGATAGATTTTTCAGATAAAAATCAACCCACTATAACTTCTAAATTAAAAAAAATATAATGGGGAGGAACCAAGAACAGGAGGGAAGTTCAGATCACACCTTAGACTTTTAATAAAATGTAAGAAGAATCCAGAACTGATTAAAAATGAGGCTGCAGCTCAAAATTCATCTTAACTAACATTACACACTTATCTGAGGTGACTAGATATGAACGTTGTCATCTGTGCCTGCCTTTTTACTCAGCACAGCGAGATGCTTTTCAGCAAAAATGTTTTAGGCCCTGTTAGACCTTTCTGACCCATAAGGTAGTCTGTCCATCTCTGCCAGAGGGATCCTGGGCCAACTGTGTTCTTAACCTGTGCAGTTGAATTTAAGTTGGGTTAGTCATCACTTGCCAACAGGTCATTGACTCTGGAATGAATTTTTTTGTTGAAACTAAAAGGTCCACAAGGTGATGTGTTATCATTGAAATATAATGGAGACCCATTTACAATGCTATTCATCAGTAACGAGGTTAATGCCATTACCCTCCTTCCGCAGATGAGGAACCTGAAGCAAGGGAAATTACTTGGGAGAGGTCACCCAGAAAAGAAGGGTTTCCGCCTGCACCACCCCGCCTCCCACCTCCAGCCTCA
The DNA here is from genome assembly GCA_013400555.1 of Jacana jacana. NCBI lineage: Eukaryota > Metazoa > Chordata > Aves > Charadriiformes > Jacanidae > Jacana > Jacana jacana. The sequence continues at coordinate 244,569 of VZTM01035992.1, forward strand.
TTGTATTTATTAGGAGAGAGCAAAAGCAAGGTTTTCTCTAACCTTAAGTCCTGGAGTCATGTTTTCATCTGTTAGACTTTTGGCTCAATTAGTTCTTTCCCCAAAGCTTGAAGATGTGATTTCTAACAGTTCAAAGCTGAGTAAATCACCTCCCCAAGAGTTTGTGTATAAAATATCACTGTACCTTATCACTAGTTGTGTGATTTTGAGGTTTTGAAGTAAGCCTGACAACAACACTTCCAGAATCTGCTGCATACTAAAATATCTCTTGTGGTTGCATGGATGGGTTCATGTGCAAGGCTAAAGGTAAATATTTTGGAGGCTGTGCAAATGTATCATAAAAGAGGAGGACGTCAGGGCTTCTGACCACAGAGAGGAAAGGTTAGTTGCTGCTTTCACGTTCCACAATGCATACAATTGGCAGCACCAACACCAAGTTTAGCTCAGGGATCTCTGTACTATGTTGAAATAATTTCTCAGGCGTACAGCATAAACATAACTGGTGATAACACCAGAACGACTGTAATAGATGCTTCAGGATTAATACTGGAGGTAAGGACAAATACTCTATCAAATGATTTTGAGAAACATAGCAAATCTGAATTTTGCTACTTCAGAAGGGTAGAATTGTTGAGATGTTCAACTCTTTGCCACGAGTCTTATCATCTCTCTATTGAAATCAACAGCAAAGGTCCTATTTGATTTCAGTACTGCAGGATCAAGCTCCAGGTGTTGCAGGGCACTTGCATACTCAGTGCAAAGAACTTTGAATTCTTTGAACTGGGAAAAAATATCTTTAATTTAGATTATATATAATCATTTTTTATTAGACCTTTAACTTGGTTAAGTACAATCAGGTAGCTATTGTATAATTTAAATGGCCGGTGATTGTTATTTGATAATAACAACTTACATTTATATAGTGCTGTATATCCCAAAGGGATCCCAGAGGACTTTAAAGACTCAACAATAAAATACACAACAAAGTAAACATTAATTACAATTACACCATTACTAGAAAATATGAGGATATTAAAAATCTGGCAGTCTGTGGCTTGCTTCTGCTCTCATTTGAATTCATTAGCCAAGCTCACCCAGAGTGTAAATGGATTATTAGTGGTTCTGCCATATCTGATTTAAGAAATTTTCTGTGCAAGTATTGCATTGAAAGCAGAGGAGGGTAAAAAAGTGTGTAAATACCCCTCTGGAGTTGCCTAAAAACTTAACTTCCCTCATGCAAGTCACTTAAGTTGGATGTTATTGAGCCTCATGAATTCATCCCTCTCTTATTCAAGCAGTTGTACTGTGTTGGGCTCTGTAAGGCTGGGTCCTTGTTAGGTGGGAGGAGGTAAACAAGTTATCAGAATGGGAAGTCATATACTGCTTTGTATAACCTGTTCTTTTTTCAAATATAAGCCTTAAAATACTTTAAACTTCAACCCTGTTTACGGGTCAATCATGGGTTATCAGTGTTAACACCTTACTGAAGTAAACAGAGCAGTTTATTCCTCTTGAGCTGCTCTTCCAGTCTTTTGTTAGATTCAAGTTCAAATTTCTGCACTGAAATGGTTATCAAGCACTGGAGCTGGCTGCCCAGGAAGGGGTTGAGTCACCATCCCTGCAAGTATTTAAAAGGTGTGTATGTGTGGCACTTAGGGACATGGTTTAGTAGTGACCTTAGTAATGTTAGATGACTATGTCCAACCGTAAACCTTAAGGGTCTTTTCCAACCTAAATAATTCTATGGTTTTAAGTGAACAGCTTTGTACTTTCTTTCCTTAAATGCATATTGTCAATGCCAGAGAAGAAGATGAAAACTTGAGGGATGTTAATTCATTGTACTGTAGCATCTCAGGTAATGGTACCCTGAAACTGCGGGTGGGAACTGCTGCAGTATACACTTCATGGGCAAGTTGTGTGAAGTCAGTCCCTGCCTTTGAGAGGTCACTCTCTAGGACTTGCAAAACGTGAAAAAAACTAGAATACCAGTATTGTTTGGGAGGTGAATTGCCAAAATGATGAGACTACTTTCAGAATAAAGTCTACAAAAATAGAGCCAGGATGCTGTCTTTGTAGATGGGTAATATAAACGAGGTGGCTTGTTTTGTGCTGTTTCTTTTCCAATGTATAATAAATTCTAGCCTAATTTTGAAAGATTTCCCTGAAATCCTCTTGAATTATAGTTTTTTCAGCTGTTCAGACAATTTGTTTGCATCTAAAGTAAAGATATACTGCTATTAAACATACGTTTGGGGGTGTCTAAGAGGGTATATAAATTACTTTTTTTTGGTGTGTACAGGTTCACAAGAGTTCTTGCTCATCAAGGTGGATTTCAGTTTCTGAAACTATTTATTTTCCCTGACTTCTGGCTGCAAAATATGAAAACACTCTACTTCGAATGATTTCTTCTTAAAATTATAGTTCTTTTGCAATCTTAGAGCTTTTCTTTAGTTTCTGTTTTAACACTTTTAATCATTGTGTGAAAGTTGTTTTCTGATACCATCTTGTTTTTCAGATTTGTAATGAAGCATGAGGGATTTTTTACATTTTGTGGTGAAAGTTTTGCATGGGTCTTACTGTAAATCTTTCACAATGTCTTTAATTTGTTTATTTTGGGGAGTTGGAAGAAAGGGAAACTGTGACTTACAGACAAGCTTTCTGCTCCATTTCCTCTATGCAGCAGATGATAATTAGCAAGTACAAATGCTGTTATGCCCAAGACAGTGAGCTCTAATTTTTGATCATAGGTCCATGAACTGAAGGTAGGTATGTTACCAACCCGTAATCTGCAATAAATTTATATAATTAGGAGCCTAATCTCTGAGTAAAGTTGAGCAAACGTGCTCAAATAAATATCCAGGTAGAACTTTGTAAAGATCCCTACCACAATGTTTTGGATCATACCTTTTTGATCCCACTTGCAGCCAACCATTGATAATTAAAAAAATCAAAACACATGTATCTCCCAGGGCAGTGCTATAAAAATGTTATTTCTGAAAAAGTATTTAAGAATAGGTTGACAGAGTGTAATGATTATACTACTTTTACTACTAATGATGATGTCACTTGTGGTCATTAGACCTTGCAATAGGACCCAAGCCTTTTCACCCATCAGTGATACACAGAGTAATAGAAGAATGCTAAGATGGACAGTGGTGTGAGTGTCATGCTATGTTCAATACAACCCTGTTATAAAATAAAAATTCACCTTCTGTGTGGGAAGGTGTAGCTTTCTGCTTAGTACTGCACAGCATTATAGGAAATGTCCATCTTGTTCTGGTTAAAGTGGCCTGACATTTTGAAAAGTCTGGATAGATCCTATTGGAAAAGAACCCAGCCAAGGATATCTTCTTCTTTCAAAGGAAAACAGTATTTTCCCTTAAAGATACTTTTTAAAATTATTTTGTCTTTTATGAACTTACTTAAAAGAAAAAAACTGTAAGCCTGCTTTTTGCCTTTTTATTTTTTTTTTTTAATGGTCTGACTATTAATTGGAATTTAATGACTGAACTTGTAATTATTAATCCAAGTCTACCTGTGGGAGCAGGAACTAGACAGAACCTCATTTTCCACTTATTTAAACATAAATCTTTACAGTTTGAGATTAAATACATTCCTCCCGGATACTAGTAGAAACCTTCTCTTCTCTGTGCCTGTAGGCTGTCTACTAAAAAGTGAAAAAATGTGTGCATATGTGGGGGACAGAGATGTCACAAAATGTTAGTAGCTTTGTTGCAGGTGTCGTTAGAAATGGGTGAATTTTGTGGACTAAACGTTGAAATGAAAGGGACAATGCATGGAATTTTTTTTTTTTTTTCATTTGTAATAATACCAGATAATGTTCCAGTCAGTTGAAATCCCAGTGGAAAGGACTTAGATACATTGTGATAATTGCAGTGATTTCAGAAGGAAATAAGTAAATAAAAGGTAAGAAAGATTAACTCAAGTCAGAGCTTTAGTTTTTTTTGAAGTCTGTGGTTTTAGAACCGAGGCAGCGTGCACACGACATAAGGAAAGGCACTGCATTAGCGAAAGTAGGTGTCTGAAAGAAACTAGTCTGTGTTGGTGGGAGCATGAAACTGTTGAAAAGAAACTGCTACTTTCACACTGTCATATACAAAACTCACAATGAGCCTGGCAAAGAAGTGTAGAGGAAGACTCTGTTGTTTGTCCAACAAAAATAGTGTGTGTCTCCTAGTATAAAGGGCTCTGCGTTTAGTTTTTGTACTGTTTGGTATCTGTCTCTAGGACTCAAAGAAAGAGCAACAATATTTAGATGAATGACATGAAAGTCCTGGGATTTTGTTAGGAAAACTTTTTAAAAATAATTTTACAAAACACCTTTAAAATATTTAAAAAATATGTTAGAACTAATCTCAAGAGTGGGAAGTAATTGGGAATTATTATTACTGCAAATTCTATAGAGCGTGTCCTTTGCATGTTTATAGTGTGCAGAAAATATAAATAAGAGCTGATTAGTAGTCTTGACTTAGAGCTCTCAGTTTCCTCCCCGTATTGGATAAATCTCCTACTGATGGATCAATCATTTAATCAATCTACTAACATGGCCTTCAGCACTATAGTATCTGAGTGCCTCCCAGTGTCGGAACGCTCAATAATGCTTGGTTTTTCTCCAGTTACTCTGTACTCCTTAATTTGATTTTGTTCTTAGTTAAACTGATGTAAATCTAAAACTACTCCATTGATTTTTGATGGCACAAGGCAGCATTTATGAGCCTGAAGAGCAGAATCTAGCCTTCCTCTTGCAATTCCCCAGCTATTCTTAAGTTGTATGAATAATACTTCTTGGAGTTATTAATCTGCTCTCTCATTTATTCTCCCTGTTCCTGCTACATCTTTTTTCTTCTGCTGCTTTGGGTTTGATCCAAAGTCCACTGTCGGTCTTTCTATCAATTTCAGCTGACTGTGCCTCAGTTTCCCACTTGTCCCTCTCTTCTTTTTTCCCCTCTGAAGACGCTGAAGGTTCCTGTGTGACTTTTTGTCTGTCTGAGTATAGACCTCTAATTAACTAAAGTTACATGTATTCCTACAGTTCTGTGAATAAGCACCTTGCTTTACGGAGATCCTAATCCCCATCTTTTCCTTTATAACCATTGCTTCCCTCAGTTCAGTTTTCCTTTAACGAGATCCCCCTCTTCTCCTCATGCCATGGGACTTGCTGCCAGGTTCAGCATCATGTATTTTAAGGAGAGTTTTGCTAAAGGCCTGACCTGAATTCTGTGGAAAAATGAATGAAGATAGCCCACTTACTTCCTTGAGGTTTTTTGCTCAGGATAAAACATTGTAGTGAATATGAAAAAGGTTTTCAATAAGATAGTTGCGGCTCTTCCTTTGATATGCCTTTTTTTTTTTCTTTTCTTTCCCCTCCATGCCTTCAGTCTTGGAAGCAGAAGAAAATAAAAAGAGGAGGAGTTGAGAAATTAAACTGGGAGAGTTGGCAGGTAAGAGGTGTGTTTTCTTACTTGTTGGTGAGGTGGTTTTGGAAGTGATGATGTGAATTGGCAGTGGGTTGGCTCAGCTCTGGGAGATAAGGCTGGCCCAGGACCTACACAGTCAGGTTGAGCTCCCTGTTTCTTCTCAGCCTTTCTGCATAACCAGGGGCAAATGCTTCGCTTTGCTGGTTCCTCACCTGCGCCGGGGGCAGAACTGCTTCCCTGCCTCGGGAGGGTGGCCTGAGGAGAGATGCAATAAAGGCTGGGAAAAAAGTAATGAGGTGGTATAATAGTTGGCAATGAGTGTGAGCTAGTTGGACAAAGTCTCCGGTTTGAGGGTGATAACTGTGTTGTGTGGACAGCTGGGCGCGTGTTCGCATTATCCCAAGAAACATCTTACTAAGGTGCTAGTGTGATATCTGTAACTTCACTGTTTTCTTCTTTGAAGACTCATTGGTTAATTTAGCCTTATTTCCTGTTCTATATAGTTTTTAAATCTGGTGGAGGTGAAATAAAGTATAATGAAAATGCAACATTTGCTTTCATATAAAAACTGTGATGAAAGCACAATGAGAACTTTGGAAAGCCAAGCATTCATTGTTAGAGAAGTGCAGTTCACATGGAGAGTTCCTGAGAGCTTACTTGAGGCACAACTGAGGACAAAAGGCTTTTCTTGGGATCAAAAGCCACAGCCAGGGTGCCAGATTTCAAACTTCGCTCCAAAGCTTGAAGCATTGGAATATTTTTTTTTCAGCAGCTGAGCTCCAAGAATTTTAAGCATAATATTCCTTAACCTTGTTCTTGGAATAAGTTGTACCATTTCCAAAACGCTCAGCCTGAGGCAGTCATGCATCATAGATAAATCAGCCCAAATGGCAAAATACTGGCGGCGTATGAACAACTGCAGGTAGTGATTTAATCGCTTGTGTCAAGTTATCTTAATAACAGGTGTAGCTACCGATCCAGTCAATTATATAAATTGTCCTGCAGTCTTTCCTGGGTTCTTACTGAGACAAAGCTATTGATTCATAAGATGTGCCTGGGTGAGACTACAGTACTGCCCTGTGACTCCGTCTTAAAAGACCGAGCTTACCCTAACAGAGAAACCGATTCTGCTTCACAGTAACTGTATTTCTGCTTCCCTGCCTTTTCTTCATAATGCTTCGTAGCAACAATCCTTGATTTTTCTCCCCCTCCTACAAATTTGTGAGAATACACTTAAGTTTTAATATTCAGATATCCAGAAGGTGTAAATAGTACCAAAATGAGTATTGTCCTGTTTGAAATTCCCCGCTGGGTTCACCTGTTGTGCTTTGCCTGGCACAGGGTTAATAAGCTCTGTGAGGCAGCAAATGCCTGCCTTACTCTCCCGCACAGCCCTTGATGTAGGGGCACTCTGCTGCTTTTTTGAGGTGGGCTTCTAGCAACATATTAACATGAGAAACTCCTGTGACTGAGAGTTTACAGGCACGTGGAGCAAGTTTGGCTCAAATTCAGAAGTCAAAAGAAGTTTGTGGCTGATCAAAGAAAAAAACATTTTCTAATGTGAAATAATTTTGTGCCCTGCACTTTTGAGAAAAACTGATCAGTGCAAACTAAAAGGCAGCATTGTAAAAGTAGATATCCTTTTCTTAGTTGCAAAATTTTTCTAAGAGTGAAGGATTTGTGTTTTCTCTGTGTATGGCACTAATAGACCTCTAGTAGGCTGTACATGAAGATGATTAGGGATGTGTTGTTTGGTTTGGAAGAATTTATCTTCTGGGTTTGGAAGTTTTGGGTTTTTTTTTAATTTGCAAACGCTGTCTTGGTTCCTTGAAATTTTCAAAACCATGTATTGGCATCTGTTTTTTGCTGTGAAGTTACGTCATCTCCCAGCAAACCAGTGCAATGCATCACGCTGTCTCCCTATGTATGCTAAGTCATATGTTTAGCATTACAGCTCAGTTTCTGTGCTTTTTCATAACAGTTTAGTTGTCTGGTAGGAACTGGTAGTTAAAGTGTGGCAGACTTCAGATAATTCTTCAGGCTCAGCCTCCGCTTCCAGTGCCTTTGATCAGGATATATTCAACTCTCAAATATTTATAAATTATCTTGTCACGTGCTCCCTTTGATTTTCATAGATGTGCCCTTCCACACAATAGGGATAGGGAGTGTTTTCTTACTGTAGTTCCTTAGCATATAAACATTATGCTACTATAAACACTGATCAAATTTGAACTGTAAATGCAAGTAAGAATAGAAAGACATAGATCCTGCTACAAAGAATTTGCAGTTACAGTGGTAACAAGTGAAATGGAAAGGGTGGAGAAGACAGCTGTCAAATACAGCATGTTCATGTATATACAAATGTATGTATGGTCTTATATAGCTTTGTTTAACCCTGCAGTTTAATTTAACATCATATTAAAAATATGACAGTATAAAGATTAATCTATAAAAAATTTGAACCATGTGGCAGAACCTGTTTCACTGATGAAAATGAAAAGCAGCCAGAGATTGAAAGGGGGAGTGTGTGCGCGTGTTGGTATTTTTTCTGGGTAGGTTGTCTTACAGTCATTAAAAACAAATTATTTGACCTTTTCCTGAATAAAATATACAGTTTTATGACTTTTCCCTCTATATGATTTTGATGAGAAAGAGTGGGTATTGGTACAGTTGCAGAAACTTTGTCCGTGCAGATGTGGTAAAGCACACTAAATCTGTAGCCTGCAATTTGGGCACGCATTGTGGGCTGGAGAGCATAGGTCTATAAAACAATGAAAAGGAGTTTGTCTGAGGTTGTACACTCACCTCAGATTTCTGCTTCTAGTTTGGTAAATAATATAAATGTTCTCAGGCAAATTCTCATTATAGTCCCATTTTCTCTTGCAGATAATGGTTTTGGTCAACCTGAGAATTTGAGTCTGTGTGGCAATGGTGGGGAGTGGGTTGGGAGGAATTGCTGTTACTGTATTACTTCCCCTCCAAAAAGGTCTCAAAGTGAAACCAATTGCTAAATTGGTAATCTGCAAGCTCACAATATTTGCATGCACTTCTGAGTATAGCTGTGAGAGGGAGGAAGCCCCTGATCTTGTACATCTTCTTGTTTTCTGTGTCATCCTGAACTTTGAGATCTGAACCTTTTATTTGCATGGATGGCTGTAATTTTGGTTTGGTTTGTGCCTGTTTTTGTAAAAATCCATGACTGAGGCTTGTTTGCAAGACTCGCTTGTGAGTGGGAACCTCTTCAATTGATCAGTATACCCACCAAGTCTAAAGAGAGTCATATTTATGTCAAAGGAACAAATCCAAATTGTACTGTGAAGATTTATTGGAGTGTTCATATGCAAGGGTGCTTACTGTTATGGCTTTGTGGATTTGAATTGCAGGAATTGTCACCTAAGAAGGAATTAGGATGATTTTATGGCATTGAAGAGACTTACGATAAGGTTCTAGTCCCTTCATTTTACATCCAGAAGCTGCTCGAGTAGCTGAGAATCAGTGGATGACTATTCATAGATGACAAGTTAAAACTATGCACATCCTCCGCTGACACATCCATGAGAATGGAACAAAATGGGAAAGGATAACCAAAGAAGCTGAGTGCACCAGAAAACATGCATGAAATGTCCTTTCACATGCCTGGTTCTGACAAGCAATAGCTACTGTTTTGCTTCTCTCTTTTTTAAAAAAAATGATTCAATGCAACCAAAACCGGATTTTTATGTTTTTTTTAGAGTAATCTCCGATGGGTTTGGGAATCACATTAGGTAGGTAGGGTGGGTGGTGATCTCTTGCATAAATACTGTGAGCAATGAAAATCATGTGGCTCTAAGAAACAGCGAAGTAAATGAGTGATCAAGTATGATGTCTTCCTAAAAGCAGTGGAGCTAGGGCAGCTGAGATGAGATGGGGAGCAAGAAGGTGGCACAAGAGTCTTGAAGAAATGTCATAAACCTTAAAATGCCTTAGATCAACCTGCTTGGGATCCAAAATTGTAGTCTGGTAGTTTATATGCTCGTTTCTGATTTCCTCTTACAAGTGAGCAGAATTTATATGTGCAGGGCTGGATTCTTTTTAGCTCTTTAGGTCAGAATGCTTCTGGTCATTTTTCTGCTAATGATTTTGCTTGTTCTTTAGAAATTCTTTTTTAAAACAAAAAATTCCCACAGTTAAAAAGCATTGCTAAGTTGCCCCTGAAAATAAGTGATTCCTCTGCCTCCTCCTGTGAACGTTAGTTTTTGTGTATGTGTCCTGCTTTGTGATAGGTACATGATTTTCTTTCTGAAAACTGGATAATGGCAATAAGTGAATCGGTAGTTAAAAGCTCGAGTATTTAATTCATGCTTCCCTGTGGGAAGTCTCGTTGCTGTTTCCAGTCCTGGTCCACAGGATCTAACCAGACTGGTGTAGCTGGGCCAACCGCGGGGCAGAGTTTCTGAAAAGCTTTGCCTTTCTTTGGCTTTGAGGTTTATGTGTGGGTGTTAACTTCTTGTTCTTTTTTTTTTTTTTNTTTTTTTTCTGAAAGGGGAAATGCTTTTTATTTAGGAAAAAAAAAAGAGCCAAGAGCTTTATCTGGCTTTCCTGCTTTCTGTGTGTGTTTAGTAATGTTGCTTTCTACTGTGAGGTGTTGGTCCAGCTTTACCTGAATGCAGTGTGCAGCTGGGCTGTTTTTCAGAGGTGATGAGTTAGTCTCCTTCTGAGGCTGACGTGGTGTGTGGACCCCTCAGAACTTGTGAAAGTCAGCTAGTGAACATTTTTCATGGTTTTTCCTTAAGCGTCACTTAACGTTAGTCAAAATTACAGCAAATGGGATTTAAGCACTGTGGAGCTGTTAAGATTCACTGAAACACAGGGGTCAATGCGGTGGACATAATCCTGCTTTCTCTTTCTGGCCAATATTGTGATCATAAAATTCCAGGAAGTTTTTGTCTTCTTTCTGCTTCCAGTCAGATATCTGTTCAATGAAGGAAAGACACCACCTCATATACCAAATTCAGTTCAGAAACACGCTGCATTTGTAGTGTTTTCTCCTATCAAAAATCGTAGTATTTTTAGTTCTAGGGTTTTAATCACTTTAAAGAAAAAGATGTTCAACAGATTAATTTAACTTTGTGTGAATCAGTAATCACATATGAATGTAGAATAATGGATGCAAGCTGGAACATAGGAGATTCCAGTTAAATATGAGGAAAAATTTCTTCACTGTGAGAGAGACTGAACACTGGAAGGGGCTGCCCAGGGAGGGAGTGGAGTCTCCTTCTTTGGAGACATTCAAAACTCGCCTGGACACGTTCTTGTGTGACCTGATCTAGGTGTTCCTGCTCCGCCAGGGGGATTGGACTTGATGATCTTTCAAGGTCCCTTCTAATCCCTGAGATTCTGGGATTCTGTGAATGAACTTGCTCAATGTAAGGATGTGAGAAGGTAGATGCACGTGCTTTTCATGTGAAAGACTTGGTGGTGATGGAAAGGAGTGACCAAACTGAGCTGGACCCCCCTGTTTCCATGGAGCCAGTGAGACCCATGCCCAGGGCTTGTAGCTGCAGCCACAGGTGCAGGTGTGTGTTTGGTTCATGGCTTCTTTGGAAGGAGGACTTCAAGTTTCAGTGCCTACGCTTCGTGGATCAAAGTGTGCTTTGACTGTGGCTTCCTCTGAGAGGAAACAAGATCTACCAGGAAGTTATCTGGATGATTTGTGTTGCTATCTGCCACATAAGCTCACCACAGAGTAGCTCACAGTTGTTATACCATTTCCTGATGTGGCACAGGGAACATCCAAGGTTGAGCGTGAGAGACGGAGAATGAAGAAATTTTAGGCAAGAGCTTACAAAATAATTTCCAGTCAGGAGACTTGCTATCAAGTGAAACGTCAGTAAAAGGAATTTCAGAATTGTTTTTTGTTGTTGCTGTAGGCACAATTGTAAGCTTTCCAGTTTGTCTGACCCATCATCCCGAAGCGCTGTCGCCAGTATCGTTAGCAAGCCAAGTGTTGCTAACTTACTCAAATGCACAGCAGAGTTCTGGCTCTTCAGTGTCTGGACCGACTCCCATTATTAGGAACAGGAGTCAAACAGCCATCCTTTCTACTGTGCTACCGCACAGCCCACCATTAGCAGTCTGAAGGCAATTTTAATAAAATACATAGCCCTGCTGAGCTGGTCTCAGAAGATAAATAAGCGATGTAGAAAAGAAGCTTTTGTTTAAAAGTAATTATTTAAACTATGCATTACAGGTAATTTTCCTTTACCAGGAAAGCAAATGCTATCAGAATTTCAATAATAGCTTTGTGTTACTTATCTAGATAACATGATATTGTCATTTCCAGGAGCTTAAAATGCTGTTTTATTTTCATTTATGTCAACTATAAGGGTAAATGAGACCTGAATATATATATAAGAAACCCATGGGTTTTGTGTAATTTTCTGAAAGCAGTATTTTGTTTTCCAACCTTATATAGGAATATAACAATCTAATGATAGTTTCATAAAGTGTGGACTTAAAACAGTAGGGTGAGGAGCAAGTTCTTATTTTCTGTTTTGCGTAAACATGCTGCATTTCACACTTGACAGAAAACACTGTTCTTTGAAGAGGTTTGTCAATAAGAACTTGTAACAGCAAGGGAACTTTATAATGTACGTGCAGGCGTAGCCAAACATGAAGTGCTTCAGCCCATCTGTAGCTCAGAAAAAGCAGAGGTGTCATTTTTTACCCAAGAGATTTTTCACTTTCTAAAATTAAATTTAAAACTTAGCCTCTGTCTTTCTTTCTCTCACCGTTTCTACAGTGCAAACCTCTCTAATGATCACAAAATAGGTTATTACATACAAGGAATATGAAACCACTAAGAGAGGAAAGCAACTTTTTCTTATTTTCTTGAAGAACTAACTTCCCTTTATTGGGTCTTTAACTGAGAGGGTAGGCATTTTATTTCAATGAAAACTTTATTGCTATTATTATTATTGTTATTGTTCCTGTTGTGGATATTTGTGTATTTTCTGTTTCAGTTATGGATGAAGGAAGGGTTGCTGCTTTGAGAGTTGAGAGCCTGAATCCCTGATGCATAGCTGGGCCCATGTGAAGTTGTCCCCTGTGATGCTTGGCTGCAGCCTCAGCTTCTAGCTGAGAGCCCTGGGTCCTCCTTTGCCTGCAAGGAGGTACAGCAGGAAAGATAACCGAGTGTTTTTGGTTTTCAACCCAAATCTAGGCCTAAATTCTGCCTAATCCTTAACCTAGTGTTTTCTTACTGGATGTCTCAAGGCCTTTAGAAATGCCTAGCCAGTCAAAAGTGGAGGCCCAGGGATTAGGTGGGTTTTTCGATCATTTACATCTGGCCATAGTCTGTCTGCACCAGGGTTTCCAATTACCCAAAATGGAGAAAATAGCGTTTTCCTACTTCAGAGAAGATTTGTGAGGATCAATGTGTTTGAGATTGTGACAGTAGGATATATCTGTAACTTACATAGGTAATAGATCAACTTAAATACTTTTAATAAAAGTGGGCGCAATAATTCATTGCTCTGTCACAGGAATATTGTGACGCTTAACGTTTGTGATCTATGTGAAAGAGGTTGAGATCTTTTGATTAAAAAGTGATATTGATATAACTGTGTGAATTACGAGCCTGCCTGCTTCCATGCTGAATTTACCTCTTGACCTCGCCAGGCTGGAGTTTTAATCTGTGGCAAATTAAAATTGTCCCCCCACTGGAAAGTTTTGCCTATTTCAAGCCATGCCGACCCTTGCTTGGCTTTCTCCCGTTCCTGCTGTTCTGGGGAGAAGGGTGGTGCCGAGGCAGAGGGCAGAGCCGGCAGCTGATGCCAGGCAGGGGTCTTGCTGCTGAAGAGCCCAGCCGATAGCAGGGTAGTGCCGCGACTTGGAACTGGCAGGCAGAAATCAAAATGCCACCCCTTGGCTGCGGAAAGAGCTAAAGATTTGTCTCCAGCAAGTGACAGGCGCCAAGGTACTGTCGCCCGCTTTCTAATTTTAGCGGGAAGGCTGGCAGGGATCTTACCTAGACAGACAAGCGTTGTTTCTGCCTGGGCCGATCTGCTGCCACGGGTCCTGTTCCAAATTGCTCGGCTCAGTGCCTCTCCGGCTTTCGGGAGGTGGTGTGCTGACAGGAGGGAGAGGGGAAACCCCTACCCTTTTCTCAAAAGGCTTGTGAAACTTCTGAGCCTGCTTCAAGACAGTAAAACTCCTACCTTATACTAGCTGCCTGAAAAGAAGTGTTTGCAGGAATGTTAATTGTAATGCAGGTTTTGATTTGTGAAGCCCATTTGAAGTACCTGTGAGGATATGTGGGGCTGCACATGCATGAGAAGCTGCTGTGTGTCTTCTTGCCTGGTGACTTGGGCCCAGTAGAGAAGCAGATGTGGTTAGGGGAGTCCAATGAAGAGGAAAGAGATCGAGTCTTCCCCCTCCAAAGTGACTGGGGGCTTGTGTGATCATTACACAGCATTTTCTGTCAGATTGCTCAGGTTTTGATTTTTGATTTAATGTCTGGGGAAGGTATGAAATAGTTTCCTGTCTCCCTTCTCCTTTCCTTGATTCATAAGCCACATTCACAGATGGAGGCTGTGCTCTCATGCCCTGTCCATGTGATACATCCACCCTCTGCCTCTTGCAGTGTGGCACAATATTCACGGTGCCACTAGAAACTAATGCAGTAGGGGCTGGTTGGACATTTCCAGGGTGGGCTTTATTGGCACTCTAAATAACCCTTTCAAGCTGTGTAACATCTTCTGCTGGCAACATGGACATTGCATCCTCAGCAAGTTTGCTGATGGCAACAAGCTGTGTGGAGCGGTCAACACGCTGAAGGAAAGGGATGCCGTCCAGAGTGACATGGACAGGCTTAAGAGGTTGGTGGACCTCATGAAATTCAACAAGGCCAAGTGCAAGGTCCTATACCTGGGTTGGGGAAATCCCAAGCACAAATTCAGGCTGGGCAGAGGATGGGTTGAGAGCAGCCCTGAGGAGGACGACATGGGGGTGTTGGTTGATCGGAAGCTCAACATGAGCCAGCAGTGTGCACTAGCAGCCCAGGCGGCCAGCTGCATCCCTGGGCTGCATTAAAAGACATGTGCCCAGCAGGTAAAGAGGGTTGATTCTGCCTCTTTACTCCACTCTGGTCTTGGAGTACTGTGTCTAGCTCTGGAGCCCCTAACCTAAGGACATGGATCTGCCGGAGCAAGTCCAGAGGAGAACCAGATATTAGGAAGAAATTCTTTACTGTGGGGGTGGTGAAGCACTGGAACAGGTTGCCCAGAGAAGTTATGGATGCCCCATCCCTGGAAGTGTTCAAAGGTAGACTAGACAGGGCTTTGGGAAACCTTGTCTAGTGGGAGGTGTCCCTGCTTATGTCAAGGGGACTGGAACTAGATGATCTTTAAGTTCCCTTCCAACTCTAACCATTCTATGATGCTATGATTTCAGTGGTATCAGAGCCCTTTAGGAAAGAAAATGAGGTTCAATATATCTATTTTGGCCTCGGAGAAAGGGCAGAGTCACAGATCACTCAAAGTCCTCTTCTGGTGTGTGGTTTGGTGATGCCTACACCTGCTGCTGGAAGAAACAGGAAGCCCCGTTCCACTGGCCTTCTGCCCTGGCCATGTGCTCCTGCAGTTCCCCTTTGTTCAGAACTGGGCTCTTCTGCCCTACTGTGAGCCCAGCCAGCAAGTGAAGCTGGCAGAAAAGTGCGAAACTGTGAAGCATATTCTGCTGGTTTAACTCACTGAACTGGTTCCTTGTGAGCTCAGGCAAATGCCAACAAGGCCCTGTTTTTTGTACAGTCTTAAACAGCAAACATGAAGTCATCTGTCACATTTTGAAAATATTTGCAACGACACTACAGCTAATAGTGTAGCTGTACTTTTCTTCAAATAGCCCATTTTCAGATATAATCTTAAATTGAAGAGAGCCTGTTGGCATATATTATTACCGTACTATTAACAGTAGCTTTTGTTAATGCATTTTTCATTCTTGTAATAATGACATGGCCAGTATTTAGCTATTCTGAGCAATACATAAATAATGATTGGGAATATCCTTTTGTCAAATGTGGCTGGAGATGGACAATACAGCAGAGTTGGTATTTATCACATATTTCAAAGGTCATTTTCACCATCTCCACTAAAAGCTATACTTGCTCCACACACATCTTGCTTGATGGAGGATAAGTTCTACCATTTTGAGAGGGGTAGTTTTTATTTATAATTGTGAATGTGTTTAGCCACATGAGGCTGTCAATCAATGAGACGAAAGCCCAGTAGGATTATTTCTGTAAGTGGCCAATTTCCCCCACCCTTTCCCTCCAAATCAAGGACAGATGAAAGGTCATGATTAAAACAGTGATTTTTTCCTAAATTGTAAGTAACAGTTTGCAACTGTTTTTTACCAAGATGTCAAAACTGTATTTTATCTTGGGGAAAGGGGGGAGGAAGTAAATTATAAGTTCTTGAAAATGTTGGCAATTTTCCAAATGGTTGTGTTGAAATTTATTTTAATTATTGTACTTGTGTCAGTTCCTAGCAGGGGTAAAAGGGGGAAAATAATTCAGTACAGTATTATGCAGCTATGGATTAAACAATTAATGGTGAACCTCTGTATCCTATTAGTATATTTGAATTCATTATTGCAACAAATTGTTTTATGAGCCAGTGACTAGTGGATTTAACCATTTATTTTGTAGTCAAAACAGAAGAGGAGAATAATTGTCTTGCTGAAACACATCTTTACGTGTATGAATCTATCCAAGGAATTAACCTGAGACAGTCAAATAATGCAGAATGTCATTAGGAAGTTATTGTGTCCTAGGAGTTTGGGTTTATATGAGGTTGAGGAACTTACTGTCTGGGAGGGTTTTGGCAGCTGTCTGGTGATCATTGCAACAGCTACCATCCCTAAAAGTGTTGAGAACTTTGGCACAATCAGCATTTCCCTAGAAAAATATCTCAGTTGGTGTTGTATGTGGTTCTTCTCTTGAATATGTGCTAACCACTCACAAGTCAGAAATAACACTTCTTAACTGATTGTGGCATGTAGATAATCACCAAAGTAAATACTTCCATAAGCAATCTGTGGGCCCAACTTTGTGTGCAAGATCTTATAACAGTCATCAAATAAAAAGACATTCTCAGGAAGCACCATTGGGCAAATTACCTAAGCATGTGAGGACGTCACTGGTGTTCCTCTCTGCAGCTGCCATTAGAAGTATACGAAGACCCTCATGGAATTTGAGCCAGATGTATCTTCATAAATTTTATTTATGTTAAAGATTTTATTCTCAAATCAGGCAGGAAACCAATCTGCTGTCTTTGTGTTGTTAGGCAAGACATTTATCTTGATAAAGAAGGTAAAATGGGTAATATTGTAACCTCAGTACCTTCTGCTTTTCCATTTAGTGTGTTTTTCGGTGATGGTATGATTTCTGTTTTGCCTTTGTAATGTGTGATAAAATGTGTGTCATCTTCCACCACCACAAGGGATGTGTAATCGGGTACTTTATCACCGATCATGTGAGGGGTACAAGTAACACTGGGTGGCTTCAGCCATCTCTGCTCTCCTACACAGTTAATCCCCAAATTTGATAATGCACAGGGCCCATGAATTGAGTAGAGCTGACTATTTAAAGGATGGACAGTGAAATGAGTCATTTCTGGGTGTATTTTATAACTGTCAAAGTCCTCCCAAAGAAAGGGAAAGGTCCTGTGTTTGATACGTATGACTGGGTTTTACCATTTCCTCTCATTCTCCTGTGCTGAGCTATTGTGAGTTTTAAATTTAAATGAAGAGCTTCCTTTTTTCTTTTTTCTTTTTTTTTTTTCTTTTTTTTTCCCCTCTTTTTTTTTTATATGCATATGAGCAGAAGATGACGGTGCCACGCTCCTTACAAGCTTTTAGATTGGCTAAGAAAATTGACTATTGTTCTTGGTTGTGGTTTGGCTTTTTTGTTGTTGGGGTTTTTTTTAAGTATGCAAATACTTCTTTGGTAGTCCGCTTAAATTATAGGCAAGATGCTGAAGCAACCTCTTAAGTGTCTGTGGTTGTTGGTGGGACTGACAGTGTTTTCTGCTGCACTTCTGCTGCATGCTGTTCTCTTACTTTCCGTTTCTGGGTGAGTCACATAAATACCTAGTGCCAAGCTGTAGGACTAAGAGTATAGCATGAGATAACTATTCTGAGGATTTCTCCAAAACATCCAGGGTGTTGATGTTGCATAGATATGTTGCTGTGAGCTGTTTATCACTGGGTGCCTTGCTGGGGAGGAGGGGTAAGAGCAGAGGTGTTGCCCGGGCTGCATACGAGGAAGGGTGCTCTGTCATTTTCTTCTCCTGCATTGATAGCCTGGATTCACTAAAAATAAGGCATTTCTTGGCTTAGCTCTTTTAAACTTGATTTATTTGTTGACCTCTTTTCAAATGGCAGAATGGAATTAGGGGCTTGTGGAAAGGGAGAAGCTTTGGGTGTCAGCTGAGCAGACTATTTTACAGGTGCTGATTTTCCATTGTACAGAAATAGTACAAGCTACGGGTCAGCAAGACAATTGATGTGAAGAAAAACACATGGGTATGATGTTGGGAACACTCGCAGAGAGTTCCTATATGAAAATATAGACAGTAGACCATTTAAAGGGGTGAAAAGAGGTGGAAAAAAGTAAATTTTTATATGCACAACCCTTTCCTTCCTATTTGCTACAGGAGAGGGAGGAAAAAAAAAGATAATTTGTTTCAGAACTTTTTCTGGAACCCTGAAATGATTTATAGACAAGGTGTGCTGTATACAAGAGCTTTTACTGGCTGCCTTGCCAATGAATTAGGGCCCTATTTTACCAAAAAAAAAATAATGTTAGCACTTTCTTTGCAGCCATCCTTGGCTTCCGTGGTGCGGAAGTCAAATGTAAATTCTGGCTGAATTGGACCCTTATGGAGGCAGTGTTCAAACAGCCTGTGAGGAGAAGAGAAGCCATTCAGGTTGTGGGCCTCTGCGTGCTTCAGAGTCCTTCGATCATTGCTGTAATTCTCTGAAAGCAAACTAATAAAACTTCCTATTGACTTGCACTTGTGTGTGCTTTGAGCAGTTATTTACAGTCTACCATCAGCAGATTAAAAATCAATTAAAATCCATAGAAACAGCCAAAGTTGCAGGCTCCTCTTTGCTGGTAAAGATTTTTTTTTAAAAAGATTTTACATTAATACTTGCTGCTTGGTATTACTGAAGATAATGAATCAGGTTTAGGCAAAGTCTATGAGTCTTTAACTCTACAGAAGCCCTGCTAAGAACCTCTTATCCTCTGTGCCTCTCGCCCTCCGTAGAAACAGAAGAATTTATGCAATTCATTTAACTGAAATGGAGATGTTGAAAGCTCTCCAATACTATCATGATGGATGCTATTGCAAATGTGTAGGCAAAACAATAATCTTAATGATAAAATGATAAGTTTAATACTAGTACATTAGGATGGAAAGTGAATTTTAGTACTGCTAATAGATTAACATAAAGGAGACTTTGATGTCTATTTCTGATTTTCCACAGAAGTCCTGCAGATTAATTTGGTTCCATCCTGCCATTCAGGGGGAGGCTGCGTGGTTTTAGGGAGGTGGTGCTGGGGTGGGACTGCAGGGGCCCCAGTTCTGCCAGCAACCTGCTCTGGGGGATTTTGGAGTATGTGTGGGTTTTTTCTTGAGTTTCCTTTCCATCTGTTTGCCTCCCATTCTTTGCGAGTCTAATCTGTTTGTACCACTGAACTCTCAAACTTTCCTTATAGGTATGCACTCCAAAGACTATTATGCCATTGAATAGCCATGATATTAGAACAAGTATGTTATTCATGTGTCGATTGGAAGGATACCATCTACATTTCTTATTACTGGTTTTATTCATCCTTTCTGTTTCAAATCTTCATGCAACTTTTGTCTGAAACAAAATTTACAGTAAGTAAAGAAACCATGACTTCGGTGCGTTGCAGTGATTTTCAGGTATCGACCACAAAAGGCAATACTGATTTCACTAGTAAGATAGAAAGACAAAGCACTGTGAAATTGAGGGAGAAAGGCATAATTAAGGTAACTTGTGCAAACTTAAGTTAGTCCTCTTGTGGGTATGCATGTTGGTAGGCTGCTGTATTTGATATACCATAGCAACTCAGTTGATGGGAGACTGCAGAAAAGCCAAAAAGGAGTTATTTTATCAGAGAGGAGTCTGAATAACATAGAGTAAATAAGGTCAGGCTTTTACAACAAATGCTGAAAATAAACAAAATATGAAATGACTGTTTGTTAAGCAAGGAGAATCTATCTAGCGGGTGACATTTTAAGTAAAAAAGGACTGGCATGATTTATTTATAGACTACCATGATACATATGCACAAGCCAACTGAATTAAGATTGCACAATCATCTTAAATCCCACAGTTCTCTCTTTCAGTTCTTTACTTTGCCACCTGAATAGTGCTTGTGAACCTTTGTGGGGAAAAAACGCGAAATGTCACCCTGTCCATCCTGCTGACTCCTTGCACTCCTCAGCTGGACTGATTTCTGCCCCTCTCTGCCTGTAGGAGTATAGCCATAGGTTGCTGCCCTCTCATCACTGTGGAGAGAAAGAGAATTGTCAGGGTGCTGGGGAGGTAGGAGAATTTCTTTCCTAAGCTGTTTTCCCTGTTTACCCATGTCCACTAGCCAATTAGTGGCTTGTCTATATTGTTGATGGTCTTCTTACCTTAGTGCCTTTTTTCCCCTCTAAGTTGGTTTTGGTGTCCACTTTTCAGTGGATGCTGGCACTCTCTGCTTGGTTTCATCTCAATGAAACTTTAATTTAACAGTTAATGTTTTTCATATTCCCCATTTGTTCTGCAACAGCCCTTGGCTATCTGCTCATGTTACTCATCTTCCATAGCTCCAGATATCAGAAATTATCTTCTCCCAGTTCTGCAGTTGTCTTGCTTTCTTGATAGTATATCCCAGCACCTCATTCCACTGTTGCTTTTTAGCAATCTATTAAGTCTCTTATTTCTCTCACCCACCACATTTAGCAGGTCAGAATGCCAGGTTCCCACTCCACATCAGCATGGGCACTAACCACAAAGGTGAGCCCACCCTCCCCGTGGTTGCCAAGGGCTCAGGAGTTCTCACGGCTGCACGTGAGAACAATGTGGTGAGACTTGGGCACCAGGAATGGCAGGTATCTGGCCACTGAAGGTGGGATCTTAAAATAACTTAATTTTTTTCAGCTTTTGAGTCTTTGTATTTGTAAAGGATTCAGACCTTTTCCAATATGTCTGCCTAACTCTCCCAGTTCATATTGTTAGCACTAACAAATTAATTTACTAAGGTTAATATAATAAGATAGTGAAGTTCTTCTGCTTTCCTTTTCGTTACTATGTATACCTTCTAAAATCTGTCAAAAAATATGTCTTTTTGAAGTTATACAAAAATACCATTGCTTTCAATAGTGGTACCATTTCATTCTTGGAACACGGCATCACTTTGCTTCTACGCCGAGCCCTGACTCACAACAATTAGCATTACATATGGGCTAAATTGATTTCTCAAACGGAGATGCTTTTCTGAGAGGGATTTTACCTCCCAAGCATTCTTACCAGCTGAGACTGCTCATGTGCTGGGGTATTAGCTAGCAGAGGGTCAGACTCTCTCATCCAATCCCATTCAAAAAGAAACAAAACCAAACCAATGAGGCTTTCACTATTTTATTTGAATCAAGAGAGTTGTATTTCCAGATAAAGTTAAGGTTCCTACATTTCTGAGTTATTGTAACATAAAATATTAACTGCCCTCCTAGAGCTATACACTTTCAGTTCTCTCTCATCATACCATTTCTCTTTTTAGATATCTGACCTTTCTGTAATTCTTCTAATCTATGGAATAGTGCAATTTATCTTTTCTTTTACACATCATCTTACTTAGGGTGGCTGAGTGGAGGGATGGAGGGGATGCATATATCTTCTTATTACTTTTTTCTGACTCAGTGTTTAGTCATTATTTTCAGTATCATTTCATCTGTGGAAAGTTTCCCCATATGTCAGGCATATTCGAAACATGCAGCAGAGATCTATACTACAGTAAGCCCTTTTCAGATATGATGCTTAGCAAAGGGCAGAGTTCAGTCCTACAGCATTTATGGAAGTGAAGCTTTTTCAAATGCTGTTATTTAAACAAATACTAAAACTGTGTATTCTTGTTTTGTTAAACATGCAATTCGGCTTTCCCTATATACCTAATGTACCTTAGAAGTCCATTTCTTTGTGTTGTCTACAGAACCATTTAAAAGCATTAGGTGAATGCCCTCACCTGTGGTGCCCTCTCCTTAATGGTGGTGCCCTTTGTTACATGATATTGTACGTATTAAAAGTTACTGCAAGAATCCATTAAGTACCATTAAGCATGAGGATGCAACCTGTGGCCAAAGAAGTTGCCATGTCAGATATGCCTCCATGCCTGTAGATGGTATATTGAGTATTAATTATTATACATTTGTCCTCTCTGAGCATTCAGTACCCAACGCTTTTCAAGGCAGACTGCTGGATGAGGCAGGTCTTTGAGCTGACCCAGTAGGCTTGTTATGAAATCAATACAGATGGGTATGTCTACAATTATCAGATGGTTACAAATCGATACGCACCTCTGATGTATTCATAAGAATACTTCCTGTCAGGCCTATCATCCAGATTCCTCGTGTGGTTGCATAGGCGTATGTAGAAGAATACATGAGTGTTTCTGTGAATGTCTAATACATCACAAGTCTGTGAGGTCCTGAGTCAGGGTGCACACAATTCATAGTAGTCTGCCCCTAGATTTCAGTGCATATTGACTCTCAAACTAATCAATAATTGTTTTACAGCTGTGGCCTCAATGTCAAAGAATTTACAGCAGGAACATAAAAAAATACAGCAAGCAACTGTAAGAATACTCTCAAAGTGATACCATAGAAGCTCTGATTATTAAATTTGGTTTTGGCAGAATTTTGCTATTAGCTTATTGAGAATGTTGGATCTAAGAGTAGTTTTCTTTAGCAAAGACATTTGGATGCTTAATTGAATGTAGTGAGTTTTGTACACTAATGGATGGAGAGCATGGGAGAATATGTATTTCTTAACCTTCTTTGCTGTAATTACTGAATAATGCTACTTATGGCAAGGTTCTATATGTGTGCATGTCTTGGGAGAAGGATGGGGGATTGCTTTTTAACAAAGAAATGGAATTCCTTTTCACAGAGAATTAAAGTGTGACTGTAGACTTGCTGATTTAAATAACTTACTGGTTAAACAGACTTTTATAAAGCATTAATGCTATTATGTTTTGTGAACATTAAATACATATTCTGAAAATGTTAATTTTCCATTGGTTTTCTTGCCTCCTCCTTGTTGCTTTTAATTGAGACTGGGTGGTAATCCATCCCCCACACACCAGAAGTCAGGGTTTTCTCAGGCTGCTCTGGTGCCCGAGTTTAGCAGTACTGTTGCCCTCTCCTATGGCTTTTACCTCTGTTCATGAAAAGTAAATGTTAACCATGTGGACTGATTCAGGATGAGGGAGCCAACTGGTAATGAACTTGCAGCAACCTGGTATTCTTGGTGATAATGTAAACCTTGAGTGTGGTACCCTAGCAGCTGTGAGCTTGGGTGTTCCTAATTTAAAAAACAAAACAAATCAACAACCCAAAACCTGGTAGCTAGCTCTTTCTGAAGCCCAAAGACCAGTGCAGAAAGATAACAAGAGAACCAACAGATAACCTTGGATTTTCAAGGAAAATCAGTAACAAATGTTCAGCTCCAGAAACTGATACATATCAGTCTGGCTTGTATTTTGTGGACTAGCTGCCCAAAGAAGTGGTGGATCTTTCTTTGAGTGTTTTAATTAGTGTGGGAGGAGAAAGGGGTTAGAATGTTGAAATTCCCTTTATATAGGTAGGTCTCCAATACCTACAAGCTTGAAAAGTTTGATTCTAATCATAACCGTGTTAGTATGTGTGGAGGTTTTATGGCTGCAATTTTTCAGAGTGTTGCAGAACAAGCCAGGTTGGAAGTGACCTCAAAATATCATCTGGTCCAGCCTTTCCCATTAGAGGATTTTAAGCTGTGATGTTTCTTGGGCGTTCCAGCATGGCGAGCAGTTCTGTGTATGAAGAAAAATAAGCTTTAAAATTGAACAGTACAGCTAGAGCTTATCCTCAAGTCAAACACTACTGTAGACCATGCTCCATCCCCACAGGTTTAGAAAGTTTGAATGAAATATGAGTGTAATCTTGAACATTGGCTATATAGCTCCTATTAACTTGTATTGGCTACTGATTGTGCAATTTCTGTGCTGGTCACTTTGATTAGCCTTGATCATTTGAAAAAAAAAATCAATTCACTCTCCTGGTTTTAATTTTGATAATTCAAATTCACGGTGTTCTTCATCTGCTTTGATGCTATACATAAATCAAGGTTATAGAGGAAACCAATTCATGAATGAAAAGTTTAAATTTTCTTTTCTTTTTGGCTACAACTATGCAAAGGAATCATCATTTGGGCAACTAATACACCTAAGTATCCTTCAAAACGAACTGTGATATATTAGAGCTGTTCAAATGTCTTCACAAATCATTTTGCCTTACAGCTTTGATCCTGAAATATGTGAAATGATGTCTGATTTATGCCACTGATCCTTCTTTTAGATAGTTAAGTGTTCTTGCTTAATGTTATTAAATAAGTTCAAAGCAGCAAATAGGCCATCCTGGGCTGAGGACATTTGAAAAATGGCACTCTCAGCAGGCTGCATATACAATATGTGTTCTTTACTTATTTCCTTTGCTTTTTTTTGTGTATGGCAAGCTACCAGAACTTTCTTCTGCTCATATCTTTGCTTACAATGGTTTTGGTGGAGTTTTTTTTTGTTGGGTGTTTTGTTTGTTTGTTTGTTTGTTTGTTTGTTTGTTTGTTTGTTTGTTTGTTTGTTTGTTTGTTTCTTGGTAGCTTTCTCCTAAGCTTTCATTTCATTGGGGTATTTTTTGGTTGTGGGAGTGAGTAGAAACAACGTCAAGACAATATGGGAAAATGGGAAAGATATCACAGTCCCCCCTAACTGGGGAGCTGGTAACAAATGCAAGCATTGGTATAAAACAAGTTGCATGACCCAGATGAAGCAGAATGAGGAAGAAAATCAAACTCTGAGGGGGTAAGCAAGTCTTTTAATGAAAAACTATTGATATGTTGTGATTTCTGTATTAACAGGCAAAAAGGAAAGAGAGAGATGAGAAAACTCTTGATTCTAAAATGTTATATATTACCTAAAATATAATTTTTAATATTCCAAATTTGCATCAGACTACCAAAGTGCAAATCCCAGACATAAGGGTTACATAGGAATCACATTAGCTCTAAATTTAGTAAACCCTTTAATGGAAATGTCACAGAGTTCAGGCACAAGATTTAGGGATTTCAATATGTTATACGAGCTTTATAAACCGGTATTATTCTTGTGAAATTTCAGTAGGAAATATTAAATCAGCATTGTTGTTGAAGCAATGAGAGCCATCTCAGTCACCTGCTGGTAAAGAACAGCCACTAGCTAGAGAGAAGTTCCCAAAACTGTGCTTTCAGCTATACCAGCACCTAAACATCAGGTGTTCAGATATAAGACTGAAAACAAAGGTTAAATTTGAATACAAGTCACTGTCCTAATATCTCTCTAGTTGTGTTGACTTTCATGTCTAGATGTGGGAGTTGAAAGTTGACAACATGATTGTGTCCTCACTTGCATGCCTCCCTGGCTTAACTGGTTTTGTCTCTCCTGACTTAAACATTTGTAGAGTACAAATGTAAATGAGTACAATGGCTTTTCTGGAGGCAGCCCTTCTTGATACGTAACGCTGGGGGTTTTTGTTCACAACTCATTATACACCGATGGCGTTAAACGATATGAGGCTGTTTCTGGAGCTGACTGCACTAGACACATCATAGTTATTTATGTGTAACCTTAGCAGACTAGCTGACTGTTCCCATCATAAATTGCTTGCTAGAGGTTCCTGCTAAGCTTTTATAAAATATTATTCTGGATGCTGGTTACACATACATTTATGTAAGCTTGTGGTTCCTGTTATCCTACAAGCTTTTCACAGAGGCCACTGATGACAAACCAGTAGTATAAATGGGTCAGTTTTGTCCTCATGAAATTTGCCATCAGTTTTAGATAAATGCTACTGCTGGTGGCCTAGATAAAAATACAGGTACGCTTCTTGGGAAAGAGGTCAGCCAGTGCTGCGTTCTGCTTCTTCAGTTGGTCTGTTTACACATGATTTGGCCACAGTGCATACTGCACTCTTCAGTAAAGCATGACTTGAATGATCCTGTGTTGGTTGGAGTTAGCTACTGTGCCCTTCTCCTTTTTCTCAGGAAACTGGGACCTTCCAGAAGTTGATGTCAATAACAATTTTGCACTTATTTACTAAAGTTTTACACTTTATTACACTGCTAGCCCTTTTCCTTGTCAAGATAGCTGTGGAAAAAAAGCAGTGATAGCAATCTCTAGGAACACCTGTTTTCTGTGCTTTTCTGACGTCCAGTCCTCAAAAATACAGCCATCAGATTGTCTTGGAGAGAATGCCAAATAGGTTGCTACTAGATGTAGTATTAAAGCCATTGTTTCTTAATTCTCACCTAAACTGAAATTAGTCTGCTATCCAGGTACAATAACACCTTACTAGAGAATGAGAACCAGAAGGTTAGGTGTAAGCAAGAGAAAATTGGCTAAAGTCTATCAGTGTAATATTTAAAAGTCACAACATTTCTTTGTTTAGCTTTTCAGTCATGAGCACAGCTTATAAAGTTCTTGGTCTTCAAATTATTGGCCTAGTAAGACTCCATGAAAAAGAGTGGGACAATGGAAATAAAAGTAATAATACAAATATTTAAATGTCATGAGTACAAAAATATGTTCAATTAATAAATATGTATATTTTTATTTGCTTTTCCAATATTTCTATATAGCAACCTGAAGAAATCCGCATGAGAAAGATAGCTGGCAGAGGTGCATCAATTGGTTGTTTTGGTGGCTTTATCTGCTGCTTTTAATGCTAGCTGTTTCATTTTCCTTTCACCTGTTTCATACAAGTAATTAGCCTGGGATTTAGGATGCCTGAATTGATAGTCATTCTCTGCTGTGAAAAAGCATAATCGTTGTTAAATCATCTGATGTCTTCATTACTTGGGGTTGGGGAGAGGGGGGCACATGCTAAAATCGCCTCTTACTTATGTGGTTGTACCCCCATTAAAGGGTAGGAGGGATTCAGGTACTGCTGTGGCTTTAAAAAGAAGTTGAAGATAGAGGTGCTTCAGAGGGATTAAAACAAGTGCTCCCATCCCTGACTTTGTGCAAAATACTACAGTATTCTGGTTATGTTCCCAAAGGGTGCAATTTGCAATCATGTTTTCACAAGGTTTTAGACCATTATGTTCACGGAGAGATGGGTTGTATTGTTTTTCATGTTTGCTTTTTATATTTCTTTTAAAAGAAGAAATTCTTAAATAATAAATGAAAACAGAAGAGACAGCGAGGAGCATTTTTTGTGGTGGGGGTTGGGGGTTTTTTTGATGTTGTTGGGAAGCTGCATTTCTGACACCCAAGTGACTCGGAGCATTGGACTTTTGCCATATATGGACAGACAGATCTCATCATTAGTGAACGCCAGAAAGCAGGAGAGCCGGGGAGAGAGAGAGTGTGCGAGAGGCAGCTTGGTTTATTTCTGCGGTGTCACATCAATCTGCCCGGTTAAGTGATTGAAGGGGAGAAACGCAGGCTGCAAAAGAAACTGGGCCCTGATTTGTTCAGGGTCACCAGCAGTGGTTTGAAACCATCTTGTTTGCAGATACCTCTTTCATGTTATTAGGCTGTCAGTTGAGTGACTTTGCAAGATTTATGGCTCGACGCTGGAGCGCGTGCGTGTGTGCCGCGATGGCAGTGATGGGCAGCGGGCGGGGGGGGACAGAGATGTTATTGAGAAGACAGTGATCCATGCCTGCCTTGATTGAGCTTTGCAGCCTTTTGTCTAGTCCTGGTTAACCTCCTCATGCATTTTGTTTCACATGCCGTGTAAGTAGCTCAAGCAGAAGGTGAAGCAACAAGTGGTGAAAGGTTGCTCGTAACAACACAGCACCGCCATGGACTGGGAGTGGACTTATTGACTGTGAAATGATGGAATAAAGCTGTTTACTGGGTAGGTCCCAGGTTTCACTTACCAATGTCTTTCAAATAGTTTTATTTACTGTAATGTAGTCAAAGCCCTTGGCTGAGTGTTCCCTTGTCACTGGTAACCTTGTAGGGAAATGTTGTCTGTGAAAGAAAATTTGGAGACAACACCGGCTTGTACTGAAAGTGGAAATCCTTTTTTTAAATAAAAAAATGACTCGATCCAAAGCAACGTTTAATTTAACCTAATTTTGTCTGTGTATTGGGAGTAATAGACACTGTTTTACCTAAGTTTAAAACTTTTTAAATATATGGGATTTTGAGAACCTTGAGTATTACTATTTTTTATTATTTCTTGTAGAAGCTGGTTATAATTCAGAAAAGAATGCTTTCTTCTCTTCTGTTTATGTAATTCTTAGTTGTGCCAAGGTCATGACACGTATTTTAAAATATGAGTAACAAAATTTTCAGAAACAAGACTCAGTTTCAACTGCGGTGATTTAAAGTCAACAAAATAGAGTCCAACACTATGAGAGCTGGAGAACCTTTTTGAAATGAATTGCCACAGGCTTCTCCCATTTGGAGGTTTATACGAGAAAGAATTTATTTGTAATTATTTATCCATAGGTTAAAAGAGTAAATAGAAATTGCTGTTCTGTTGACATTCAATTAAAAAGCAAGCTCTATTACTGATCTGGCACAATTTGTATGTTGGCTTTCTGTTTTCAGCCTAGTCAAGTTAATTAACTTGGAAAAATACACGTGGTCATAAAAGCTTTGTAAGGATCTGCTAACACCTTTGGTATCATGGTAGGTTTCATGTACTTGACCATGAAATGCAAGTGCTGCTTCATGAAGAAGCTCTATCACACTGTTGTTTGCTAATGGATACAGTTGTGTGAAAGCTTACAGTAGTTCTGCAGAATTAAAAAGGGAGCTAATATTTTTCTACAAGACTCTTTCCTCCCTCCCAAGTTTGAAAATGAGCCTCTTAGTGGTGCAGCCTTCCAAGGTAGTTATCGTCCCCATGTTAAAATGGTCCAGCAGGAAGGATGCAGCAGGGAAAGCTGCCTGCTTTCCTCTCCCCCTCCAAATTACAGCACAAATTGCCAACTGCATTGCTTTCATAGCCTTTCAAAGTTTTGTATTACATAGTGTATCATTTTAACTTTGTTTCAGGGGGGGGGTTTATATTGTTGTTTTGTTTTTTTTTTTCTAAAACAAACCCCTAAATCCTTACCTAGTTCCTTTTTTTTTAATTGAGTCACCAAGAAAACATCTCTTCTTTTCTTCTGTGATAACTGTGAACATTTTGACCCTATAGTAATCTGATACATTTTAGTAGAAATGGGTTGTGTAGACACAGAGATGCCATTTTTCCTTGATTTATGGAAGGTTATTGATGAGAATCTGAGGTTCTTAAGCTGAATAGAATACTGCTTTCAGTAGAAAATTCTGTAACAATGTCCTGCTATAATCCCTTGAGAAAAGATGATACTGTAATACACAGAATGGGGACTTGGTAGACCGTCACCTTGCCCTGTGCCTGGCATGGTCACAACCATGCTGTGTGACCTTGCGCTAGACCCATGCTCCCATCTGCTCTCTGTACTCCTGCTGCAAAATGCATGATGTGTTGGTTGGAGAATGCCTCAGATCCTTGAATGGAAAATAATCTGTAGTATAACTGCACTATGAATCACACCACAAAGTTAATTTGATTGATAGAATATTTTCATAGGAAAATTCAGATTTCTTCCCCATCCCCACCCCACCCCTTCATTTTTGGTCAAAAGGTAAATGAGATTTTGGAGAGTTTTTGAGAAAACTTTTAACATTTTTCATGAAGAAAATTTCATTAAATTCTGAATTCTAACAAAAAAAGTTATTTTAATTTTAAAACTATGAAGTAATTCTGATCAACTTTGGGATTTACAAAAGAGAAGATTAAGAGATTTTTTTGGCACACGGAGATACTGTCAGGAATGACAAAAGTCAACCAGAGTCAAAACTGGCAAGGCATATCAAGAGGTGAAAGGGCAGCCTGGTGGGCAATCCGAACAAGAAAGTCATCAGCAAACCGGTATGAGTTTGTGGATGGTCACCATGGTGGAGCCCTTTCTTGTGAAGAGAAGTTAAGAGAGCAAAGTGGTATCAGCCTAGAGAGAAGATGGCTTTGGGGGTCCTAACAGCAGCCTGCATAGTGTTATGGGGAGGGGACTGAAAGGACACAGCCTTGGTGTTCAGGGTGACACATGGCAGGAGGCAAAAAAGGGAATGGACATAGATGCAAACCAGAGTGGTTCAGACTGGACAAGAGGAAGAACATCTTCATGCAGGACAGTCAGGCGGTGGGGCAGGTTGCCTGAGAAGCTGTTCAGTCTCTCTCCTTGGGGGCTTTCAGGACCCAACAGGATAAAACTCTGAGCTGACTCTGCTTTGTGCAGGAGGCTGGACTAGAGACCATCTGAGATTCCTCTCAGCCCAAATTATTCAGAGCGGGATTCTGTGATCTCTTCAGAGGAATTGGTACAGTTTTGTTATTCTGCATCTTGCATCTGTAATTTAAAGAAATTCTTCAGAGAAACTTACTGATGCAGCTGTTTGTTGTGCTGACTAGCAAATGTGATTTCTGGAATAAATAATATTGTGCCAGTTAAGAAACATTAGATGTAGAGTTTGGGACAGTTTGGGAATATTCAGTGTGTTTCTGAGACAGTGGAAACTATTTTAAATGTAAAGTGTTTGGAAAGGAGAAAAGAACTGGTATACCATGTGCGTATTTTGGGCATTCCTGTTTTGCTTTTTCACTTGATTCAGTCAGCTCTTGAAAGCTGTCCTGCCTTTAAACCCATGGTGGCAGCTACGGTACTGCTTCGTTCCTCGTTTTAAATGCTTTCTGCCTCTACTTTTCAGTTGCTCACACTTAGGTGAAATTAAGAAGTCTAACTGTTGGGTATTACCTTTTAGACCTGCTGAAATAGCTCTTCCTGCTTGCATCCTTATGGTCTCATTAAGACGATGCTCACAGCATGCCTGACTCTAGTGAATATTTGCAGACCTCATTTGCCTACATTAAAGACAAAAAGCTTTTAAAAAAAAATCCTTCTTGAGCAATAAACGGTTGAGTTTGTCGGTATCCATGATCACAGAGCTGGTGTCTCCCAAGGCAAGGGCTGAATGCCGACCTTGTAGTTGAGTAACTGTTGAAATGCTTCATCGAAGCCCTTTCCAGGGCTGCGATAATACATTTGGTGCGTGGCTTTGAGTAGTGGTTTTCAAGTGTGAGTGCTGCTAAAATCAGAAGTGAAGGTATGTACACTGTTAGAACAAGCCTTGTACATGAAGGACTTATGTATGCAATATTATCATTCCATTACTACTTTTTTATACCAATAGAGTGTAGGAATTTTTTTAATTATTATTTTATTTTAATGAGTTCCATTTTGTTGAGTCAATTTATGGGGGCTCCTCATAAAGCAAGTTAGAAAGGTCTTAGGAGCAAAACCCAGATTCCAACAAGTGTGAGTCATCTTTGTGGTTTACCTTTACAGCAGTGACTCAACTGTTTTGTGTTCTCTGTGCTTAGACTTTCAGGCTGAGACTTTGCTTCTCTGGGGATTTAAAAAATCCTTGACCTATTCTGTAAGATTGAGGTCATGCTTTAATGCCAGCCAAAATTTCCATTATCTCTCCACTACATTTATGGATTGGGCTGTGCTTCAGCTGTTCACCTGCCCACCATAGGTGGCTCATTTCATTGTTGAGTTGAAAAATATACATGTAATGTATATATATATATATTTTCAAAGCACATTAGAATGGCTTTGCAATGAAAGGTGGCATGTGAATTGGAATGTTATGTTTCTATTCAACAAAATGAAACTGGAATTAATTGCAAAAGTATTAATCACAGGTGATGTAACTGTCATGTTAATGAGAAGTGCTTGAAGATTACTGAGCTCTACTATAAATAGATAGTAATCTCATGGATTTCCAACCCTTATTTACTCTATTTAAATCTCATGGTATTGAAGAACTGGGCCAAACGACTTAGGATGGGAGTTTTTCCCTTAGAGCTATTGAATGTTCCTGACAAAACAGTTTTTAGAGAACTCTGTCAGTTTAGATATTTATACAATGAAAATAACCTTTTTCATTATATTTAAATCATTTTGATACCCTTGTGAATACGGGAATGAGAAACCATTAAAAAATAGCAGTCTTCATTAAAGGGATAGTTTTCTTGTTAAAATGTCAAAATAGAACAATCAAATTTTAAAGAGAAATTTTAGATTAGCTTTTTTGATGGAATCACTAATGGAAGAGAAGAAAGGCAGGTAAAAAGGATTTTCTTTATCTGAAGATGAGTAAAGTGCCTCTTCATCTGATTTTTTTTTTTTAGCTGTTCAGACTAGTAGGAATCCAAAATATTTATAAATTTGTGCAAAACTGTTTCCTCTCTACCTAAATTTTGTTGGCTTTTTTTTTTTTTTAATTTGTTTTAAAACATTTCATTCCAGACATCCTGGAGGAGGACTACAGAAAAATAAATTGTTTGTCTGTGTTCAGTTTTGGAAAGTTTCTTTGGAGAATCTACTTGTTATAGATTCACAGAAACGCAAGGTTGGAAAGGACCTACAAGATCATCTAGTCCAACCATCGTCCTATCACTAATACTACCCAGGTCATTTTACCTGTCGAAGCAGTAACCTGAAATGTTGTAGTTGTGGGTGTTTGAATGGATATGTCGCTTCTGTGTCAGGAATGTTCCTTCTGTTCCTGTGAGCATATGATCCGTCTTTAACACGAAATATTTTTAACCCATAATTAATATTTAATCAGCCTGTAAAAATGCATTTGAAAAAGTTCATTAGAATTTTCCAGGTTTTTGCACATCAACCCTCCAGTGCATCTGCTCCTACAAAGCTTGCTCAAGCCTTGCACTGAGCACAGCAATGACATTTTTTATCTCCTCAGTCTCCCAGGGCAATAGGTCATCAGCCATTTCACTCTTAGTTCGAGTAGGTAACCAAACCCTCAGACGTGTCATTCCCAGGAGCTAGAAGTTAAAAATACTCAAATTGTTTACAATTTCCACTTCTTCCTGGACTAGATATACACTGTCCATACAGTATGAAATGCAGTTGCACAGAGAATGGTATTTCCTAGTTTTTGAGAGGTTGACTTTGTGATTGTCATTGTTAGCTTTTTTCTTGCTATCTTGAGTTTTACCGCTTAGTTTTTACGTGCAACAGATGTCACCTGAAGCCATAGTCTGCAGCTTCCAATCGCTTTTGTGTGTTTCCATTAGCTGGAAAAGTTATTGAACATAACTGGATGGTGATGCCCTTCTACTAAAAGGATAACTCAAGAGATATTAGACTATTATATGTTCTGGGTAACGTTTTTCACTTTTCATCAAGGTGCCTCGTTCAAAGAACACCGAGATCTGACCCTGCCTGGCTCATGAGAGGACAACATGAGAGATGAAAGCACTGGCCAAGAAGTTTGGATTTTCTTGTTGCTTGAATTACCACTAATGTGAAAAGCATTGGCACCTTTCAGACTAGGAGGGAACAATGCATACTTATGCTACACACAGGTGTTGCAAAAGAAGTTAGAGAATGTTCTACTTCAAATTTCCCTCTAATGGTGTATGTGGGCCTTTTCCAAACTACTGACTTGTGACAGAAGAACTGTTATTAGATGCATTGTTCCTGAAGACATCATTGAGCACTGTGCATAACACAGTTTTCTTCCATCTCTAGCAGGGTTAACCGATCTGTAGTCTGTGGGGCACATGCAGCCTACCAGGACAATTCATCTGACCTGTGGTGATCTTTGGTGTGTACACATTTCAGGGGTGGGCTCCAGGCTGGATGACTTAATGTGGCAATGATAGGTGACATGTAGCAGAAGAGATGTGTGGCATATGGCCCCAGTACCTTTAGGAGACACTTTTTCAGCTTCAAGATTGGGCTGGGCTGTTTTAGAAGGTAGAGTTTTGGGCAGAAGATTTTCTAGCTGGCCATTGTCAACAGATTCCTTCTTAGTGTGTGATTTCTGGTTGCCCATCAGATGATTTTTTAATTTATTTTTTTATATGAACTGAAGGATTTAACCGAAGAGGGTACTTCATCTGAGGGTTCCTATTTCTAGTCCATGATCATGAATTTGAACAATTCTGGAATTTGCTGTGTACACTCACTGAAAATTCCAATTCATGTTTTCCCCACCTTCATTTCACCTAGCTATTAGGATGTTTTGAAAGACTGCTTGCATACTCCATAACGATTTTCACTTGCATTCTATTCTGCACATCAGTGTGGATATAATCACTGCAGTATCCATATCTACCACAGTTGAAGGTTAAAGTTTAGAGCCAGTCACAATATTTTTCCATCTATAAAACATACTTTCCTTTGGAATTTTTCTAATAAAACCATAAGTTTCTGTTGGAATATGTCAAGTTCAATAGTTTGAAATTGCACAGTTTTTAAAGGATAGGAACAGTGTTTCCTGCTCAGCTAAGCTGGAGAATTTTGAGAAAACTGTATGCAGGTCTCTTATGTGCTGTAGTAATAGAGAGAAACAAGAGAAAAGTTGTTTTTTCATTTGCTGCCAGCATAAACAGGT
The DNA here is from genome assembly GCA_013400555.1 of Jacana jacana. Taxonomy (NCBI): domain Eukaryota; kingdom Metazoa; phylum Chordata; class Aves; order Charadriiformes; family Jacanidae; genus Jacana; species Jacana jacana. The sequence goes on from VZTM01035992.1 coordinate 278,823, forward strand.
GTTTTGTCCATGGAGAATTGTGATAAGAGAGCTGGCTGCTATAAAGCTTTCAGGGTTTGCTATTTTATATGCAATCAGTAGCGGTCTTGTCTTTTCTCATAGGATTTTTGGTTAACAGTAGCAGGGGACAAGTCATCTAAAGGACTCTGGTTGTGTCCCCAGAGCTGAGAGTTCAGAAATATTACAAAACTTAAAGTATTTCTTTTGGATGTGATGTTGGTGCTTTTATATTAATATCAAGCCTTTATATATGGCACCTGTCATTCTATAGCACCCCAAGGCAATCTATAGAATTCTTAGAGAGAAAAATCCTCCCTCCTCTTCCCTTCCTACACGTACGCCCTCTTCCACCCCCAAAAGGAGGGGGGAACTCCAAACATATGAGTAGTGATCATTTCCTTCAGTTAACTTTATTCTGGAGCAAGCAGGAGGAAGAAGGGTTCAGAAGGGTTCAGAAAGTCCCATGAATGAAGCAGAATTAATAGAATGAACTGCCATGTGCTCTCAAGTTTGCAGACATCATCCTATCTCTACCCTGTTTGCATTAAGCTTTGTGGATTTGCAGAGACTGTGAAGGGAAAAGCCCAAAGCACTCACTCCAGCAAATACTCTTCTCAAAACCATCCATAGATCTGAACTGGATTTAACACTTGTAAAAAGCGAAATTCTCTCCTATGGGCTCTTTAAGGGCTTTCAGAAAAGGAAGCATGTTAGAAGAGGAAGAGGGTGGGAAGGTTTGCTGAGCTGCCACCTTTTAGGTACAGGCCCGCAAAGAAAAATTTCTAGTATATAGCCTGCATGGCCAATGCATAGATGAAAAGCGAGGAACAGGAAAATCAGTTTGAAGTGCTGGCATGGTTTGCAGGCCATTTTGAACAGCGTGTTTGGTGTACAGCACCAGTATAAGGCATGTAGCATATGAGTACATGGTTGTCTAACCTGTACTACTAATAGAAGTAAAATACACAAAGTAAATCATTCAATGTTGGAGCTATTAGGAACTGTGCAAAGAACTCAAAACAATTCAATTAAGTATGGAATATTTCCGTGATGACTTTAAGTGGCAGGAGACCAATATGATTCACGTTTCGTGCAACTGTAGAATTATAGAATAATTTAGGTTGAAAGGAACCTCTGGAGATTGTCTCGTCCAACCTCCTACAGCAGGTTGATCAGGGCTGCGTTCAATGTGTTTTGAATGTCTGCAAGTTGGTGACTCCACAATCTCTCTCAACCTCTATGCCAGCATCTGACCACCCTTCTGGTAAAAAAAAACCACCTTATTTTATACGCGACTGGCAGTTCTGTTGCCTCCTGTCCTATTGGTGTGTGTCTCTGAGAAAACACTGATTCTGCCTTTTATCTTCCTTCACACTGGGTAGGTTTCAGAAGCAACTCTGCCTCCCGGCTTCCCTTTGCTTTCTTTTCTTAATGTTTAACAGTCCCTGTTCCCTGAGCCTCTCCTTGGATGCTGTGTCCTCCAGTGCCCAACTGTCTTTCCAACCCTGCACTGAACTCACTCTAGTGTGTCAATGTCTTGTACTGGAAAGGCTGAAGCTGGACATGGTGCTCCAGATGGGAGTCCCACAAGAGCCTGGCGGCAACACTTCTGTTCACACAGCCCAGGAGGCTGTTGGCTGGCTTTGGTGCCAGGGCCATGCCAGCTCATGCTCAGTTTGCCATTCACCTCCCCCAGTTACCCTGACCCTTCAGAGATGACACAGCAGGACCTTGCTGTAATACCAGTCAACTCCCTCAGATGAAGTTCAACTGGTCCTACTCTACGTGTCCCATTGGCTTAGGTGATCCCAAACTTGACTTTTGTCTGCTGTGGGCTCTGCTTTATGCTCACAGACAGCAAGTAGGCTTGGAGACCTGGGAGGTCTAAGAGCAAACCTTACCAGTGAAAATGAGGCAAAAATGGGTTGAGTACCTCAATCTTTTCCGTGTCCTGTGTCACTGGCTCTTCTACGCCTCTGAGACTATGCTTTCCTCACTCTTCCTTTTGCTGCTTAGGTACTTACAGAAGCTTTTCTTACTGCTTTTCACATCCTTTGCTAGTTCCACCTCCAGCTGAGCTCTTTGAGCTCTTAATGTTTCTAACTCTCTCCCTGCATGCTCAGGCAGGGTCTCCATTTGTCCTGTGTACCTTCTTCCATTATCTTGTGTTTGAGCTAGCTGAGTAGTTCTCTGTTCCCCCATGCTGGCCTGCTGCCACCTTTGCTCAGCCTTCTGCACAGAGGAATAGTCTATATGTGCTTTGAGGAGGTTGTGGTTTGGAAATCAAGCAGGTCTCCTTGAGCCCCTTGGCTTTCTAGGGCAGTCTCCCTGGAATCCTGTCAAGGAGATCCCCGAACGGAATGAAATCTGCTCTGCTTAGGTCCAAGGTTCTATGTCTTCCTCACTCCTCCATGAAGCCTAAAATTCTGAATATCACAGTCACTGTGGCCAAGGTTCCCTTTGACTTTCACATCTCTGACAATTTCTTGCTTGTTCTTGAGTAACAGGCCGAGCAGAGCACCTTCCATGCTTGTCCACTTAATTAGTTCTTTGGATGTTTTGCAGAAAGTTTCAAAATATGTCACTAATGGCATATACATTCCTAAGAGAATCAAGGACTTCAGTTCTGTTTAAGTGATTTAATATTTGTATTGTGTTAGTTGTGAAGTGAATCAATAAAATAATGTACAACCTCCGTGCACGTCAGTGTTAGAATGACCTACAGATTAATTAAGTTTAGCAGAACAGTCTGAAAGGTTTTAGTTACTGGAATGGGATGGAGAGTTTTGCTTGTTTTGTTTTTCTCTTGCAGGGAAAAAAAGTGACCTTGGTAGGCAGACCCTTTTTGTCTTTCTTTGACGAGTGTTCTCACTTGAGTTTTCAAACCTCTCTGTTTAAGCATTTAAAAGTAAAATAATACCAAACATATATTATGTATACATAGGCACAAATGCAAAAAGCCTCTTTTGTCATGTGGGAGTCAGCACCTTGGTATCCTACAAAAGCTGATTCACAATAGCTACACGTTTAGACCCTCTACTAGTAACTTTGCTATTGCAGAGTATCTTCTCTGGAGCACAGCTGCTTTTCATGGAGCGTCTTTGATGCACTTGTGCTGTGTTGGTCAACCACCTTATCTGTATGGAGGGTGGGAGCCATAACATTATTGAATATGCCAAGGTTTTAGATCACTGCTATTGTACTAGTGTTTGCTTTAGGGTTTTTTTGCATAATCTTTTTTAGAATTCACTGCCCGCTGATCTGATAAACCCTGTGTGCTAATAGAATTACAGAGTTAGCGATTAGCAAAGGTGTCTTTGTTTTACACCCTCTTCTCTCTTTATGCTTTATGAAAGAGGATTTCAGTACAGATGCTGTGACTTTTTTTCCTCTGCTTCCTCCCACGCCATAACAGAATTTCAGCCTGTGAAGTCTTGCTTTGTTATTACATGAATATGGACAAGGGCATTCCTCCCCTAGACATGAAATGCAAAAATAAACGTGTAAGGACTCGTCTTTCTCCCAGAGGTATAGCTGAGAGTATGCGCTTTCAAGGAGACTAACTCAGGCTGTGCAAATAGTTTAGGGTTCTAAATTCAGGTATAGTTCAAGGAAGCGATCAAGTGGGTTTTTTTATCCAGGTCTTTAGAGTTTGAAGTGTGCTGGTAGAAATCTTATTCCAAGGTTTTCTGTCACAGGAAATGTCTTGTTCCAATTTCTGGGAACTGAGACCGAAAAACTCTTTAACCAAACATTTTAGAGTTTAAAAACTCACACTGACTGTAAAAAGTTATTGATTTATTTTGCTAATATAAGCCAATTAATACATCTTCACTCTCAATGTTCTCGATCAAAAGTAACACTTTAACGCTGTCCTTATGCAGCCAAAATGCCAAATGATGCTCCAAATGACTTGTTTCTAGCTTGCTGGGCAAAGCTTATTCTAGTTGTGCATTTCTAGCTATTTTGTCCCAATGTGCTAATAAGGGGTTAAACTAGAAGCAAATTCTCCATCGTCTGGCCATCCCTGTTAAAAGGATGTAAACTGCACTGTGAAGTAAACCCCCCTACAATTGGCACTCGGCAAGAGAACAGCACTGCTCGTATGACAAAATGTTGGTACACTACCACATTTGAACAGGAACTCAGAAGAAATAGGGAAGTTTTAGATATTGTAACATTTTGACCTTTTTCAGAAAATGAACATATTCTCCAAAGCACAGAATATGTTGAATCAGCAGCAGGCGATGTGAAACCAGATTGTGATGTAATCTTCAAGAAAACCATATTTGTAATAAGGTTAATTAAATTTGCTGCAAGCTTGTGACAAGCGTGCTGTAAGTTTGCCAGTAAATCTGGTCTTGCTTTATCAAACTGAAGGGCAAGAATTTAAAAAAAAAAAAAAAAAAAAGCCAGAAAAAAAGGGGGGGTGGGGAGAAAAAGCTTCCCTCCTCCAGAAGAAGTAGTGTGTTGCCAGAGGACATGCAGACTGGCAACAATAACTAATACGTTATGAGAGGTTGAACAAGTTTAAATGGGATTTGTCTCTGAACTGAAAGGCATATTGTAAGAAATCTCTTTGTCTCCTTGTGATGCTGTTAAATTGAAAGCGCGATGGGAGGCTTCAGTAGAGGCAACAAAGGTTGAAATGATAGCCTGCTGTTTGCAGCAAGCATCATGGTTCCACTGATGGTCCAGACATCTGGTAACAACAGCCACTCCTTGTCAGGTTTTGCCCCACACTGGGCGCCTGAGCACTTTGCACTGTTTAACTCATCAGACTCTTCTAGCTCAGTATGCTCTGCATCAAGAATGTTTATGTAATAAAACAGAGCTAATTAAACATTTCAAAGGGAAACATTATTTTAACTCTAATTAGATATGATTACGGTTTCCTTATGCCTGCGCTGGATTGGTACTGAAGCTCTCTTGTTTCGCCTCCTTACTGAATTCTGCAGCATTGTTGTTTCAAAGTAATTTTTGCATCTGCTTAAATAGGCTTTGTATTCCCCTTGCCTGGAAACCTTTAAAGTAACAGCATATGACTGAGACGCATGGGGTAAGTTGATACCCCTGGCAGTCGGGGAAATAAGAAAATACCCCTCGTTTTAAATGTTTGAGGGTATTTCAGACAGCCACGAATGCTGGCAGGTGGGTGCAAGTGATGTACGTAATGTCTACATTGTACTAATGTACAATGTGCTGTGATTCAAACTTTTCATAATTATTAAATCCAGCAGGAGTGGTGACAGTCAGGTACCATAGAGCTGTTATCGCGTGCACAGATGGACGCGGGTTCTGTGACCTCCCTGGAAGTCCATCGTTAAACAAGGCACTTGTCACAGGCAAATGTAAAGCATATCCTTCTGTATGTATTTAGTCTAGAAAGATAGCATCTGACAAAGCTTTGGAGACACATCGTGTCAGGATACTAAACATCCAAAATGCTGAGAAACAAATACATAGGGAAATCAAAAAGAACAGGCTAATGGCAGTAATAATCAGTGAATATTTTGTCAGTTAAGCAAATGCTGTATAACTTGTTTAGTGTTTTCTAGCTTTTATGACAGAGCCAGTCTGCAGATCATATGGGAGAAGCAGACTGAATATAAGAACCCATCCTTTCTTTGTCATCCTTAAATCCAAGTTTTTACGGGGAATTTCTTCAGTTAAAGGACCTTCAAATGCAAGTATACTTCAGCTTTTCACTTGGTTTTTACCCCTACCTAAGAATTTTTTAAACTCTAGCTTGGGTTTCAAAAGGGAAAAAAAAAAGGAAGGGGGGGGTAAAAAAGGCAGGCTTTCATTCAAACTGGTTCTCTGCAGTCCTAATTAAAATAGACTTCAATGAAAAGTTTTCTTTTCCTTTTCCAACTGAAGCTTAAGGGCATAGTTCTAGCTGGAGAGTATATTGTGTTCATTTTACTGTTTGAGTGGTTTGGTAGAGAAGCTGTCTTTCAAACGCAGAGCGACTACTACGATGCCTTAGGACTCAGCTGTCACATCAAGGCTGTTTTCCACATATATGTATTATATAATGTGCATATATCATCACCATCAGGTAGCTGAAGTTTGTACATCTTACATGGAAGCAACTTTTTCTCACCTTTCAGAAGTTCTCTCTACAGTGGGATTAGAGGTAAACGTGTCATGTATTTTGGAGGGAATAATGACATGGGTTGTCCCTTTAAAAAGAAAAGAATGATGCAAATCAAAAGATGTATGTATAGATCTGTCTCCACATAAATTGAGCTGCAGTACTGGTGCAGTATTCTTTCCTTTGTGCTAGAAAAACCAAATGGGGGAATGATTTCCTTTAAATGTTACAGTCAACTTAAGTGACTGCAAGAGTTAGTAGACTGAGAGCAACACTAGAAAAAGAAACCTCCCATTTAGCCACAGAGGAAATCTTCCATTTAGCCGTTTAATTAAATAGGAAATGGCAGTGCATAGCCCAGTCATTGTCTCAGCCCTCGTGGAGAGGATCAGAAGAAGGTCAGGAGCTTGTTCATTTTCCGTGCCCACGGCCTCTGTCCTGAGACCACCAGCAAGGATGGCCAATTAATACCAAGTGCTTTAGGGGGTTTTGGGTTATGGGGTGGTTGGGTTTTTTTGTCCTCCAGGATCTAGACTGAGGTTGCAAATTCATTTCAGAGAAGCTGCTACACAGTCAGTGGCAAGGATTTCAATCACTGTATCTCTCAGTAAGAATGAGATTAGTCAATGAAAAGTGAAAAATTGGTGCCTTTTTTTTTTGTGTTGTTTTTTTTTTTTTTTAACTAGTATTGCCACACCATTGAGAGATACTTTCTCAAAAGCCCATGCAAAGTTTTAGTTTCAGAATTCAGTCTGCTGCCCAATGCACTGAAAATACAATGTCAAAATGCAACACAGAAGCCCCCCAATTTTTCTCAGACTCAAAGAGCTATTTTTAAATTTTATTGTCATACTTATTTTCTGAATCACCTCTACCTCTGAGGAGTCTGTACAAAGCTATCACTGTTTGCTCCTGGGCTTTCTAAACCTTACTGAAATGACGTTACTGCCGCTGGGCTCTCCTTTGCTCTAGCCCATTATCTCCAATTATTAAAGATTTAACTTGGTGCAGTGAAATTCTGGCAAATTTGAGCACTGGGAGCATCCACGAGCCAGGAAGTGCACCGTTGTTGATAGTGTGAACATCACCTGCAGTAGTCCGAGTAGTACGATGATATCTCCTGGAAATTAGACTGACAAACCCCAATTTCTGTTGCATGCTGTAAATCACCCAGCAGATTTCAGAATGCAGTAGATTTTTTTTTTGCTTGTAGTTGTCCTCAGCCGAATTCACTCTCTCTGAGAAGTGAAAACCTGAGTTAGGTTGCCGAAGATAGATAACTATATTTTGCTGGCTGCTGGCCTCTTCTTGCCTGATCCAGGCGTGAGTGCTGGTGCTCGTGTTGCCTTCCTGCTGTGGCCATGGCAGTCAGGTCTGATGCCATGTTCCAGGGCTGGCTCGTCCCTGAGTGAGTGGCACAGACTTGCATGCTCTGGGCTGGAGGTCTGGAAATTAGTGAAGTATCGGACAAATAATTGAGAATTTAGGAACCTGTCCAGCTCCCACAACAACCACCGAGAGTCTTCTGTTTCTTCTGCTGACTTTAGTGAGAGAAGACTTTTTGGTGCAGTTTTCAAAATGTTGTATGGTTTCAGTCAGTAGGTGCTTGGCTCTCTGTGGTGATACGTTTTGCTGTGTGTAAAGATCTGGGTACTACTTAACTCACAAATTTATTTAAACAAATACATGTTTGTGGAGATAATCCTGACTTCTGTATGTATTGTCTATCCTGGTATGAAAGAAAATATTATGAAGATTGGTTATACAGTTTTTTTGAGGAGCTGGAGTGCCTTCCACCCCACAGTCTGATTCATTGTTGGTGTGTGGCTGTGTGCATGTGTGTACTGTACACACACACACATACTCACACACACTGAGGATACATATATTCCCAGTTTTGGTGGTGGTGGTGGTGAGCAGAAGTTTGGAGATAACTGGATTTTTTTTAAAAAAGTAATTAAGGTTTCAAAGAACTATCTGACTGTAAATGTAAGAAAGGCAGAGACAGTGTGTGGTAGTTTAATCTGAGCAGAGCATAAGGTTAGCTGTTATCTTGCATTGACCATATTTAAAAACTAGTTCCAGCAGCCCATCTTACCCCTAACCTTTATATTACATTTAAATTCCCTGTTGGGGAAACTCAGCTTCAGTTATGAATGTATATAAATGACAAATCATTAGAAACATAAAAAGGTTGGAGCATTGGGAGCTTTCTTGTGTAACTCAAAGGCAGTCTTGGCCATGGGAGCAAGAATGTAGGTCGGTTTTGTACAGTGGGGTCCGAGGCCAGTCAGTGGACTTAAATTGGGGTTGTCTTGGTGAGATGAAAGGAGATGGTGAGCTATGGGTGCTAAGTCAGCTGCTTCACTTGTCCTCAGAACTGCCAGGCTCTGTCCAACATCCCGAAGGGTGTGGGACTGACTGCCATCCACCCTACCCACATGTTTTATTTCAACATCTGCTGGCATCAGCTGAGAGTGGACTGTGGCCGCGCAGTTCAGCTCTGGGGAATGACATTGCTATGCCCAGCCCCTTTGCAGCCCCCAGGGCAGGGTCCCGTGCACCATGCTGATGGCCAGCAGGAGTTGGAGGAGAGGACACCAGGACAGGCTTTCTCCTGTCTGCTCACTCACAGAATGGAAATGCAGGCTGACAAGTCTGAAGCTGTATATAGGAAGAAATAGATAAACTCTGTTAACCACAGAAGCAGGTTTTAAATACATTAAAATATTTTATCCCATTATTTGTTTTGACCAATTGACCACAATATTAAAAATTCAATCATGGAGCAGCTGACAAGTGCAGTTGCCTAATTTTATTTAAGGGTTCTCTTCCTCCCACCCCCCCTTCCATTTTTCCATCCTGTTAACGCTGCTGCCTGTGCCCAGACAGTAATGGGCTTCTTGTATGCCCACGACTGTTATGATCATGTAAATTTATTGGTGCTTAGAAGAAGCGAGCTATTAAAACATTACAACAACCATTACAGCCAGGCTCGTGTTGGCTTTCGCTCCCAATGAACATATGCTTCCGAGTGAATGCCTAAACTCTTATTTATGGATTTAATTTAATATGCGGAAAGAATTCAAAATTAAATTTTGTGTCTGCCTCCAGAGAGTGTCAGTGTATAATAACATGGTAATTTTTACACATCTTTATGAGAAATGGGAAAATTAATTCTTTCTGACAAGTTGTAATTATTCGACTTGGAACAGTTGCAGCTGAGCAGTTTGCATGCCTGTTGTCTGTTGTTGCACAGTGTAAGGGGAAAACGTGGGGATGGAGATATATTGTGTCTCTGAGAGTTTCTAATAGCTTCTGACATTTTAGCCCTGCATATTATCAGGGTGCTCTTTAAAGGAGTGGGGAGTGTAATCTGCTGCCTAGCTGGGACACACATGCAGCAGCGGGACCAGTGTCAGGAGATGGGGTGGGAATTATTTGGTCTGCCTGAGGCTGAGGGACTCTCTCCATTATTTTGCAAATGGTTAAAGCTGAAAGTGAGGTAACATTATCTGTTCTCTTTGGCCTCACTTATTTTTCCTCCTTAATGGAGATACAGGTGGAGGAAAAGTGATGATTTTAGCTGCGCACAAACAGAGCTATCCTGTTTGAGTGTGTGCTCTTTCTCACCAAAATAAGTGACAGTTGAAGGCACTTAGCACCTCTGAAACACTCGGGACTGGCTCCCCAAAAAGTTGGTCGTCTTTTGCAGTGAGAATATTTAAAAATAAAACACACCTCTTGTTGAAATATGAGCTTTCATGACAAATATTTTCATGAGGGTGACTTTGTTCTTAGCTAACTTAATTTCTGTTTCAGAGTTTCTGCTGAAAGGTAGGACATGTTCATCAGGCACAAGCCTGAAGCATCACTGGATGTATTAGATAAAAAGGAAATTTATTCAAGTGAATGAAGTGTGTATTCGTGACTTTGAAGGCAAACCTGGCAGTAGTGGGTGCTGCATTTTTTGTCCTCCTGGAATGGTCCCTTTGGGATAAACACATACTAAAGGCAATGCTTAGAAAACATTTTATCAGACACACATTAAAGGAAACAGAAGTGCCACAAATAAAACAGCACTGTACTTACTTTTATTCCCAGTGACTTGTCATAGTTGCTCTAGCTTAAAGGGTGCTAATGGTTTGGAAGGTGCTACTCTGCCCTGTAAGACACTGAAGAGTTTTCGTTGATGTGAGTATTTGGCGTATGAAGATACCATGGTTAGGAAGATTTATTTCTCCAGAATGTAAAGTTCTAGCTCTGATATATGTCCTGGTAACGATCTGGGTTATTGCTGAAGCTAAGTAAGGCAAAACCCTGTGGGTTCGTGACTGCTTGAGTTTCGAAGGTGTTTACCTTGAAAACTTACTTAGCTTCAATGGTTTCAGGAGTCCCTTTGTGTCCAGTGAATACTTTGATCTGGTAAGACCCCAGTAGTTCTGTGGGAGGATGCTGACAGCCACTGCAGCTCAGTAGGGCTTGGCTGGAACCTGGAAACTGCTGGGACAAGATAGAAAATAGTGCTGGTTTCATCCCAGCAAATGTCTTTAGGGAGTCTAGGGCTTTGAGGTATTGTATGAATGAATGGATACGGGGAGTTCTTGTACGAAGTAATATGCTCTTAGGAGGACGGGTGTAAATCAGATTTCATTGGGAGTGGTTCATGTCCAGGGATCCCAAACTCTTTGGATATCACTTCATCTAGATCTGCACAATGGGCTTAGCAACAAACCTTAAAGTTAGGGACAGTAGTGAAGCAAACGCTTCCCAGGTCATGCAGCAACAGCACAGGGTGCTTCCCTATAATCCAATGATAGGACAAGGGATGTAAGCTGGAACATAGGAGGTTCCACTTATATATGAGGAAAAACTTATTCACAGTGAGGGTAACTGAGCACTGGAAGGGACTGCCCAGGGAGGTTGTGGAGTTTCCTTCTCTGGAGACGTTCAAAACCCACCTGGATGCGTTCCTGAGTGACCTGATCTAGGTGTTCCTGCTCCAGCAGGGAGATTGGACTTGATGATCTTTCAAGGTCCCTTCCAATCCCTGATATTCGGTGATTTTGTGATTCTCCAGTGACCTGCTCTGCTCCCTGCCATCCTCACTTGTGAGCCTGGGAGAACAGCCCCAGCAGCACACCTCAGCCTCACCTGCCCTGGACTCGTGGTGCCTTTCTTCCAGACTCAGCAGTGTGAACCTCTACTCTGAAATGATTATTTGGGCTCTCTGCTAATCAATGGGCAGAATGGGCAGTTTGCAAGTTCATCTTATCTTAGATGCTAAAGGAGCTGAGGGGAATCATACCCAGTATGGCTTATTTCTCTACCTTTTAACTCCCCAGGGAGTTACAGAAATGTGAAAGTCAGATGAATTCTGTCCTGAGAGACCAGAGACACCAGAAAAATTTGAATCTTCCTTGTAAAGATGTCTCCTCTTTTATTTCTTTTTTTTTTTTTTCTTTCGGAGCAGTGAAGGTTTTATTTCATTGCAGCAAGTCAAGCACTGCACAAAGAGAAAGTGTCTCTTTCAGCAGCATAATAAATAGCCTCCAAAAAATCTAACTTGTTTTGAGAGTTACTCCTTGGCAAGAACACATGCACATGCAACTCCTGAGGTATGCCTGCCTTCAGGTCTTAATTTTTCTTTTCTTCCAGGAAAGCCTTCAGTTTATTCCTGGAGAATAACCTCTCCTAACTGCTGTCATCTGGCACTCCGAGACCTCGTATTCACTCTTTGCTGCTTTTAAGGAAACACTGCTCAAACCTTTCTTCCATTCTTATGCTGTACTGAGCCACTGTGCTTAGGAAGACAAGAGTACTGAGGTTGTCAGTTTTATTTCCAGTTCATTTTGAACCACAACAGGGGACAAATTTAATGGTAAGGCAAAGTCTAGATTTAGCAAGACTAAAGAGCAGTCTTGTATTTACAAATTGGAAAAATAAAATCATTTTTAAAAGGGCGAATAAATGCTGCAATACTGTCTTAACAGCTGGATATATTTCTATTTTGGCTAGGTAGAATATATACAGCATACATTTCTGTAGCTGGTTGGCTTTTTACCTTACCTAGAGAGGTTTGAAATTGGTAAGAACTTGAGTCTTAGTAATATCCCATGACCTGTGAGTTTTTCCTTCAGTTTTCATTGTCCTCATCTTCTATTTCTTCCTTTCCCTCTTACTCCTGGGGCTTGTGTTGTTTAACAGTCCTAGGTATTTAAACAGTTACTTCCCCTGGTTCACACAGACTAGCCAAGGGTATTTGTGAACCATGTGATTGCAAAAACGCTTTGAGCACATTTAGCTTGGAGCCAACCAATTGCTTTCCACCTACTCTTATTCGTTGCCCTTATAGCTCTATAAATGCATTCCCATTGAGAATGTACATAACAAAAGACCCCAATGACCAGATTTTACAGTTTTTATCAATGAGATTGAGCAACTGGTTAGTGAGTCCTCAGATAGGTCATGTCTGAAAATTGGTGTGCAGTCGCATTGCGTTGCTGTTCCACCTCAGCCCTGTTTCTAGTAGTCTTCACACATTTTGCCTGGGACTGAGAACACTGGGGTCAAGGTCTGTGAATTCCCTTTGGCTGGTGTCTGTGCAGGCTGTGCTGCCTGAGGTGCATAAGGGGAATGGTGAGGCCCTGCCTTCATTTTCAGGGAGACTTTGGGACCCCAGGGGTTTTTTTCTATGCCATCCTGTTAACTAGCATGCATAGGTGATGTTAGTCATGTCCTAGGCATGGTGTGGGAATGGTTTTTGGGAAGAACTGATGAAAGAGGGACATGTCTCATTAGCATCCAATTCACAAGGATGCATTTTGGTGCTGGTTTTGATTTTGCAGTGCACCTGAATTATGTATCAGAAGTACTACAGAGATCTACATGGGAGCATCATGATTTTTATCAAATGACTTTACCTAGTAAGTGTTTGATCAGGTTAGGTCTCACCTTATTACCACTGCTCTCATGAGGCTTGTGCTGGATGATATTTCTTTGCAATGCCCTCCCCTCCCAAAATGACGAAAAAGGCCACAAAAATAAATAAAAAAAAGACCCCCAAAATATCCCAAAACATCTTTCAGCACTGAATTTCTATTAGGTGGCAGCAGCTTGAATGATGCCCTTGTTTCTTTAAGACAAATAAAGCTTCTGGAGAGCTCGCTGGTCTTTAAATAACATACATTTTCTTTAAAATAGGGGAGCTTGCTCTTCCCATCTGAACATGGCTGAAAAAGAGCACTTTGGGAGGTCTTCAGGACGTTCTGCAAAGCTCATTCTAGAAAATACACCCATATTTATAATCCCTAGCCTGGGTATAAATGATAAAAAAGTAAGCAAAGGCAAATCACTACATCTGCCTATCTTTATTTATTTATTTATTTCCCAACTATCACCAAGCCCATTTTGAAATGTATTTTCATGCATGTTGCCCAGTATATAATTTTCTACCTATGAAAAAAAAACCAAAAAAACCCACAAAACAAACAAACAAACAAAAACCAAACAAAAACAAAACAAAACAAAAACAAACAAAAAAACCCCCGTTTTGCAGTGTTTCTTAAGGAAGAGAGGGGAGAAGAGGAGGGATTTTTTTTCTTTCTCTATCAGCCACACAAAGTGTTTATGCTGTTCCTGTTATTAACATGTTTCTGATCGTGTCCAGAGTATCCATATGCATGGACATGGTGTGTTATGTCCAGAGAATTTTCAAGTGTTACCTGTTGTCTTATCCAGAACCGTATCGCACAAGTGCAAGTTTGCAAAATAGTCCTGGTTGAGGCATTTCTTCTTTAAGTTTGTTTCAATGATTTGGGGAACAGACGGTGGTTTAGAATGAGATGTGGGGGCTTCATAACTTTCCCTAGTTCATGAAACATAGAAATTTCTATTTAAACATAAGTAAGCTTTTATCTGCAGTAATGCCTCCCTTCTGTGGGGCATTTTCCACAAACCCAGTTTCTCCGCACCACTTCTCTCTTACAGATGGCAAAATGAGACTCAGAGCGCTTAATTACTCCAGGACTCACAGAAAGATAGCAGCAGATTAAGGAATAAATCATGTTTCTCAAATTGCAGTCCAGTGTTTGAAAATAACAGCATCTTTCTTTACTGTGCTAGATCAAGCTTAGTGATGAGTGAGTGAAATAATCACCAATACAATAAAGGGATCTGGTTTAAATATACATTCAGATATTTGGATGGGGTTTTGGGGGGGTTTTTTGGAAGTTGACAGACTTATCTAAGATTCTAAGTGCCAAACGTATGCTTGTGCTCTTCTGGAGTGATCCCCTTCAGAGACTTCCTGTACTAGTGACATCCAGTAAAATATCATTCATATTGCAAGATCTGGCTGTCTTCTGGTGGTTTTGCTGACCGAGCAGCAATCTCGCTGAAGAAGTTAGGTTAGGCGGCCGGTCAATGCTACTGACCCTTCTGTGGCTTCTGGTGCCTAAATTAATGTGTCCTTTTTCCTTCTGCAAAGCAGAAATAAAACCTACTTCTTCGGCGTGCAAGGTTTAATGAGCTGCGTTGTGTTTGATGAGGTAAAAGCACTGTAAAAGTTTTATCACAGCGCATCTGCTTCCAGTTTCAGCACGAGTGGGACATGCAATGGGAGAGCTTCACTGTGGAATAGCAGTTACAGGAAGGGACTGAGAAACTTTGGAGCTTGCTGCTAAAATTCAGTGTGGGTTTGGAAGAGCGGGTCTGTATTTCCCCCCCCTCTTTTCATACAAGGAACCAAGCACCTTCCTGGCTCCTTCCTTTTCCAAAGCTTGTAACTCCACCTGAATTTTTATCCAGTCAAAACCTTGCAATTGGGGCCCAGTTAGGATTTCAGTGCACCAAACCCTCCCCGCTCTTCCTTGGCGATAGGTAGCGTTTCTGCCAGCCCCCCAGAGCTGCCCAGCTCGTGATTCCCTTCTCCGTCTTTTTTGGTTCGGCATATCAGAACGTGATTAAAATCATTATATCCCTATCTATATCTTGCTGTCTGTTTTCCTTTTAATTAGGTTGTAAAACAATTAGTTACCACCGTGTCTCTCTCTTTCCCCTCTCCTTCTCTTTTTTTCCCTGACTCCCCCAGTGCGCCCAGAGCTGTTTGTTCTCCCCGGGCGGGGAGGAGGGGGCCCAACCAGCTTGCTTTATTTACAGCAGGGTGAAGGTCAGATATAAACAGTTTTTGTTCTTGTGCTGTTGCTTTCTTTTGTGACCTATCCTGCATTGTTTGGCTTTTTTCCTCCCCCGTGCTTTGAAGTGCCGCACACCAGGTGTTCCTGTTCTGAATTACACATGAAAGGACCACATCCCTGGACTAATTAACTAGTAAACTGCACCCGCCTCCCCTGGGTTTAATTGATGCTGCTCTTAAAAGGGGAAGCCAGTTTCTTATTCCTCCCGATTTCACACCGTAGTCATCTCCTCTTTATCTCCCTAAATACGGGAGATACTCTTGATTTCTCACTCCTGGGCTACGTGGTGCTTAATATGTCTTCTCATTTCACAATTAATAAAACAATTATCCCCTATGAAATTTTTGAAAGAAATCCTCCACATTTATCTTTCTTCTTTTTTTTTTCCCCCCTTGGCTTCTAATTTCTTTGTGGCTGACGCTTGCAGCCTCTCTGGGGAGTGCAACGTGCAGAACTGCACTGCTTACCCAGAGCTGGAAGATCCAGTATCTTGCTGCTAATTATTTTACTTGATTGTCTTGACCCAACAAAAGCATTGGTGTATACCGACATCTTCCATGGCTCACAGTTTCTTTCCTGGGGCAACATTTCTTGCAGTGTAATGAGCAGGAGCTTTCATGATTTCTTTGTTAGGCCTGGTGGTAGCACACCAATATACATCTAGCTTGTCTCTGCTACGGGGTGGGCATTGTCGATGGCAGAAAACTGTACAAAGCAATCAAAACTGGTTTAAGATCAGCAAGCCTAAATCAAACACTTCCTTTCTGTGGACCCTCCAAAACCACTCTGTGTGGATTTATCTTAAGTTGATAAAGACCCATCTTTGGCTGAACTGGGGCAGAGTACCAGGGTAAATGGAGAAGGTTGTTATGTGGTCACCATGTAGTTTATCCAAATTGGTGCGTGTATATGTATTATACTTCCTGTGCTCCAACTGTGTCCTGTACTGGCTAAAGGACATTTTGGGCTGGGGCACAGCAGGAGACCCCAGACCTCTGGTCGACTTCCTTGTGCTGAGCAGACATGCAGGAGGAACTGTGGTAGTCCCTGAGTGTCCCATCCCAGACAGTAACTTTGCACATTGCAAATGATACGCCGCATTGCAGAGACATGCGAGAACAAGCATATTCGAGTTCAATGACCTGGTGTGCTGTTGGGGCTGCACTGGTCCTAGGGTGTGGGGATCTCCTAGGCTAGTAGTGGAGGCAGATGGGGTTGCAGCAGGTGGAGCATCATCACAGACAAACTTTTGTATAACTCTTTCTTAATTTTTTACTTTCTTGCCTTTGGTGCAGTGTTTGTGTCTTGCCAGTGCTTTGACATTTTGAGATGTTAGGGGATGTTTTCATTCCCTGATTTTCTTTACCTGAAATAGGTTATTTCTTTGAAGACACTGGTTTAGAATTATGGTCAGGTTATGCTTGTCTGTTTGTCTTACCTACCTGTTGACTCGCTGTGTGTGTCCTGTATCCTCTTTTAATTGAAGTCCTTGTTAAGTCCAGCAAAGACTTTCCTCTGACTTCAGCGCAAGCCAGTCCCTATTCATTCGATGTTAATTGTTTTCAGTTTGAAATGGAATTTCAAACATGAGAGTTCTGTTACTTAGAGAGGTAGGATTCAGGACATTACCAGAAAGTGAGTGGGATGCAGCAACGTTTTTACTTACTTAAAAGACGTCTTCCTCTCAGAGTAGATGCCACAGTGTAAGTATCAGTGCATCACATACAAGCCTCTTTCTTGGATACCTGGTAGGGGAAAAACTGATACACTATGCTGTATGTGAGCATTTGGTTTCAGAGATGGGACCTTGAATATTAGTCAGATGTGTATTTCTTCAAGGGAAAAGATCACATCTATTTAGTAACAGCTTGGGGCCAGATCCAGGGAGGCCAAGAGAAGTGGAAGCTTTGCAGTTAAGGCCGCAGAGTTTTGGATTAGGGCTTTGTTGTTGTTCACAGAAAACCTAGAAAGGAGAACATGCTTCTTTCCTCCAAAGTCGTGGCTGTTCAGCACTGATGTGAATTAGGAGTGCAATGGGGCTGCCATTGGTTTTTGCTGTTGAAGATCCAGCAAGATTCCCTTTTCCTCTCTTTTCCTCTCTTTTCCTCTCTACCATGCAGAAGTTCCCTACTTTTGAAAATGTAGTCTTTTTTTTTCTCTTTGGCTGGCAATAGCGAGCAAAATCATCACTCTGTTCTCCCCGAGGAGGATAAATTTTGCACTTTTGTAGGGTGCAAAGTGACTTTTGTGGATCATGCCGTTTCCAGGGCATGATGGGACCTTAGGCTTTGGAGTAAGCCAACTAGCTGACACTGGAGAACAGACCTCAGAGCAATTAATTGTAAACTGACTGAAGCTTATATGTCAAAGAGAGACTGAACTTTAATTAACATGCAGCTTAAGACAGACAGTTTCATACTTTAAAGCAGCTATTTTAAAACACACACAAGAAAACCAGTGAACTCACTGAATTTTAGCAGAAGGTAAAGGTAGAACTTTGGCCTTTATAAGCTTCATAGCTCTATTGAAATCCGTGCCTTGCTGTCTTGATTTAAATAGCTTAAAATCTGGAGCCTCTTTTGCATTGCATTTGATTGTTTAGATTTAGTATTTCCTGAATTCTTAAACTTATTTTAATCATTTTTTGCTAACATTTGCAATAAATTCCTTTTTTAGGGAAATTCTGCTTTAAAAATACCTTCAACCTGGTTTTGCTTATTTCCTATCTTATTTTCTAGCAAAGATGTTTTCAGCTTAGGGCAGATACAAATGAAAACTCAAAAAAAGACATTTTATTGCCAAAAAGCACTGGTATAATTCAAAAGCACCTCTTGCTAAATCATTTGTGAGTGTCTCATCAAAAGCATAGGATATGGTTTTGTTAGCGCAGATCAGGTCTTTGAGAATGGTTGTCATGCACTTTCTTAATCTTAGTCATTTTAATCCTTTTACAATTCTTTCTACCTTTCCCTCCGAGCTCTGATGTTCTTTAATTTTTTTTGCTGCCTTCCCCTTCAAAGGCAAGTTTGCCAGTGTTTTTGTGATTAACTTTTATATGTCTGAGTTTTTCGAAACACTATCAGGTTATAACATACTGTTTAAGAGACCATACTCATCTTTTTTTATTAATCCTACCTTTCTGTATCAAAACCAAAAGTCTTGTCATATCCTGTTTACATTTCAGCTTTTATTTTATTTCATCTTTCAGAAAAAGGAAAAAGATACTGGGTCAGAATCTGAAATTTAAGAGAAAATTTTCAGTGGCCCCTGTTGTTCTTGCAATCTGGCAATGAGCTGGGTTACCTCCCTGCGTTTCAAAGGAATGGCAGTCACAGCTAACTTCTTTCTCCAACTGTTTTATATTTCCTTCAATCTTAACTATAATATCTAGAGATACGACACAACGGCATTAAGAACTTAAAGGAAAAGGATATATGGATTTTGTTGTTTAAAGAAGATGCTGGCAATCTTTCTGCTCATAAAACATGTATAACATTTTATTTATAAACTTCTATTGTCCCATAGGTTTTGACTTCGGGCTTAAAAATGTTTGGCATTACCATTTTCATGGCCATTGCAGCACAGGAAAAGGCTGGTATAACTTACTGTGTAGAAAAGCAAGGCATAGTACTGTTGTGCTGCTGGGTTTTAATGAATAAGAGTTAATATTTTATATACAATTGTGTTTAGGCACTTTGTTCTCTCCAGCTGGCCTTTCTCCCTGAATATGTCCTACCTCCTTCTCATCTTTGCTCTTTCCCAGCTCCCGCCCTCCAAATCTCCAGGCTGTGGGAGATCATGATAAGAAGGCATTGAACTATCACTTGCACTGGAATAAAAGAACTGATTTGTTAATTTGATCTCTTTTTAAAAATAAGACCTAAATTAAGTATTATCTCAATCAGCAATAAAATACATTCTTTCAATTACTTGTTTCTCTGACTTATTA
>VZTM01035992.1:300206-376618 GCA_013400555.1 Jacana jacana
CTTTCTAAGAGGAGATGACTTGGGCTACAGGAATATTTTCCATTATGTGTTTGGGGTTGATGCAAATGTTACACGGCAGTCTTCCTGAGAATGGCAAGCTTCTTTTGCCCAGCTTCCAAGGACTTTGAATTCTGTCTGTATGAACAGAAAATGTTATCATTCTTATGTTTATGGTGCAGTAAGGTCACCGAAATGAGGAGACGTTCTGGAGTGCCACCTACATATCAGTTGTCCCTCGTCAAGCGGGATTCGCCTCTTACTGATCCAGCAATTTCTCTTTTAGGTGCTTGAGCTAAGCTAATAATTTAAACTTGCTTTATTGTGAACAGGTACAACTGCATATGTGAAGTGAACAGGTTTACCAGTCTGTCTTAGCGGCCTCTTTTCTTGGAGGCTCTCTCTCTCCGTTCATTAAAGTGGTAATTGAAACTAAGCATTAACTTTCAATTAGATAGGACCAGAAAGTCCATAAAATTCTTCATGTTGAGCCTTCGTATCTGTATTTATACTACCTCATAGCTGCCACATTATGTGGCAGAGAGCCTAAAGCAGGTTTTAAAAATGTTTTGGTTTTCAGATAGGAAAATGTGTGTTTTGTTTTGCCTGCTTTTTCTTTAAATGTATTTCAAATTCTGAGATGGACAACCACGTGCAGCAAGTACACCCAACCAACGTTTTTTGTGGAAAGACGAAGTGCTATTCTGAGACTAATCCACACTCTGTAGGGTTTGGGAAAGAGGAGCAGTCCAACTCTTCAGATACTTTGAAACTCCTTCAAGGCATGAATAGTTTGAAACTCGCTCATAAAGGCAGGATTATCCACAACGGCCAACGTTAATACATTGATTCTTCCTTGCAAATGCCTGCTTAGTGTCTCTGTGGAACACTTGGAAAATACAAAATATCTTTGAAGGGATCATGAGGGCTACCAGATGATATCAGATGAGTCAGAGGTCTGTTACTTAAAAGGAATCCTGCAGGACTCTTGTTTCACTGGTTTCCATTCTCCTCTGGTCTCCACTGGAGACTAATGGACTAATTGGACTAAAATATTACTCAAATGAAGCTGCTGCCCTTTCCTAAACTAAAAGGGGTTACTGAGCCACTGTTGTAATTTAGTTATTCAACACACAAGAAATGAAGAATAAATTAGTTATAAATATGCGTGGGATGGCTTTTTAATATACAGTCTGCTCAGTGTTATTTCGCAGTAGGTGCTGTGTTGAAAATGGACGAACTTTGTGAAAGAGCTGGTACAAGTACGGAGCTGGGATCTGTGTGACAAAACCTGTGGGGCTCTAAGCTTTTCCAACTGGTGCTGGTGTCTTGTATAGAAGATGCTTGGCTTGTTCAAAAGACAGGAGTCACTTTCAGATTTGAAGTTTATGTCAAGGCTTAGATTTTGAGCCTGTAGATTTGGTTTTGTCTGTATTGGGGAGGGTCTTGTCTGTTTATCTAAATGTGTGTGGGATGCACCAGATGAGACTATACAGAATGATCATACGAACACAAATCTGCTTGTACTGCTGACAGAAAAGACTCTGGATGTTATCTGCCAGAGCCCTTCTTTACTGGGAAAATGAGGGGTGGGGGATGTGTCACGGGATCTGACTTACCTTCCAGTGTCAGTAGAAAAGGACAGAACAAAGCTGCACAATGTGGGGTATCAGATTGCCAGGACCAGACAGTATTCATCCACGAGCTCTAAAGGAATTCAGATGGGAAATAGACACCGTAACAGACCATTTGGAAGGAACAACAGCAAAGAATAGGGTTAGTAAGCACAAAGATAAATATGTTATATTGCAGGAGAGTTAATGTGGTTTCTGTTAACAAAAGTTGTGTTCCACAGATTATTGCAGTTCTGGAGAGGAGTCAGGGAGGGATCCTGGTGTTATCGTCTACTTTGATTTGAAAAGGCATTCAACAGGTCCCTCGCCAAAGGCTCCTGGAAAAACTTAGCTGTCAGGAGATAAGGAGTAAGAGTCTCTATGGGTAAATAATTGGCTAAAGGGTAGGAAACAAAGGGCAGGAATAAATAGACAGTTCTGACAGTGTGAGGGAGCCAGTGTTGGAGTCTCATAGGATGTCTGCTGCTAGGATATCTGTTGCTCAACATATCATAAATGATCTAGGAAAGGAAAATAGGAAAAAAAAGGTTGCAGCTGCTAATAAGTTATTCAAGGAGTTGAAACCAAAACAGATTACAGCGAAGGATGTTGCATTAGTGAATAACTAGTCAGTACAACTAGTGACAGGTAAAAATCCATGTCTATAAATTGTGAAGTAGTGCATATGGGAACGAATAATTCTGATTTTGTGTACAAAGTAGTGAACTATAAACTAGGTTAACGCTCAAGAGTGCCAGCTCAATATCTAGTACCAATGATTAAAACAAGTAGTATACTACTAGTTATTAGGAAAGGAATGGAGAACAGTGTTATGCCACTGTATTTATATTATTATATCATTAGCATTGTATGCATAGTTCAACAACGTTTGGAAGACTTGGTTCCTTTCCAGTTTTCTCTTTCCTCCTCCCATCTCCAAAGTAGAGAAGATGTAGAAAAGGATGGCAACTGAAATCAGCTGTGCAAAGTAACTTCTATGTGAGGATGAGTAGATTGAGATCTTTATACCTGCAGGAGAGAAGCAATAGCTGTCTGCAAAATTGGGAGTGGCTCTAGGGAAAGTGAATAGGAAATGCTTGTTTGCACTTTCTTCTTGTACAGAATTGGATGACAACAAAAGGATGCAGCACATTGTGGGGCTGGGAACTGCTTGTATTTGACATATTTAATTGAACTGTCCATCTCATTGCATTTAGATGTCATGGGCACCAAGCTCTAGCATGGCTTAAGAAGGAGTTAGACAAATTCATGAAAGAAAAATCCATTAAGGACACCAACATACCACCAGCAAGTTGCTGGAGAGAAGACTATACTGTAGAAATGTTACCCTGTGATTGCTTTATTTTTGTATTCTCCCCTACCATCTTCTTGTGGCTCCTTATAAGGTAGAAGACAGAGCTGAACTGAGCAGATCCGTGGTTGGTCTGGGACAGTTGTTCTTATGTTATGTTTTTATATAAGGTGTCAGTGGTTTACAGTGGACATTTGTATTCAAAGTCTTTTTAATGTTTGTAGACAGGAAAGTACTAGTGATTTGCAGTTTGCGGGGCTTGACAGGAAAGGAACGGTAAAAAAAGGGGTGTGGGAATAGGCATGAGACTTCATTGGCGTCGTTCTGATAACAGAGCTCTTTCATGATCATCCTGTAGTTGCCTGCTCAGTTGTTTCAAGCAAGCAATCTTATGGGGAGATCAAACTGTGGAAAGCTGTGATATAAACTTCTCTTTTTTCCATCAACCTCCTGGATCATACTGCCCCAGCAACTACATAGCCATAGGGGCGGGGGATTATGTTATAAAGAGGGTCAACCCTACCGATACTCAGTGCCAGAGCTACTGAGGGAGTCACTGGATTTCCATTTACCATGCTCTAGGTAATTTCTCAGTGGAAATACCAGACTCCTAGTCCTGCTGTAAACCATGACCTTTTTCCTGCTTATGTCAATGGAGCTAGATTCTCTCTCTCTTTTTTTTTTTTCTGTGTGTTTTACTTTCTTTAGCTTGAGTATGATCTAATTTGTTCAAAAATAAATTGTATGTTTTCCCCGCACGTTCTGCTGCTGTTTCTGTAAAGAATGGCTGGGACTCTTGAAGGAACCTGAAACGTAAAACCAATCTTTTTCGGGGGGACTTTGTATTTAACTCAATTGAGATCCTTTGCTAAGTCTTTGCCAATGAGCTGAAATTATCAGATTGCTTAGTTTAGTGTTATTAACATACCTAGGTGCACAGAGTCAGAAAAGTACCAATAGTTTATAGCTAGTGCAGCCCTCTAGATAAACATCAATGTTAGACTATATTATGTTTTAACTTTTGGTGTATCTGTATTTGTTTGAAAGGTTAGATGTTTCAAACGCAGTGTGACACACACAGGCTAAAAGCTAAATCCTTTATTTTGCTGGCTAGATGTGTTATAACAGCCACAGCCAAGAAACGTGAACTAATCAAGGATTAGATCCAAGAGGTTGTTAGAGCCCCAGAGATAAATGACCGGGAGATCTAAGAGAGATCTAAGCTGAGGGAGGCCAGGTAAAAGTCAAAATAGCTCATTAAAAACATCTTTGTTAATAGGACATTTCATTGCCTAACTGAAAATGTCTCTTATATTTTACATAGTCATTAATTCAATTGTTCATGATCCTGCTTCTGGTGTAATACAGGCTTTTAACAGGCCTGGTTTTGAAGTGAATATAATTTGTGCTTTGTTCACATAATAATATAGGATCATATGCATCCTCATGATCTTGGTAATATATTGTCATACTTAAAATGCAAGATACTGGAACTGTGTGTGTGAAAATGGGAATGGAAGGATCTTTTCTAGGTTGGCATACAGTGAACCTCATTTCCTGTTCCTTGAGTCCCCGGACTCCAGAGGCTTTTAGATACACACATGCAGTGTCCTTTTTTCTGATACAGACAAGTCTCAAGCTGAGAGAAGAAATTATGTTCAGAAATGGTTTTCAAGGAATAAAATACCCAGACATTCTTAATTCTAAGGTAAAAATATATGATGTGGTCTCAACTGCAGGGATTGTATGTGAATTTGCAAAATGTATTCAATATGTTTTACTCTAATTGCACTGATATTTTCTTGTTTTGGTCTGGTATCATTTGCTTACTGTTATTTTAGTACCACGGGTTGAAAAAGATGCAAACAGTCACACAAATAATTACTGGAACCCATTAAACAAACCCAGACCTACATCTCTGTGGACAAAACTCTTGTCGGCGCTGGTAATGCAAGAAGTACTTCAAGAGGAAGTGGAAAAAGCAGGGAGTGCAGCTGTCTGTAATTAATTGAAGGAATAATATAATAACTATTATTAGAACAAACCAAACAATAGTTTTGGCAAATATTTTTGTAGGGACTTAAATCAGCAATGAAGAGGATGAGCAGCCGTCGTGGGGCAGCATTAAGTGTACAAATGCCGATCAAAGACAGCAGTCGGCAGAGGGTGACTGGTGCGCAGCCACAGTGGAAACCTGCCGAAACCCCTCCTCGCTCTCGCCTTCCCTCCCCTCCCCTCATCCTCATCCCCTCCCTTCTCCCGGCGTGACATTTCTGGTCTCTCCTCCCAGGGAGGCTCCCCTCGCTGTCCACCGGCCGGAGCGGTGCCGGGTACATAACGCGCGCCCCTACGGACGCGCTCACGGCTTTGCGCCGGCCGAGAAGTCAGTCCTGCCGGGTCTCGAGCAGCGGCCGAGGGGCTTTGCCCGCCCTCTGAGGGACCCCTACCTGCTCTGCTCTCTCGGCTGAGCCCGCTCCGCAGCTAGCGGGCTGCCAGTTCCAGCTGCGTGGCATTTAAACGTTACCATAGTGATGAGTAGTGGACATTGCCACCTTTCTCTTTTTAATTAAAGAACAGATGCAGGGAAAGCTGATCTCTTGGTGACTCTCTTTAAGCCGACATCAACACGCTAATTGTTTTCAATTCTTTTCTTCCCTCAGCAGCCGCAGCTCTGTCCTTCGTTCCTATCAAGGTCTTGCCTCCGGTTAGGTTAAAGAAGCAGTAACTCTTTTCAGAGGCTCCCTTTGGGGACTGTTTCAAGCAGTAGCTGCTTCAGAGCGACTAAACTCTCTCCATTAGCGAGGCGAGTACAGAGAAACGAATGCTCCTGCCCGTGGTGGGAAACTTCTGACTTTTCTGCGCTAAAAACAATTCCAGCTACAGCGCTAAGCGGGGATTTGCTCCGGTTATCCAGAAAAGGGTATGATTGTGAAACACAGGCGTGCATCCTTCCAGCCTCCCCTCACCTTGCACCATGTCAGTACAACACAATCCGCGCTGAACGAACAAGGCAGTTGTGGCTGGGATGGGTTTGACTCGGGAAGAAGTCTCCTGCCTTTTAGTCCCATGCCAGCCCTCGACTCACAAAGCAGCCTCAGCTTTCTGCCTTAGTTTCCTCTTTTGTAAAATAGCAGTAGGAATTGCTGTTCACCTGTTGTATAAAATAATTACACTTTGTCCAGGTGTTTTAATGCATAAAATATTTTATGAAGAAGAACTGCTGCTAGAGCAGTCAGTCTTCATCAGCAATTGCTGCATCCCGGTGTCAGAGATTGTTACGGCTTTTCTTTAGGGACTGAAATTGCACATGGTATTCATGTTAATGATAGGCAAAAAATACATTATTTAATGGCTTCTGCTATATTATCTGCCCTTTTTGCTTAGCTTCAGGCTAGAGTCAATAGGCAATTTAGCTCGAGAAAAAGTCACCAAACAAGAAGAGGGATGCTATTCATCCCGTGCAGGTGTAAGTAAAACAAAAATAGTCTCAGAAATCAAATTCAGACTTGCAGAAAGCACTTGGCGTCACATAAGTTAACTGGTGATTGCCACTGGATGTCCTCATTGCTGAAGTGTAGAGTTCGGCTACAAGATCCTAAAGATCATCAGTGACAAGAACCCTTGAAATGCAGGAGGCTATTCAAACTGTTTATACAGGGAGATGGAAGGGCTGATATTCTTTTTTGTTGTTGTTGTTGTTGTTGTCTCCTTTATCTCTGGGCTTGCTTGAGTTGGAGCAAGATCTCATTTTCATGATAACCTTACAAGGCAGGCGGTAATTTATACATATGAAATACATCATACTAACACATTCATAACACTAAAAAAATAATTACTTTAACTGTAGAGCCAAGCTATCTGATGAAGCAAGATTTACTATTCGGGGTCATGAATTGCTTTGTATATAGTGCAGGCGACTACTTTCCGTAGCATTTTGTCTACTGAAATGTAAAACAGGAAAAAAAAGGAATTTGCCAGTTGGTCCGTGAAGTTCAGATCACTTTGTCAGTCATGTAAATACTCTTTCTCTGGCAGTTCTTGGTGTTTGCTGTCTAAGAGGAAGACAAAGCTATCTAGAATGCTGCTAAATATTTTGTTGTTCCTGGAAGGAGACAGAAATTTTCTTTCTGCTGTCATCAACCTCAACCTGAGGTTGAAGCATAAGACTAAGTGCCCCTTTCCTAATCCACCTAGCCAAGTGTTCTGTTCCCTGCAAACAGATGCAGTCCTGTTTAAAAGTAAATCATCAGTGTGGCCCCAGTAAGTGTTTGAAATAAATACACACAGATTTCCTTCATGGGAAGTAGGCAGAAACCACACAGCAAAGTTGAGCTGCACAGTACAAGTCTCAGTGAACTTTCCGGAGTTTGCTGAGTTTGAGGATGTAGGACTGTATTTTGCTGCATCGTGAGGATAAAATGAAGGTGTGAAGTTCATATCTGAATGTCAACATCCCACAAGTAATCTTTTAATGCATTATGCTCCCACTTCAATTTGTCTGTAGGCATTTGAATTTTCTGTATCAAGTCAGGGAAATCTGACAGGCACAGCCAAAAATGCATGTTGGCCTTCTATTCAAGTGAGACAGTGTGGGGTTTCCTTTCCCAGCAGAATTTGGAGTCTAATTTATTTGAATGTAGCTGAGAAATGGCAGACTATTCATTTAAACCAAAATGCTAATAATAATACTGATGCAGAAAGACCTTTAATAATTTTAAACAATGGTTATTTGTGACTTCATTTATGCCAAGAACACGACCACAGAGAGAAATGCTGTGTGCTGTAATAAAGCACAGAATATAAGGCCCAGCTTAAGCTGGGACTAAAGGCTTGGTAGGTCGGTACGTTCTGTCTTAATTTGAGCTCATCCACAGTCAGCCTTTTTTGCAGGGTATGTAGCTGAAAGGGCAGCACTTCTCACACCTCTTCTAGGGGATAGCATCTGTGTGCTTCTGGGGTTTACTGGAAGTTATTTGATGCTAGCTGTTTTTTCCATTATGACAGTGATTTTAACAATATTTTGGCATGAAAATAGTTTGAGCAGTTTAATAATTATACCTCCCATTTCCTCAGCATCAGGAGGCCAATTTCCCTTTGAGAATTGTCAACTGTGAAGCCACAAGGCTTGGAAATTTATCTTAAGTTACATATTTGTTTGTATTTATTTCTTTTGCCTCCAAACAGTGGTTTGATACTTCCTTTGTTGTTGACAACATGCCAAGGAAATAGGGCTGCATCTTATACGAGGCACCCAAGCTTTCTTACCTTTTCTTTAAGGTTATTCCTGTTAAGCATCTAAGTTTTGTCAAGTGCAAGGTCCTCAATTCAGATTCTTTAATATCATACACTTCCATATTCGAAAACCACAAAGAATGTATTTGGCACCTTAGCAATGATGCAAGGAGGTCTTACTGGTGGATTTCAGAAGGTTGTTTGTCCCTCTGTAGCTGATATAGATGTGACTGTGTATTTAGGAAGAAAGTTATTGTGAACGTCTTAAAGACTTGAAATTGAATTTGGTTTTCTGTAACTCTTGCCCCCTATATAATATGAATTTCTAATGGTGGCATATAGAGCTGAAACTCTACATCCCATTTTTGTCAGGCACTGGGCATTGGTTCTGTAATTAGCTCCTGCCTCGGGCTCACCTGCGGCTGTGGTTCTCTTTTGAGATGATATGCTGTGTATCAGTATGGTCAGCAAACCACACAGGGTCAACAGACCAGCTGCATCCAGTGTTTTGACTTCTGCAGTCCGTGGTCCTGTCCCATCTTAGCACCAATGAAGCCAGCTTTTTCCTGGGACACCTTCAACACACGTGGTACCCTGATGCTCTAAGAGGCCCTCCACACTGTGTGAGGGGTATCAGAGGGAAAAGCTTTTGCCTTTTCTAACTGCTAATTATTTTTTTTTTAATTGCTGGATAGGTGTGTCCTCACAACCATATACAGCTGTTCAGATTGGTGCTCTGACTTCCTGGGAAACTGTTGAACACTTTGGAGTCTTGAGAATTATGATGGAGCATGGGACTGGGAACCTGACTTTGCATTATGCCTTCGAAAATACTATACCTACACATAGTTGGTCCAACTAATTTGTGTGGTCTAAAAGGGATTCCACAAAGTAGAGCAGGAGGAATATACTCTCTGTGTTTATCGTCAAGTATTATCCTGTTCCTGGTCAGTATTGAAGCAGTACTAGACAGGTCCTCTGCCAAAAATAGGATATGTTGGCATGGTGGAAAGACACTGTTGAGAATAGCTGCTGAAGATTGTATGTGTAAGGTTGATTTGCTGTGGGATGTGTAGAGGGATTTACTGTCATCCATAGCTATTAGAAATAGGAATCCCAGTTAGGAAGCAGACATTCCACAAGTATGTGGTGAAAAGACAGGCACTCATAAAGCTGCAAGGGTCCTTTTGTAAAATGCATGTGAGTAGCCAAGTGGGACAATAGTAACACTGCTAATTCATTTAATTAATATGTAATTTACTTGGAGTAGTGTTCATTCTAGCCTGTCTTTCTTCAGAAAGATGTTTTCTGCTGTGGTGAAGCTGTGATTCATTTCCATTTCACTACTTTCATTTTCATGGTCTCTTTGTTAATTGTCAAGGCCCGTTTGATGATTACAGTGGCTAGTAAATGCATTGCTAAATTATGGTCATAAACAACAATGGAAAAAAAAGACCCATTCATTTAGGCTTTTTTTTTCTTTTTTCTTTTTTCTTTTTTCTTTTTTTTTTTTTTTGTCCCAAGCAAAAGACTGCGTTCTGGACTGTAGGAAAAAAACAAACAGTGCAGTATTTCTCCTATCCTGTTTGCTTTGCAGCTTCTTTGGTTTTTTCGCTTTCATATGCTTTTCTTTGAGGTTATGTATCTTTGCTGTATGACAACCTGGAACATACAGTCCGAGGTAGAGCAGGAGTTTTAGTACATTGAAACTCTGAGGATGCAAGGGGTGTACAGGTATCTTGGTACCCCTTAGAGGACCAGGAAAGCCCTGAAGCATCCCGTCACTCCTGGTGCATGCTCCTCAGAGGAGGTATCTCTGAGGGAGGAGGGTTTCCAGCTGGGCTTCAAAGACAGTAGCTGGCAAAGTAGATAATTTTGAGCCTATGTCTGCTCTGCAGCAGAAAAGAAGTATGTCACTTGCTGGGCCAGAAATTAGGGCACAAAAATTTGTGGGAAATGTAAGCACCATCCTTGTTGGATTTTCACTCTGTGTGTATGTGTGTGGTTGTATTAAGTTAAACTGTGCAGACGGAAATACAGCTTGAGAATTTTGCCAAGTTGGTGTCAAACTAGGCATTACCACAGGCACTTCAGTAAAAGCTCTCCACAGAGTTTGATATTTGTATGCAAGCCTTCAAATTTTTAACTTGGTTTTGCTTTTGATGTTTTGCTCCCGCTCAACAACAGCAAGTATGAAAATAACTCCTTCAGTCTGGCTCTAATTTCAGTCCTCCTCCTTTTTCTGTAGAATTGTGGCATGCTGAGCTTAAAACCATCTTCACTTCAGAATATATGAAAATTTTTTGCCCAGCCAAAGACGAAAGATTATTTTTGGCACACAGTAAAAACATGGCTAACTCATAAGACTAGTGTAATCAGTTTGACTATTATGTAGGTAGCTTTCCCAACACCATAGCTTTTCCTCTTATAGATAAAATCTGAACTGGTTTCAGTGTAATGGAATATTTATTTTGCCTCATTTAGAAATGTTGTGGCTTGAAATGTATGTCTTTGTAGCAAGGCTTATATCTTTTATTCTTTAAAGCAGCACAGTATTGGATAGATTTTAGATGTTACAGTTAAGGAGCTGGGTTTGTAAATCTTTTGTGCTTTCTATTAAATGCAGTTCTGATTGACTCAACCAAAGTGATTAGTGCCCAACCTGTGTTATCCAGACGTTTGTCAGATATTTTATTTCATTTCATTTCATAGATCTCGAACTACCAAGGCAACCTTGTCATTGCAATTTTCACACCCTTTCTTTTTCTTTGTTCTATATGTCAGTGAAATCTTATCTCTGCAGTCTTCTGTCATAGGTTAATAGTCTGGAACAAACTTCATTAAAGACTCTTACATAGGAAAAGCAGGGAGAGATTATAGAGAAGAAAATTGGTGGCCACAACCACTGTTAGATAGATGGTATCTCACAGACTCCGTTAGTTTTGAAATACCAACCAAAAGTGTGGGAGAGGCAGAGAGTAGCCAATCTCAAAAGATTGACTCACTCAGTTCAGGTGCTTGTCAGAGCCCATGGGACCTCCTTTCACATCACAAAGTTCAAGTTTTATATGGGCAAACCTGAAAGTTCAAGTCTTCCATGACTTTGCTTTTGAGGATGGGACAAAACCACAGAGTTTATATTTGTGGTTTTGGGTTTATGTTTGTTCGGTGTTGTTGTTACTGTAGAGATAAATCTACAGCAGTATGCATAGGCGCCTGGAAAATTGTTGAGATTTAAGTTTTCTTACTTCACAGTCACAAAAAGTCCTGCATTTGTTCTTCTTCAGTACACCCTTTGTTGACAGGTCCAGGTAGCTCTTTTAAACAAGGAACTGTCTGGTTTACGTGTTCCTCTATTTCTCCTGTTTCCAACTGCATTTTCTGTTTCAAGTGGCTCAGAACAGCTTTTTAAAAGCAAAGCATTATTTCTGCATAGAACGGTAAACTGCAAGCAAACAAAAATGGGAAAACAAAAAGGGAAGGTCCGGGATAAGCCCCACTTGACCTAGAATCCCTGCTTTTTGCCTGAGAGAAGCAGAGAGACCTTGAGGAGCATTTTTCTCTCTCCCCTTTCAGTATCTGCCCGCTCTGTTAAGGCTGTGGACTTCTACTATCCCCTTTGATCATATGTTCAGTCCTGGAAAGAATAAACTTTGCCAGCCTAGATTCAGAGAGTGAGGAGACATTCTCCAATTAGTAACTCTACTGTTCCCTCCAGGACATCGTTACTGTTTGTTACGAATAATCTTTACTCTCTCTTCATTTCCTGTTTGTCTCCCTGTCCATTCCCCTTGGTTTAATTGTTTGCAGTTAGCCAGTGTAATAATAACGACAGTGTGATCGACATCAGCTTCATAAAATGCAACATGGTTGTTGGTTTTTTTTTCCCTTTTTCATATGATGCATCGCAGAGCACCGACTCAAAACCCCTGGAGTCTCTGGAGACCTTCATTCACACCCTGACAGAAGAGCCTTACATTTTTCTTCTGCTTTAAAAAAAATCAACACAGGTTGCTATTGAGACTTTGCTTGGATAAGACCTTTATAAAATAGAGCCTCTCAGCTGCTCACATGGGTGGATGTTTACAGATACAATTTGATAAGGAAGTCAGTAGTATTGTTCTGGTAACAGTATTGGCTTCCTGAAGTAAGGGCCAAAGTTTCCCAATGGACAGAGAGGAACTCAGGAACTTCTGGTAGGTATAAAGCCCAGATTTTTTAGCTGAACATTACCTGCTGATAATTGTAATTGTCCTCTAATTTGGACCCAAAACAGTCCTGTGATGTGATGGGAGAAGAACTGTGACTGAAGGTAGGGCGTCCATACCCTGACTGCTTAAAAGCTGTGGAGAGCAAAATCCCAGGACTGCATAGGGTGAGACCTGGGGGAAAAAGGCATAAATCTGCTTGTCCATGGTATGTTTCTCACCTTTTCTTTCTGAGGTTGGCCACAGTCTTCATAAACCATCAAGTCATCAGTGAAACAGATGCTTGGGAGACTCACTTGTCTTTCCTACATCTGCCCTTTGCCCTACTTATTATCCTCTCCTCCTCTCTCTCCAAACATTTCTAACCTGTCTCTCCTTCGAAGACACAGAAGAGCGTGGCACTGCTGATCAGTGTGGTATCAAACACCAGCTATGTGCTGCAGCCACCACACATCTCGCAAAAGTCAGGTGCTTTATGTGAGCCGCTGTGGAGGAGCAGCCACCAGGGAGGGAGTCCACAGTGCTGCTGAGACTACAAGGTGCTTTATTTTTCTTCTGACCACTCTGGTTTTGCTTTAGCTATAGTTTCTCTCTTTTTCTCCCCTCCATTTCTTATATATCTTATTTTGATTTATTTTGAAGAAGATTAATTAATTCATGGGTCAGAAATATGTCATTTTGCTGGACAGGCCAGAGTTAGTCATAAATGTTAACCAAGAACCTGGGGCCTTTGGGAACTGCCTAGTAGCAATATTAGCTCACGTTTGTGATTGTAACACTTTACCAATGGGGCTGAGATTGCACCTTCAACACAAGAACACATAATACAAAACCATAAGAAGGTCTCTGTCTACATGAATTGTATGAGGGTAGAAAGATGAGGCGGAAGATTGTGTATCTTGGGGAAGGAGAATATAAGTTTTTATAAAAGTAAACTTCTTACCTGCATCTTTTTCACAAGCAGATAAAATGACAACCTGGAAGGGTGGGTGCTGTACCAGAAGCACTATTGTTCATAGTCCTTGAGGAACTATCTGTTTTCTCCCATTTTTGTTAATATCTGTTCTCAGCAATTATTGTGTCTTGAGTGGAATTTATGAATGTAACTAAGATTTATAGGGTATTGCAGAAGAAAAATATTTTTGAAGTTGTCAAACACTTCCTGTTATAAGACTGTAAAGTGTTGAATATCTGCCTCAGGCAGATTTATCGATTTATTTAAATTTGCTGTTCCCTAGACATCTGCTTTGGTCACTCTCATAGAGAAGATGCTGGGCAAGATAGACCTTTGGTCTGACCTCACACGCTCATTCATGTTTGTTTACTGTTCTTATACTGAATAATATGAGAGAAAATACTTGGTTCGCTCATTTAAAAAAAAAAAAAAAAGAGAAACTGGTGGGCTTTTATTCAAATAATCTTAATACTCCACAGTAATGAAGCAAAGAAAGAATTTGGCAGGTGGATGTGTCTTTGCCATGCCCTTGATTCTGTGCCCATGTATACCTACCTATGTGCTTGTGGGATATGCGGAGGTAGAGGGGCTGAGAGAAAAGGGAAAGATGTGGTCTTGGATGGTAAAGATTGTGGGTTAATACTGATACACAAGAAGACTAGAACAGAATTGAAAGAGGAGTGGGGAAAAGAGAGTTAGATGAAGTAGGGACAGGCCAGAACAAGTGCCCTTTTTCAGGAACCTGGAATGGATGCGCTTCTTTTGCTAACTAACGTCAAGGGTCTCTGAAACTTCGGTGGAAGATTCACTGTGAGAGAGCTGCACAGGCATGAGTTTATTTTTACTCTTGGTTACCACCATTAGCAGAAGAGTGGAGGTGCAGGAGGTGGAGCTGGAGGTCGTGAGCCAGATGATGAATATGTCATTGGCAGCGTGATAAATACGGTGAAACTGCTTGCCTTTTTTGAAAAATGTAGGATATTACGCACACAAAAGCTGTGTTAAAATAACATTGCTTGCAAAGTCAAGCACTCTAATTACATTGCTTAACACTGTGTTTTATGTGCAATTTCATTTCAGGAGTCTTCTATCTTTATGTATGATACAGTCTACAATTATATGGTCACGTACAATTTTTCTTCTACGCAGATCCTCATTGACCACGCAGAATGAAGATGGTCAGTTAATGAGCAACTGTTCAATGTTGCATTATTCCTTATTGCACAGTGTGGAGCACTATACCTGCCATTCAATCACATACCCTTCTTGCTCTGAAGACAGAATTATTTATTTTCTCATAATCTTTTGTATGGCACCGTCCAAGAGAATATCGGAGTACATCACAAACTTCTAATTTATCTTCACAATAGGTGTGCTGGGAAGCTGAGGAAGAGGAGAAAGCTCTGTTTACGGATGGGGAAATTACAGGGCAGAAATTTTGCTAATGTTGTGTATCCAAGGCAATTTAAGATACAAAAAATCATCTGGTTTTATGTATTCCTTTTCAATAGTAAACCTTGTCTAGCACTTCTTATATTTGGAGTAATGCATCAAATGGCTCAGCTGCTGTGAGTGCTCAGTAGTTCTGTGTATCAGTTTCAAGTCCCACACCCAGAAAATGAGGAAGGCAGAGTTCATTTACGCAGGTGACCGCATATAGGCTCTGGCAAGGAGGAGGTCCAGACCTCCTCAGCAGGATCCACCTGTCTTTCTCCTAACATGAGCTTTTGTTTCCTTCCTTCCATCCCTCACCTTATTCACAACACACCTACAAAATCTGCAACAAATGAATCAAAGCCCCCAAACTGCATCCTCACTGAACAACCTCTGCTTGATTTGTTCTGCAAGATTTGTTCTGTGCCTCGGCACAGGAGTCTTGCGGAAAAATCATCTGTGGTCAGGAGGTGATTTTATTGCAATGCATCTGCACGATGGGGCTAAATAGGGGTAGTAGAGGCAGCTATAATTCTGAGTGTCCTAACCTTTGAGCACCAGATTTTGAAGTCTTTGTAGTGTTTTGCATGTATACTATTTTGTCTTTTTAGACTAGGCGTGGTGTGTGAAACAAAACTTTCTTCTCCCTTTCATCTTCCTCTTCCCTTCTCTTGCCTCCCCCACTAGTATTGGGTGATTTTATTTTTTTTTTACTTTGCTTTTTTGCTACTTTTTACAGCTCTAGTACAGATATTTCAATGTCCTGTAATTTATTCTCTCTCTAAATGTCAATTTCCTTGCTGCTGCTGATTTGCTTTCAGATATAATGCCTAAAGCAGACTGTCAGCTATTCTGAAAGTATATGATTCTTCTCTCTCAATATCACACAAGCCAAGTCTGGCTGGAAGGACAGGGGAAAACTAAATTGTTCTCATAAAAAAGAAAACATAGCACTAATATATCTTTATACTTATGTTCAGGTATCCCCTTTGTGTTATTAAGGGGACTCATGATCTTGTGTGTTTTCTCTACAGGGGATCACATTAATTTATATTTATAAGGTCTCCTGTAATAGATGCTTTCCAAAAACATAAAAGTGAGTCAAAAAGTTCTTTGGATGCTATGAAACCAGAAATGAGCACTGCATTGTATTATCCAGCAGCACAGAAATAGCTCCTCAGGATTCAAAAAACCCAAACTGATAAAGTTATATATATATAACTGATCCTGCAGTCCTTGTGGAGCTCCCATGATTTCAGAGCAAGGGGGCACTGAAATTGAGCATCTTGGAAAGCTTGGTTCTCCCTGAGACAGAGATAAAGAGGCTCTGAGACACCAGGTGTGTGGATAGATTTGTGTATGCACAAATATTTAAGTCCTTAGATACAAACGATTTGCTGCAACTCAATGGGTTGCCAGGCTGAGCCAACACCTAGTGAAGGGTATTGGTGGTCCCAGACTAGGTGTGGTAGCCTGTCCCAGCTGCAAGGTAATGAAACTTACTGGAATAAAAGCAGTTTAAACTAATTTTTGTTACCTTCTAATTGTCAAGGGTTGCAATTCATGTTGTTCTAGCTTGGCTGGTGGATTTACATACCCATAAGCCCTTCCAAGTTTGTACTTTAACACTAATAGATATCTTTTCACCTGACAAAACATGATAATTTAAAAAATTTAGAATATACCTTTTTTCATCTGTCACTGTATTAGCATTTATGATTTTAAAGCTGTCTCCGTGTTCCATTGTTCTCCATGTTCCACTAACATTGTGGATGTAGTCAGTTTGAAAAAAAATCCATCAATCATCTTGTATGCCTATCTATCTTGCTTGGTGGTGCTTGACATCCTTTTAGATTTTGCTGACTGTGTCTTAAGCAAAACAGTGGGTTATTTTGCTTTGTTGTTGTTTTATTTCTCCTCCATAAAGGGTGTGCCAGAAAGATAGGTTCCTGAATCCCGCAACAATAAAGGCGTAACTCTTGAGTCTAATCTGAGTTTATAAGTGCAGTAAGAAGTGACTCCATTTTAGCGGTTTCCAAGCTGTCTCTAAGTAGATAACTATCAATAATTTAAAGGAAAATATAGTGCCTGTTACTCTCCCCTGGATGTTCCTACCTCTGGAACAGGCAACAGTTTTCAAGTGTTATTGGCTGTTCTTATGTTGAGGCTCCTCTCATCACCTATGGGCATCATGCTTTTGCCGTCCTAGGAGTGATCCCAACTGCAGAGCCAACAGCCGGTCTACAGTGGCTTCATCAAGCAACATTGAACTACTGAATAACACTCACTCCAACACTATTATAGATCGAGCAGGTGCCTATACATTTCACCTGGTAGAAGAGCATCAGAGTTCACCTCTTTTGTTGGTGGCCACTGACAAGTCTGTAACGCTGCCACGTTGGCCCTGCCTTCTGGGACATAAGTTGTTGCTGCTTGTGTCAAGGGAGCAGCCATATGGCCGCTTAGCTCCCAGCCTTGCCTGGCATCCATCTTCTCCTGGGATTGTGACTTAGCCAGAGTTTGGGGGAGGAACAACAACACTCAGAAAAATTAGATTAAATGGTACAGAAAACCTGATTTGTGAATATTTCTCTCCTGTCTAATAGCTCCTTGTTGTTTAGGCTCTCCCCTTCAGTCTTGCTTTAAAGCCTATCAGTGCTGTGACTCTCTTGTAGCAAACTGCCCAGTCTTGTCTGAGACACCAAGAAAAATCCGGTTTCATCACCTCAGGGACTTGGCATCATCTCCCCTAGAGAGGGGGTGCTTTTGCCCTCCAGGACAGGGCAAGAGGGGCAAAGAAGCAACCTTCCTTGCTGCCACCTGGGCCCAGCCTTTTCAAGGAAGCATAACTGTGTAAGTACCCGGCCGCAATCCTTTAGATACCTGTAGGAAACGAGCTGTAAAGGATGGAGGTTTTTTTCCAGCAATGCTTTAATTAGCCTGCATATGTGCAGCTAAGAGAAAAGCATGAAAAATTTTGGCCTAAAGATCATCAGTGCCCTGTGTCTTCACATCAGAGGTTTGTTCAAGCAGCCGGTTGTGTTGCTAAGTTAATGATGTGCACTTCAGGTGGTGAAAAAATTGAGGATAAAGGGAGATCTCCTACCAGAAGGCAAAGCTGAACTTCTCATTCCTGTCCCCTCCCACTTGTTAAGTGCTATTGTATAATGGAAAGAAGCATTGGGTCTGAAATGGGAATTTAAATCTGAGATCTAAAAACAGTTATGATCTTGATGAGAGCCTGTATACTTTATTTAGTTCACTTGTAATTGGTTTTAATTTGTTGCATCTTTTTTAAAACACGTGTGATTTGAATATGAATATGGTTCACATTAGCTTTTGATTATAAAAATAAATAATAACAGATTTAGTAGATTCAGCAGTTTCTTTGAGAGTCGTAATTCCTTAGCCCACCCAACAGTAGCTTTTCCCAGAATGAAGCATTTCAGCTTGTCAAGCCATAACCAGGAGACCATCCCCTGGAGGGCTGCAGTCGTCTTCAGGGCTGAGTATGCACAGCACCAGCAATGGCTGAGAAAATAAGCACCTCTTCTCCGGGGTGTCAGCTTGTTTTCCACTCAGTCATCACTAGTCAGAGGCAGGGATAGATTGATTGAGCTGTGATCCAGGGCTCAGTGTAAAAGAACTGGTTGCGTATTTTTATTGAATATTTTCAGATTCCTCCTGTGATATTTCACATCAGCTCCTGAAAAAAACCCAACCCATTTGTAGGGGCTTAGAGTTGTGCTCCATCTATTTCTGCGGTTTTGTTCCTTTGTGCCTGTGTTTTTTGATTGCTGGATGGAGTGTTAGGTTCTTCCAGGACCCAACTGATGTTGCACAGTTTTTTTCCATAAGTATGTTAGATTTAGTATAAGGATAGATCACAAGGAGCAGTGCTAAGTAATTATGGGGTTGCCATGTCTTTGGGGGGGGATTAAGGAGTGATTTCAAAGTCCCTATCCACTAGGTAGCAAACAAAAGCCCTTTTTGTGGCTTAAAAGAAGACCTAATATAGAAGCTCCAGAAGTGAAGCTTCCAAAGAGTATATGGTCCAACTCTTGAAGGTATTGTCTTATTTT
Source organism: Jacana jacana (assembly GCA_013400555.1). Classification (NCBI taxonomy): domain Eukaryota; kingdom Metazoa; phylum Chordata; class Aves; order Charadriiformes; family Jacanidae; genus Jacana; species Jacana jacana. Next base: position 319,040 of record VZTM01035992.1, read on the forward strand.
TTATTATTAAAAGTGAGTAAACACCAGTAAAAATTGTTAAGAAAACACCTAAGCTTATATGTACCTAGCTGAGCAATTTTAAAGGCAGGCTCAATACAGCACACATATGTTAAATGCTGTACTGTCACATTTTCAAAGTAGGTTTTTTTAATCTTATACTCTTTCATCAGAGAGTCTTTCTTTTTAGCTGTGCTTCCTTTATTTTATTTTAATTTAGTTGATAAACACAGAAAGGAATAATATCGACAAGCAAACTTTCTAGAAGTGCTTTTTTCTGGCCTCTTAGTTTGTTTGTGCAGTTTGATATAGGCTGCCATTTGTAGGCAGAAGCCCTTGGCTATCAGCCCATAGCTGATGCTCACATGTATGATCGGATAGTTAAGTTTTAGTCTGTCAAACAAGAATGCGTTAGTGGTACTGACTCACTCACTTCTAGGTCTGCATGCAATCAAAATGTGGGGAGCAAATTTGGAAGTGACTTAGTGGTATTAAAAAATTGGCTGTCTTTTCCACATGTCTGGAACCCATGAATCAGTACTCCAACACATGCATTTTGCTGTTTAAATATAATATGCTGTAGTTATTTTTTATATATATATATTAGCAATATGGTGTATCATTCTATAGAGCTTTTCATCCATATAGCTCACGCAGGTTTACCAGTTAAGGGAGTAACTCATTCCTGATGGATCCTGAGATTCTCCTAGACCTTAATAAACCATCGGTTTCAGTCTGAATTATACGTTGAGTCTCTTATTCAGATGAACATTCATACTGGGGACAGTTCTTAAAATTAAGCCCATACTTAGGGGATTTCCTAAAGTGGGTTGGGATTAAGTGCTTGTTTGTTTTCCTTGTGAGTGAAAGCAGAATTTGGTTCCTAGCATCATGCTAGTTGTTCCTTGAGATAACTGTTCCAGGGAGGCTTAGTATCATAATTCGGTTAAAGTATATTTGATCCTGGTGGAAAAGAACCATCTAGTTGAAGCCCTTGTTTTGTAATTCTTTCCTGTCCCGCGTGATCGTATATTGTGGGTATGGCTGACCATGCCCTTTGCATGCTGGGGCTTCTGAGAATAGGCAGATGCAGCTTTCAGGCTTGCTCTCCACGACTGTCTCCCTTCCAGTGGTGTGAGGGGTGGAGAGGAGGAAGCAAAGCACTTTCCGGAGCAGGAGCAGCTCCTTACACTGGCAGGATTTGTGTCACAAGGCTGGGGGTCAGGTTTTTGGGAAGGAGTCTTCAGCAGCTTAATGCCATGAAACCAGCATGGTGCAAAATGGAGGGGAGAATGTGCCGTAAGGGTCAGAGATAGAAATTGAAGAAAACCCGTTGGGTTATTAAAGGGTGAATATTCTGAAATTATTCTCTAACGATGAGTTTAATGGCATTTGACTGTCTGCAGGTTAGGTTGCTGGGCTCCCTGTCGTCAGGCGGGCAGGAGGTGGTGGGGAGAGGGGTTCATGATTTCTGATTAACTAAAAAAAGATGTGTGTGTTTTGGAGGTGCGTGGGTGAGGCAGTGCAAATGTCAAGTTAAGTACTGGTTATAAACAGTCTTTTTAAACAGCAGCACATTTTCATTCAGATCTTTTTAGGTTGTGAAGAATACTGTATCTCTAGCGCATATTTCAAATAAAAACGCATATTTCAAATAAAAATCTTTTTGGCAGCCAGCTCGCCGTATCTAGTGCAACGTTCTCACTCTGTCTCTCTCTCATCCTCAGCTGTTGAAGGAGTAAAACTTCTGAGGTACGTCTTCAGAAATAGCAGCAGTAGCCAGCGCGAATGCGCAGTAATGGATTTGTTGCTGCTGCTGTTGTTTGCAACTGAAGCAGTTAAACCTTCCCAAGCAAAAGCAAATCGTGCATGCGAGGTTCTGCATTGCTGTTCAAGCAGTGAGTTTTCCAACACGGCTAATGGCAAACGATACGATGAAAAATAAGAGCTTCTTTTTTATCCTTCCTTTCCATTTCGCACTAAGCTGTACACTCAGCCACGCATATGCAGGCTATAATGTGGCATATTTAATCTTCCACTTCGTCTCCACAGCTTGTCCCTGTATACCAAAATAGCAAGGACTGGAGTAGCTACTCTCTCAAACAGCACTTACTGTTCTTAGACAGGCTTTTTTGTTGGTTTTAGGGTTTTCTTTTTTTAATCTGAGCTACGTTTGAACAACTGTAACGGTGGGAAAATCTGTCCAGGGTTCATTCTGTTTTTTACCACGGAATTGGCAAACCAGGAAGAATAGACTTTGTCATGTGCAAATATGGTGACCATAAATGGTGCTGGAGGCTTTCTCCATTGTCCTGTGACTTTGCCACGAGAGAAAGCGCGCGCGAGAAAGAAAGACACGTTTGATAGAGTTGTGAAGAACGCCTGAATGGCTATTGGGTGTTGGGCATTGTCTGGCGGTGACCTCAATTCGGTACAGTAGAGACCCTTGAAAGCACTGTCTGAAGTCACAATACCACTATTCTCTTCCACTCCCCAAAAGGGATTAGTTAAAAGGGTGACGTTCCGTGCAGAGAGTTCCAAGTATTCCCTGAAACAAAGGGCCCTGAAATGTTTTTGAAGTTATTTTTAATTGAGTTGAACTAATTTAATAAAGGTCCTAAGAAGGAAGGGGGGAGGGAAGAGAGGGGAAGGAGAGAAAAAAAAAATATAAAGGAATGTGATTGTTTTATGATTCCTCGCAGATGGAATGGACATTTATAGCATACTTCTTCTTTAGTCTTCCAGAGAACAGTAGCCCCATTTACAGCTACTGTTAGCAATTTAAAACTGCTCCAAAATGAAGTCTTTCAAGAAGTTGACAGCTTATAAATAAATCTGTCTGATAAAATTGAACATAAACTGCATCTGTGGTTAGTTTGCCAAAATTAATTCTACATTTAATTAGAGATAGCAGTCAAACATATTTAATAAAAAACAGTCTTGGAGAGTAAATCAAATGAAGTCAGATTTTAGCAGCCACTTTGCTCCCCCCCCCTTTTTTTCTTTTCTTTATTTTTTTTTTTTCTTTCTTTCCTCCCGAGATTTGATGAAATGACCTCACCTCTATGATCCTCGGATATTTAGAAGAGGCGGCCGAGGGGGAACGCCTGAGCAATCCAATGAGATTATGTAGGAGAAGCCATGACTGACTTGGCTCAGACACTGGAAGACAATTATTGTGCTTCAATTTATATCGATTCTATAATTAGGATTTTCAGCAGTGCTGCCGTGTTTGCTGTAAATGTTAAAATGAATTGATATGCTAATTATTAACCAAATGGCAAAATTTGGGTTCAATCTGGACTTAAACCCTCTGCAGCCCAAAAGCTGAGGCACTTGGCACAGGTAGACTGGAAGTTAACTGCATCGGAATTAATGATTTCCAGCGTTGTGAGTAAAGTTTTGTTGTTACATCTTGAAATCGAGGAACTGGGCCCCCACATGCAAAATTTATATTCACTACTTCGCATTCTTTTTCATGTGCAGCTCATTCATGTCTCTTCAAAAATATTATTAGATAAGACTCCTTAACTGGTGTAAATAGGTACAGCTCCCACCGTGTAAAGGGAGTCTGGCTCTTGGCAACAATTTAATAAATACGAGATAATAAAATAATTTGGTGTCCCAGTTCACCAAATAAAGTCAGACGAGCTGTATAAAAAACATTGATCCATTACATTTTAAAATTAAGCAGAATGTTTTTCTTTTATAACCCTCATTCTCAATGCAGCTATATTTCTACAACTGGAAACAAACCAAACTTTATTTGAAGCTCAGACCTTGTATAGGAGGGTTAAGCCCACGCTGTAAAGACATTCAAAACTTGTTAAGGTTACTAGAGAAATCCTGTCTGCTTTGCTTCCTTGTTAATGCAGGAGAAGATTGCATGATTTTTAGGCAGGATGCTGAGTACATAAGCTGATAATAGACTATCCTTCTTTTGAGAGCTTTGCATCCCAAAATACATATTGTAGGAACTAACGGTTTCCCACGTGAAAGATATTCATTAACAATATCAATAACAATCCATCAGTAATCAATAACACCAGCAATCAATCAGCATTATTCCTTTATGTCTGATGCTCCTTCTTTTTTTTTCTTTTTTTTTTTTAAATCTAGTAATCCTTTTCAGAATACTTTGAAGTTTTGAAAAATAAAATAAAACAAACCAACCAAATAAATAAATTAAAAAAAAAAAAAAAAGGCAACAAAAACCCCAAACCAAAAAAAAAAGCACACTTACAGGAAACCCTGATAAGTAGTGTGACATAGACATCTTTGGAGGTGACAATTAGAACCTTATTTAGTTAACCCTATTACAGTTCTAGTATTACCAAAGCCCCAAATGACCCAACAATACATAGAACCTTCTAACTGAGATAGGTCGTGCCTTTTCTGTTACACCTTTGTGTTATGTGCTGCTGCAGCAGCATGGTAGATTGTGGACTGAAAAAAATACTTGTTTCTCCTTTGAACTGCAACAGAACAAGATCTCTGCTTTCCTTTTCTCTCTAAAATTATGAATGGTAATGTTCAGTGGAGACTGGTTTTTAATCCAGTTTATGAGGGTATCGTGCATGTGCATCTCATTTTAGGGAGGCTGCAACTTGCAAGTCTAACAAATCACAGTGTGCCCAGTGCCTTAAAATAAACCATAGCAGCCTTGGCTTTAGCAGTGTTAGCATTAACTTTCTAGGAATTGTGGCTGAAATTTCCAGAGTCATCTAGAGAATCTGATGTCACTGGCCTTTTTCACATTACATGGGAATTTAGATATAAAATTTCACAGGCAGCTCTTGAGATACTGAGCTCTTCTTATTCAAGCAGTGAAGAACTATTTTCCTATTTCCAAAATACTTCGCATGAGCTAGGTCCTCGATCCTTAGATCTAGAATGTTAGATTTACATTGATTAAAAAAAATTGGATTTGACCTTACTGATATCTGCTTATGGCAGATGTGTAGTTATTTTTGAGATCACTCCTTGAGTGAGGCAGTTGTCTTGAGCTGGACTTTACGTGGTTAATTATGCTGAAACAAAAGTGCTGTGCTGAATCAGGGGCTTTAACACAACTGTTTTGTTAGCATTATCCATACAGGAGTTTTAGGAATGATATATATGCATATGCTTATTACCTGCAACACATTCGTATATATAGTTCTTTTTAAAAGAACAACTGATTCTGCAAAATCTAATGTATTTCTCTGAATGCAGCCTAGTGAAGATATATATCATTCTTCTCTTTACCCTTCATAATTACTTATTCAAATATTTCCTACTTACCCACATTTTAAAGTTTTCAAAGGCTTATCTTTTTAATGTGATGTTCAAAAGTGCTATGTGAAGGTCATTAAGACTTAAAATTGTCATTTTGAAGCCAAGCTAGAGATTTTACTCTTCACTTAACACACAGTTATGGATTGAATTTGGAAGAAAAAAAATACCAGTTACATAAGATGTCTTTAAGGGTAGAGCACCTCCTTATGGAAATTAGCTCTTTCTTTAATTGCATATCAGTGCTTGAATCTGGTGTGGATTTCTGAAGTAACGGGAAGCTTTGATGTTTTATTAAATATTTTTTAAACGGTGGGACTTTCTGTGAATTAAGTATTGTATTTTGTGTACCAGGAACATGATGGTTTCTTTCCTGTTACCGGTACTCAGGGAATCTAATTCAGGACTACTTTTCAAATTTTTATAGTTTAGTTTTAACACTTGATGTATAATAGCTGGGATTAACATAATGTGAGTAAAAGGTAAGGAGATCCTTTATGTAAAAGAAATCAAGGATACGCTTCCCTTTTTTCTCCCCAAAGTGAGAAAATCCATTTTATGTTGAAGAGCGCTTTCTGCACAAGCTGCAATTTTAGGCAGAATGGAAAATCTTAAAGTTTTGGTCACTCTTGTGCACAGGAGTGCACAGCAGAATCTCTCAACATCTCAATGTCCTCTGATCCTCTGTCATTAAAGTATGACTGAAAATTTCAGGAGGTTTTTATTGGTGGTTGTTGTGGTTTTGGCCTGATGGCCAATCAGAATGACAGATTATATCTTCCAAAGAGAGGAAGATATGAAGAAATTTATGAGTTTATGAAAAAACTAAACTAATGAAAATATTAATAACTAATGACAATAATACTACTGCTAATAGTAATGATAAAGTGTACAATATATACAAAACCGTATCAAGCTCCCAACCATATCAAGGGCGACGTCATGTCACCATCAGGCACAGGGGAAGTCCCAGACTGGACTCAGCAATGGACAGGAGCTGGATTCCAGATTTGGAGTCAGGAATGCACGAGTCGGGATCAAAGGCAGATGAACAGACAGGGTCCTCCTTCCTTGTTGGCAGTTGAAGAAAGATAATTGATCCTTTGATCCCTCGGCTTTTATACTGAGCATGATGCGGATGGGGTGGAATACCCCAGATGGTCAATTTTGGGACACCTGACCTGTCTGCTCCTCTATGCTTTTCCGCTTCCGACCCTCCAACGGGGCAAGTAACAAAGTTGGCTGACCTTGGTTGTTGTAGCAGTAAGTATAGCAAGGGCCTCTCTGCATATGATTCCTTGGCACAATCAGGTCCTATCACTCTGAGAATGAACATTTTCTGCAAAATGTGCTGTTAATTTCAGAGTTTAGTTAGTTAGAAGAGGCCCAACTAAAATGTAACTTTCTGAAGAGAAAATTGGTTCTGTTTTACCTCAAACCAGGACAGTGTTTTAAAAAAACAAAACAAAACAAAACAAAAAACATTTTGGTACTTTTTAATCACATCCAGTATAGAAATAATACAGATCACTTAGGCTTTTCATGGTGAGAAAAAAGGCTGAGGTCATGAACAGCCAATTTCCCGCTCTGTAATTGTCTTCTGGAGGATGTTCTCTGTCTCCTTCATCTGTTTTGTTCTGGTTTTATGCAGTGGGAAGAACTGTTAGGTATCTGCAAGTAAAGAGGTATTTGCTGCTGGTTTGCTTTTATTGCTGTGGTTATAAAAAGAAAAAATAAAAAAAAAAAAGGGAAGAGATTCTTCACCGTGGTGGGTGCAGCTTGTAGTAGCAATAAGAATGTGCCCAAAGACCAGGATTCAAATTTTGGATGAAATTTGATGTGGAGTGTGTCTACATCTCTCAAATACATGGATGGAGGAGATTATTACACTGAGAAATTAAGCTGAATTGGAAGCGAGTGGGGCTGCCCATAAAATTCTTCCCCGTATGGAAGTTACTGTGATGAAGGCAAAGTAGGATGATGGCTTGTTCTTCAAGCAAGTAAAATCTGAATGAAAGCAGAAGGTATTATCACTCAGAGCCCAGTTTGGATATTTTAATGATAGTCTGAAAGGAGTTGGTGAGATTGTTTTAGGGGCTGAGCTGGAAAACAAGGGTCTGTAATGTGCCAAGCTTTTCAGTAAGCTGCATTTCAAGAAAATGTGCCTGCAGGTGCAACAGAAAACAGAACTTGAACCTGATTGCTGGGTTATTCTCTCCAGAAAACTGGCTGAGTATTTCTGCTGTCTTACTAGCTTTCCTTCCTGATTGGCATAATCTAAAAAAGTTGCCAGAATGGTAAGAGGAAGTTTTGGGGAAAAGAAAAAAAAAGAAAGGAAAATATGCTCTCACGCTGTTTCAGCCACCCCACTGATCTTTATCACTTTGTAGGCCCTTCTAACATTAATAAATAAATAAATAAGGCTGGGGTTGAGTTGTTTGGGTGAAGATGCTCAAGAAGCAGTGACAAACAGATTGACTCTGATGAGTTTGTTCCTCTTACCAGAAGATAAGGGTTTTCATGAACAGAGAGGAATTAGAGGAAGAGGCAGAGTAATATATAAGATCTGTGCGTGTGCTGCTTATGATGTTTTTTTTTCCTTTACCCTGTACTTTGCAGAAAAAGAAATGCTTTGACTGGCAGATGGTATTTTACTCTTTCTAACTTACTAGCTGGTCAGAGTTCCTCAGGGTGAGAAACCCTGTAGGCATCCAAATGAAGAGGTCCTGCCATAGAAACACAGCCAGAGAACTGCAGAGTAATGCCCAGAGACTCGATCCGGTATTTGGTAAGACATGATTTGCACCACTCCAAGTATCAGGAAGGCCAGTCCACATCCCAGGGGGTCTGCGCAGGTGTAATTAGAGAGGCAGAAAGCAGAGTTTGTTTCTGCAGAACTGGAGGCTATTTCTGACTGAGAGAATTTATTTTTCTCTCTGTGTCATCTCTGAGACTATAAAAGAGGATTCGAAATTGGAAGGGGAAAAAAAGTCTTTAAACCTTTACAGCGTTTTGTACAAAATTTTCAGTCCCTTTTGTAATTGCTGGAACATTTCCGTTCCTGTACATGGGACAAAAAAGCAAGCAAAAACATTCCTCTGCAGCCCCATTTGAGGGAATTAGGTGTTTACCATCTCTGGTGATTGCTGCCTAGCTTCAATGAAAAGGGAGGCAAAAAAGCAGTGGCTGCAGAGTTCTGCATGCTCTATCTTATAGTCATTATAGACAGGTCACTACTGGCAAGTATTCGCAGGATATTATTGCCTAACATCTGTAAATCAAACAAGACTGTGTCACAGAAACGAACTAAAAGGACAATTTCAAATCTGAGTAAAGCTGGAGGTTTGGTTTAGATAAAAAGCTGATACAGCCGCAAATGCAGAACTGGTTTGGAACTGAAAAAAAGCAGAATTTTTGACTCAGACTGACTAAAGGTTTTCAGAACCAACAATTTCAATTAAGTGTCTGCTGTTTCAGTAAGAGCTTTAATGAAAGGAGCAATTTTTTTTTTTTCTTCATCTATACCAGTGCTGTAAAATGAAGCTGTTCTGGTCTTGGATATAGTCCGTATTCAGTAGGATAACAAGGAGTTCCTAATGTGAGACCTTCGTGTAAACCCATGATTTAATTCTGTGTGGTCTGGGCTGTGGGCGGGATAACTGTTTTCAGTCATTTTGTTTCAAAAACCTGACAGGTACTGTTTCACTCAAAATGTCTTATGTACCACAGGGCTTGATTTGTCCATGGAGTCTGGGACAATGAAATCAACAAGCAGCCATTTTTTTATCAAGCCACTGGGACTTGTGGCTTTGCTTGCGTTGCATTTAGCTGAGAAGAGGAGAGCCTAAGCCTTAAGGCAGAGAAGGTACCAGTCCCTGTGCGGATGTCTGTAGCCAAAATGAACATCCTTTCAGCCACCAGATCTCTTTTTGGGTTAGTACCCCGAGGAGGAGAAAAAGCTTAGGTTATCATGGAAAACTTTCCCATGGTATTGCCAATTTGCCCACAATGGAAAATACCAATGAAAAATTATTTATATTTTTTTTAAAAAAAGGCACTCCATCCCTGAAGAAACCTGTTTCTGAGCGATCCCCAGGTCTGAATCTTTTTGTAGATTAAAAAATTTATACAGTTTGACTAAAGTTCACCTAAGAACCCACATTTGGGGCTTCCTTCTTTGAACTGACGAGAGCCTTCTGAGGATTGCTCATCGCACCTGGAAACCAGACAAATTTCCCTCCTCTGCGCTGGAAACTCCTATACTTTTGGCTTCTCTCCCATTCTGCATTTAATTATTTTGAATTCCAGCATGCCAAGCCAAGTTTAACAGCTACTTTCCTGCAAGTATGCTTTATTCTCCAGTCTCGTGCTGCCTAGCCTGTCGTGGTGTCTGCAAGTGAGCAGCAGCAATGTGACAGGGAAGAAGGTTTGTTAAATTAAGACCCTCTTAGTCCCAAAGGAAAAGGGTTACTCACTCTTCCATAGATGAAAAATGACCTCTTCCTCTCCCTTTGCCCCTGAGGGATATTTTCCTGATATAACAACATGAAAACTTGGCAGGCGCCATGTGTTAGATGACACTGTATGTTGATGAAGAACATTTCTGCGATATCTCAGCAGGGGCAGACAAGATGGTATTTGGAGAGCAAGAAGAAAAGAAATCGGATGGGGGGTAGAAGTGGGTTTACACAGGTCACGCAGGCTGCTGGTTGTAACTCGTAACCTGCCAAGACCCACATGCGTGACACAGGCCTTTAAAAATGTGTGACAAATACCTCAAATGAGGGACAGGACACCAAAGCGCCAGGGAGGCAAAAAACTTAGACTGAATGTGGAATTTGGGCCCTTAGTATATATATGAATTGCAGCCTTGGCCTGAAAAATTTGTTATTTCTGATGTCCTTAAGCTTACAGGATTAAAAAGTGAGAATGCCAACACAGGGGGAATGAGGGTAAATTGTTATTCTGAATTATTTATTTGTTAGAAAATGATGCGTGGGAACAATCAAGGATCAAATCCATTTTTGTGGCGCAATATACATTCAGAGGCAAAGAAAAACAAAATGCAGCAGTGGCCGCTGCAGAGACACGATAATCAAAACGCGGCTAAACAGAATTGGATATAAAGTTAGGGGTATACTTCATAGTGAGAAAGTGGAGAGCTGTGTGGCTCTCCTACTAGTAGAGAATAATGCTGCTGACAGAAAATACTATTGAGATAATGGAATTTCTTTCTTCCTTTCTTTTTTTTTTGTGGAGGGATGAATGAGAGATTGAAAGACATACTCAGATTTTAATATATATTTAACCAGCTAGATTCATTCCTGGCAGAGGCCCATTTATGTCAGATTTTATGATTCTACCTAGCAGTTTTTTCCCTTTTTTTTTCCTTCCCGCTGCCGGGTTTGTATCTCTACAGATTTTTCTGTCAGTTAGGTCAGATATACTACATCAGTCTGATTGTTAACAAAATGAGTGATTTTATGTATGTGGGGAGAAAACATTAATTCCCCAAGGCGTGGAGCACAGGTGGATAGTTAGTCACTTAACTGTGACTTTGGGTTAGCATCCCTTTTAACTCTCTTCCAAGATATTTTTAAAGGAAGTTGCCAAAGCATACAGAAACAAAATAAGCTGATGGTTCTGGTATCAACATGGCACCATGAATATTAGTTTGCCATCTGGGCTGCCCTCTGACCTGTGGTGTCAGTGGTGGGTTCTCTTTGTCCCCTGGCACAGGCAGAGTGGCAGCTGGAGGTGGCACAGCCACAATCCCAGAAGGTGGGATTGTGTTTATGCTCATTTTGTTTACGAAAACACACCTCTCTGGTTGTTGTAAAGCAATCACCACCAAACACTGCCAATGCAGCTCCAGACACCAGGACCTGTCTCACCTAGAGTTGAGCAGGGGTGCGTGCCTGGCAAGAGCAGCTCAAGGTGGTGGGTTGAGGAGGCTCATCACTGAGGGAGGGAGGAAGGGAAGGAGGGGAAAATTCACAGATGCAGTTCCTGTGAATTTGACATATTGAGGAAACCACTTTTTGCTAATAGTTGCTTTAACAGATGTTGATAAAGGATTTTGTCCTGTGGGGCCCCTTCTGACCTGGGTAAGCAATTGGAAGTTGAAGTTTACACATTAGGATTTCCCCAAAATTCCTGACATTTATCAAGTGCTTTTCACATGATAATGGCAAACGTGAGTTTTATTTCAAATGTGGCTGAAAACCAGATGAACTCTTGCTATCCAGCTACATATGTTGTTTGTTCCTTCCAGAATAAATATTGCAGTTCCTGATGCCGAAACAGCTGGAAATCTTGCATTCATTTGTTTTTCCTTGAGATGAAGTGTGTCCTGTGGGTTTACCTGGTGACACTGCTTATGTACTATTTATTTACGATAGTTGGCTATGAAAAGAGATACTCAGTGCAAGGCTTCTAACGCTAATATTTGCCAGTCATCTAAGAGTAATGTGCCTTGATCTCTTTTAACTAAATGTCTGCAGGTAGATTCAAGTTTTGGAGGTGATGAATATTTCTAATACCCGTGGTTTTCCATAGGAGGCAAATGAGAGCTCTCTAACCAAACCAGCTCATCCTGACACAAAATAGCACAAAGGGAGCTTGATCTAGGTGCCGCTTCAAAATAAGTAATAGAAATAATCTGCAGCTGAGGGAGAGTAAAATGTGTAGTGCATTTCAACCCTAAACCTACAAAGTTTTTGTTTTGATAATATCGTTTCAGGTGATTTGCAGTTTTTCCTCCCTCTGACATGATAAACACTGGAACAATTTGCTGTCACAAATGATATAATGTGTTCGTTCCAGTTGTGCGGTGGGTGGGAACATGGGATAGTGGTGGGGGGACAGAGGTGGAGTGGCATAAACATTTAAACAGTACACAGCAGTGAAGAAAGGCATCTTTTGTGTGCCTGGTTCCAGCAGAAGTTCTTGCTTGTGCTGCTGAAGATAGCCTGAGAAGATTAGAAGAGGCTCAGCTGGGGCAAGACAAAGGGAGACTGTGTAAAGCAGGATCAAGCCTGTTTGCTTAGCGGAGCTCTCTGTCTTCTTGTTGACAGATGTAGCTGGTGCAGTATCAGACCTCGCAGGCTCCTCCTCTGGATTGTCAAGTGACAATGGTTGCGGTAGTAAATGACAGTGTAAAGTACTCCATGAATCCTTTATTTGTTTGGCAGTTGTAGCCTGGGATGGGGATTTAATATTGAATGGACTCCAGATTGTCTAAATTGCAATCGCAGTGTTTGTTTAAGCAGTCTGTGGGGACTGCTAAAGCATGTTAACTTTTGCTTCCATCCTTTTCATGTTGCAAGTATTGAGGTAGGAAAAAAAAGGATGAAGGGAATGGGAAAGCAAAAGTTAGCACTGTAAAAACACGAGGATGCTAGCAGTTCTCTTCAGCTGCTAAGGAATCATCAAGAGCTTCCGCTCACCAAATTAACATGTAATATGACGGACAAAAGCCTGCTGTGTTACCTAAATAAGAGCTTTTCCTTTTGCTGGTCTACTAATCTGTCACAGAGTACATGCCACTATCTCAGCTCAGTTAAGTTCTTTTCAGTGCCAGATCGCAGCTTGTAATGTCAGCAAATCACATGTGCAGTAATTTGTACTTTGATAGCATTGTGGCACCTAAAAAAAAACCTAGACAGAGTCCACAAAGCAAAGCAAGTGACTATGTCCCAAAGTCATTGAAAATCACCCAAAATAATCAGCTTTCATTAATTCCTCTTTCAAAATATAGAGGAAAACTCAATCCCCTGTAGAAGCCAAAAAGTACCCTGAATGCAGCCTTGCAGCTAAGTGAGCCAGAAAGGTTAGGAAAAAAACAGCCAGATGTAATGAATCCTAACTATAGAAAAAAGTGTTATTACAAATTCTGGGACAGAGGAGGGTTTTCTTTAGCAGAAAGGGCCCTTTATTTCATATCGTGGCTCAAGACACACGATCATGTTGGAAGTGCTAACAAACACGTTCAGTAACAGGTCGCCGCTTGTTCAGTCAATAAAGACCCTTTCTTGCTCCATGTTTTGCAGGATCCTAAGCCTCAGGTATCTTTGACAGAGCTGTAAACAATTATATGGGGCTATGTGTTTGCACAATCTGATAAAGAGGACTTTAATAACCTTGATGCCACATCTGGGGCACAATTCATCTTTACTGCACTGGGATTCTCTGCAGCTCTTTTCTAATCATACTATCCAGTTCAGCTGCTTTTCCTTAACTGCATGCTGATCTGCCCCCTCTGTCTCCAAAAAACCACCCCTCCAATTCACTACACGGAGCACAGTTCCTTATCTGACCCATCAGGGGCAGGAGAAAGTTCTGAAAATAACTTCATTTCCCACATACTGTGTGGTTGTTGAGACTGTAGCCCTGGCAAAGAGGCCCTCCGTGCAGCTTGACTGAAGATAGTTTTCTGAGCCCTCCCCAGAGTGGTGGGGCTTTTGCAGGAGCATCCTCTTGCTTGCAGAGGTCCGGGCATTCAACGCTGGTCTGTATTCACTGCCAGCAAGGAGAGAATGCTTTCGTTTTCAGGAGGGTTTCTTTCTCTGAGTACTTTGTTTTCCCTTAAAGCAATCATCCTTTTCAAAGCTAATGGAGGTTTTTAGTGGGGGAAGAGGTTAGTAGTAATGACTTCATGTCTCAAGTGGGATAAAGACCTTAATGTTTTCCAAGGAAATCTTGGTTATACGAGTTTTGCTGATCCTATGCACTTTGTGTGGAAAATACAAAAGCACCCAGAGTTGATTTTGTGTAGAATTCTCTCTTTTATTTAGAAGCAAGGTGTTTTGACTTTTAGTTTCAGAATCAATTATTTTTTTATGCATAAATTTAAAGTGTCTGTTACTGTACCTCTCTGTGCCTCTGTATATAAATATGTAATAAAAAAACTGGCCAGGTGACAGTTTTTTTAAAGGTTTAGTATTCCTAAATCGCCTCATCATCCAGACTTGTGCTGGAAGCCTTTTTTTTTTAGTAGGCTATGGTAGCATCAGTTCCAAGAAACTGAGACCCCAGTTCAGAGAAATACCCCTTTGTGTGAGTACAGATTGAAGCACTTTCCTAGATTCAGATGTCCTGAAGTGCCCTCTCCATCCAGGGACTAAGAGAAGGTAATCAGTCTTAGCAGGTGGAAGTAAAGTCTTGAAATATAACACAAGCTCTGCCTGAAGTTTGGTGGCTGATATTACTGCAACAACATCAGAACCATTAGTTCCTGAGTTACCATCTTTTGCTCTTCAAACTCTCAAACAGCTCAATTAGATCTGTCATTAGACAGATCACAGCTTTTATTTATAATCACATTGTACATGTTTTCAGAGTTATAAGTTTCCAGTAGTTAAGCAAGGATTAAGTCAACTCTAATGTCTGATTATTTGTTTTTATAATTACTATTGCCATTGTATATAATGGAAAGCTGACAACTAGTGTGAAATATTTTTGAGGTTTGCACCCTCTCTCCTCTGACATCCAATTTAGTCCTTCCTTCTATTTCCCCTCCCCCCCCNATGTCCTTTTCTCAAATCAATGCAAAGAATAAATCCTCCCATCCTTTAGCACAGATCTTCTCTTTGTCCTCAGACACATGGTGTTTAAGGCTATAACCAGTAAGCCTCCCCCATTCACTCCTTCAGTCCCATGGCAGGAAAAAAATCTCCCTACCAACTGCAGCAATAACTTCATCCTCAAAATTAACTAATGTAAATGTGTTTTTAAGGGGTTACTGAACATGATGGGAAAAGGTTGCTTCTGGGTGTGGTCATCACTAACTCTGTACATTGGTTGCACTCAGATAGTGGCTCTCCGCTTCCAAGTCCTCCCTGGTTGCTGCAGGGCCTTGAGCTTTCCCTCACCCAGCAGCTGGGCAGCAACAGCAAAGCCACCAAAAAAAAGCAGCAGTGTAGGGGGCAACAGATGTACTTCGTTCTCTCCTCCAGCCCACCCAAGTGCAATGCTGGTGCTGGGATTTAGAGTGGCTATCAAACCTAACAGTCCAGCTCAAGTCTGAATTTTGTTAATTGCTTGATGGACACCTCAGTTCAGCTCAAGAGTCTAGTTGTGCACAGCTGGGTCATGCTGGCTGGACAGGCTACCCTTCAGTAGGTGCTCATCTGTGTTTTCCTAGCAGTTCTTTGCACAAACATGAGAAACAAGTGCTTTTAAGGTGGGTATATAACAAACTACACAGGGTTTCCTCTGAAAAAGGTGTGCCATTGGAATATATGAAAGTGCATCTTGCTTGGTACTTGGAGATTATATTACTCCATTATTACCAATAGTGAGGTACATGGTACGATACCAACTGTAGATTAAGAATGTACCTAATGTGTTCATCAGCAGAGCTATTTCAAGTAATGTTTGGTGCTAGGGTCCTGACGCAGCACAAAATGTAAGCCATGTCTTCACTTGTGCTGGAGTCAAGCTAAAAGCTGGTCACAAGTAAGTAAATTACTCTGACTTTCTTGTGGCTTTGGTGTGTTCCTTTTATTTCTCCTTTTTAACTGATATTTTTTAAGTGTTGTGCCAAAGAGGTAGCAGTGCCAGCTATGACTTTTTAATGTACAGATGATTGACTCAGTAGACCACAAACGCTTCTTTGGAGCTGTTACAATCCAGTGCATCAAAGCCTGCTCAGGGATGGAGGGATGCTATATTTCCCACATTACTGATACAGTGGCTCTATTGTGTTGGAGTGGCTGTTGCGCATGTGTATCGTTTCCATCTGTCTGCTGAGACTCCTTAGGAAACTTGTGATGAAAACTAGTTACTGGGCTTGTGCAGCAGCCGGATCTGAAATACTTGCTTCAGAAAACTGTGGAAGAGCATGAATCACAAGACTGTGAAGAGAAGCATCTCTAATACACGCCAGCCCCCACCGTCTCTCACACACACACATATTATTTTATTGAAATATCAACAAAAATAGGTCTGATTAATTTTTAAAGTAGCCCAACTTTCAGAACATTTTTAATAACGGTAGCAGTGTTTCAAATATTGTTTCATCTGCTTTGGATAATGCATATGTCCTTGTTATACTCAGTGAATATTGGGAGCTGTAGAGATCAGTGCAGAGTCAGAAAGAACTATCATCTGGGCTGTACTTTCTTCCATCCCAGTCTCCTCCTTATAACAGTCCATAAAATTTCAAATTATAATTATATCATCAAGCCTAAAAGTGTTCTGTCAGTTCCAACATATATTTGAGGAGTCCATTATGCAGAAAAGAGTATGCTTTATAGCTCTGTAAAAAACATAGGCATAGCAGATCATGAGTGGTGTGTTGCATGCTATTTAGAGAGAAAATAATATGTGTTTTAATACTGTGGACTCTAGTACAGAGCTGACCTTTGGCAAAGCCTATTTCCTGATTGGGAAGTACAATTTTCAGCTTTCTCTTTTTTTCTCCCTTGCAGTGTCAGCTTTGAAAATGTTCAATCAATATAAACCTATCACAGGGGTTAAAAGGAATAAACAACCTACCAGTCTTTCAGCAGTGAGAGGGTTGGGTCATGACAGTTATGGAATTAATGACTAAAAATAACAAATGGTGATTTACACCATGATTTTCATCCTTCATATACCTAAACAAAAGGGAAAAAGAAGACCAATAAAGAAAGTACTTTAATTGCTTTAAACAAAAAACAACCATACAAATTTGAGAGGCACTATCATTTTAGGGAAGGATCAGAAACCTATAATGAAAAATCAGATGACTTTGAGGAACAGGGGCTTAACAGTCAGATAAAACTTTACAGCATAAACAACAAGGTCATTTGGTTAAGAACTAATGACAAGAATGTTTGCTAGACCTTGTCATCTCCTCCCTTACTCAGAGTGAGGGGGAAAGACCTGGACATTCAGATGATCATAGGATTACCCCGAAACATTAAATGTGTTAATATGAAAAAGGCAATATGAGTGCAGCATATATCAGGTTTGGTATTTCCAGCAAAACAAAAGGGCAGAAAGCCATTGTACCAAGCGTGTGGAATGTTGTGTACAGCTCCATTTCAGTGCATTTAAAGAGATTAATTTAAACTGGAACCCATTAAGAATAGCTACAAAACTTATCTGGGGAACAGAGAGTGTGTTTAATAAGAAAGAATAAAGGGTTTGATTTGTTTAACCTAGCAAGAACAAGTAGTTACATGACTTATCTGATATTAATACACGAAGAAAGAGAAGAACAGTTTAAGTTAAGATAAGAAAAAAGATGTTGATACATACAGTGGTCATTAAATTTGAGGTGGAAATTAGATACACGTAGGCCATGTCTCTTTTCAAGAGAAGTGCCCTGAAATCATTCCCTACAGAGATCTTACCAGTGATGAATAGAGTGAAATAATTTCTTCGTGTACTTTCATGTATCATATGATGACACGTATCCCAGTGTGATGCTGGCCTTTTTCACTACATGATCATGTTGTTGACTTGCAATAGACTGTAATATCCGGATTCTTTCCCAAAGAGGTGCTCCCTAATCAGTTGCTCCCAGACCTGCATTTATGCAGTTAACAGTTCTACCTAATTATAGTTACATCTTCTTGTCTCGATTGCATCCTTTTCAGGCTGCTCCTCCATTTTCAAGATCATTTTGAATTCCGAATCTGTCTTCCTACTTGCCATCTCTGTCAGTTGGATGCTATCTGTGGATTTTGCGAGAACGCTCTTTATTCCATCGTCCGAGTTATCAGTGAAACTTCTGAGCAGCAACAGATTTAGGGCAGATCCTTGCAGAACGCCGTTGTAGGTGTTCTTCCATTTTAGTAGTGAACCATTAGTAATGTTTTCTGTGTATTACTGCGTTGTTTTCCTACCTGCCCTGGTCCAGCAAGACCTTTTCTCTTGAAGCTCATATAGTTTACTTACATGAAGGTAGCGTCAAACAGTTTCAGAAACTGAACCACGATCCAAATACGGCAACTACTACTACTTCTGGTGCTCTGCACAGAACTGTAAGTAACAGAGAGAAATGGGTTTCATTCAGCAAGATATTTTCTTGACAGATCAATAGTGATGTGTATTATTTATCCCTGTGTTACCATTCAGGCTCACAAAAACTTTAGTTATTTTCTCAGATACTCTGGGAATCAAAGGTAAACACAAGTTTGTAATTCCACCAATTTTAATTTATTTAAAGATGGGTAATATTTTGTTCATTCCTACCTGTATTTCCCCTGCCCTTCATAAATTTTACACTAACTGCTCCAGAATTGATTCAGCTGCTTGCACAAATGCCTTAGGCTAAATGCCATCAGGTATAGCCGCCATTTGAAGGTAGCTGAAATGTACTGAAGTGCTTCAAATTGTATTGATCTTGCCTTGAAACGCTTAATTTCATTAGGGTATTTTGGCACAATCAAAATTTTCTGGTAGAAAAGTTTGATTTAATGCAGACTACTTTTCTGTCATAAAAGCATAACAGACTGTTCCTTAACATTCCTAAATAAGAAACATGGAGCGTATGGTAATTTCAGCTTCTGAGCAATTATTATTTTAGCTCTGTAAGATGTATTTCTGATATTAACACGTGTATTAAAATCTCCTAGTAAAAGATATTTAATAAATACGTGCTAGAATTTTGAACAATGTACTGTTCAGCGTTGGGATCGTTTCATTACGTCTCCTGAACAGTGCTGCCTACCCTGGTGCTGCCACAAACCTGATCTGGTGAAACACCTTCTAGGAGCAAATCCATTTCCCATATTTGGGTCTCTGAGCTGAGATTTTCAGAGTTAGGGTCAAATAATATTAATTGTAAAGGTGATTTTTGCAGTGTTAGTTCAGTTCCTAGTGGATTTGTGTTATGATCATTAGCTCCTAAAAGGTCTGCTTTGACCTTCGGTATATTCAAACAGTGGGCGGAAGTAATGGCTATCCTATAATCAGTCCTCATAGACACGCATCCTCTCTGTGTCAAAAACAAATGCAGAGTCAGGGTTTAAAAATAAGTAGATAAAAGAATGGCTTCCTCTGGAAAGGTTTTGAGGGTTTTTTATCATTGCTGCTGTTCTTACCTGAGCATGAATTCCTACTGAAGGAAACTAGAGCTGGTCCTTAAAAGTTTAGAGCTGAGATGGTCGATGTTTTGGATGGGAGAGCTCAGGGAGGCTGAATATTGTCCTGGGTGGCCATTGCAAGGTGATACAATTGATTTGTGTTCAAAGTACACACGGATGCCTATAGATGTATTTTGCATCCATCAGGTTCTGAACGTGGAGCTTTTAATTCTTGGTAAGCAGCAGCCCGGTGTGTAGACAGGCTTTGCACTGGTTTGTTTGTTTTAAGCATAAGTAGAAATAATACTGTGTGCGTCCATTTTAAATGAATTGACCTTTTGTTAGCGTGAGGGTTGTGCTTTACTTGTTATAGAGTGACTCCATTTGTCCATGCAAATAGGTGCAAAACAAGGATTATATCAGGCTACTGCAAAATAGAGAGGTAGGTCAGATTTAATGGAAACATCAGTCATTAACCCTTTTACAGTGTCTGCCTAGGGAAATCCTTGTGGATGGAAGTTGTGTTGTGTTCTCTTACCTAGCTCTGCTGAGCCACGAAAAAACCGTGAGCCTAATGCACATACTCTGTCTGGCAGAGTTTACTCAGGAGCTCTGCGAGGAGACAAACATAAGCCTTTTCTTTTTCTTTTCACAGAATATGAATCAATTAAGGCTGCTAAGTTCCAGGCTTTTACCATTACTCATGGTCCTGCTGCTTTTCCACTGCTGTGCCAAGACAGTGGGGATTAGGTATGGGGTGGGCAAGGGCACAGAATGGGAGTCACAGTGTTGGAGTATGTTGCCTTTTCTGAATATAAAAATGAATAGTTTCTTGAACTCACAATTATAACAGAAAAGGAGCTACATTTTTTGCAAACTGTTGGGATTTCCACGCTTCCATGTGATTTACCCAGCAATAATAAATCTGGGTGGTTACAAGAAGATGAATATGATGAATTTAGAAAGCAAAACAATTGTTCATTTCAAATGATAGTAGCTCTTAAAAGCAAATAGTTGCAAATAAATAAGAGTGAAAGTGCATGTTATTTAAAAATACTGTCTGCATGATGATTTTTCTACAGTGCAAGAGCAGGCACAATCTCTGTCCCAAAAAGCCTACATATTTTACACAATGGAATTAAACAGTTTCTTAGGGCTAGATCAGAGCTGGGGGCTTGACCGAGGAACATTCTAAATCAGGTATTGTCTTGAATAAGATGCTAAAATTAGAAGCCTGAACTACATCCTTTGTTGAGTGGGAAAGCATGTCCCGTTCAGTCCTCGAATTCTGGTGCAAAGTTGGTTTCACGTTTCTTTGTTCTGCTGTGCTTGTCGTGTTAAGTGGCAACGTTACAATACGTGGAAACTAAAAGCATTGATTGTAAGTTGTAGGAAAATAGAGGTTTTTTGTAAGCACTCCCACCCATCTGGAACTTGCTGCTCCCTTATAATCAGTCACAGATTGTTAAATAAAGTAGACTTTACTTCACCCTGAACTCTTGCTTTATTCTTCTGTGAGTAGTCCAAAATAAGTACTGGATCCCTTAATTAGAACTGAATAACCAATTGGCTTGCATTACCTGCTGGCCTTCAGAGGTCTGTAGCCACTTTTCTATTTCCTTCTGATCATATTGTATTTAATGAAGGGGTTTGCTGGCCAGCTTCCACATAGGGTGCTTGCATTCTTGGTGACTGCAGTTAGTGTTTTTATTTATAATTTGTGCAGTGCTGCTTTAAATATTTTATTATCCAAAATGCAAATGATCTCCTTTAGCTTCCCTTTGTGGACGAACCTGTTTGCTTGACTTTCTGTATGTGTGTCATCTTTCCAACTGACATGTAGCAGTGTGGGATCTCACATTTGGATACTTCTCACTTGGCGCCGTGCTCATCCTTCCACTTACATTTTGAAGAGTAATTTCATATTTTCTTCTCTATCATTTTGTTTGCCAGCATGGATGAGAGCCATTCCTGGAAGGGGGTGTGCATCAGAGCTGGCACCGAGCGAACCACTGGCATAGGGAAGAGAAGCTGTTCCTGTGTCAAGAAGGCTTGGGCATGTCTAGGTTGTGCCGCCTATTCCACTCTCCGCTCGTTGCCAAAATTCTGTGTGCTCCCTTATGCCAAGACCTATTGAGAGAGAGACTGTCTGTGAGTGTGTGAATTTATAGATATTTAATTAATAATCGAGCAGATAATTTCCGTAGTAATTGCCTTACCTAGGGCGAGGGAAGAAGGGGAAGGTACGCATGCATGTCGCGTACTTTGCCCTCAACTATAACCACGAGTTTATTTCCAGCCCGAGGGTGACAGGTGAGGGATTTATTTTGTTTGTTTGTGCTCTGGTTTTTATTGGGGGGGAGTTTCGCGAGGAGTTGTTTGTTTTGCTTAATTGATGAAACACAGGGTTCTTCCAAACCAGCCCCCTCATCAGAAATCTTTGTTATGAAAAGCATACTGTAATAAGGATTTATTGCGCGTAGCTCTGTTAATGTAACGTGTTGGTGAAAGTGTGCCACAGATACTCCTCTACATTTGAGCTGAACATGAATCTTTCAGTCCTAGCTGGTGAGCCATGACTGTTTAGTTTGAGATAAAGCAGCTTGTGTTTTTAGCGGCAGTTCTTCGTTAGTCATTACCAATGTTAGTCATTGCAGTGGCTAAAACTAGGCTCTGGGTTTTGGCGCCGCTGCGAGAAGGTGAGTCAGGGTAAGACATTAGGTATAGGTATGCGGGGTGTGACAGGGATATATATTTACTGCAGAGTTACTGAAATAGTTTATAGCGGCATTTGTTTGATGAATTTGCTGAAGCTGCTGATTTTTCCTGAAATGTTGACAGCGTTGGCTCCAGCCCCGGTGAGCTGGGAAGGTGCTGCACACTCTCTTCCAGCTGAGACCTGCAGCAGGGGGCTAAGGAGACCCAGAGATGTGAGATCTACAAGGAGAGCTTAAGAGGTGTCATGTAGCTGAGACCTAAGCATGTTCCTCTGGATCACTTGAGGAGCTTTGTCTGTTGTCCTCAGTTGTCCTTTTACTAGTCAGAAGTAGCTGTTTTTTCTAGTGGGATTTTTAGGTAAACTTCAATATAGTGATATAGTCTTGATGTTATCATTGTCCTTCAAGTTATTTAGTCACAACAATTTGTGCCATTTTAGCGGTCCTAAAGGGAGTCCAGGGAGATGAGCAGAGTCTCTTCTCTCATTCTTGTTACAAAGCTGCTGTAAATCTAAGATTTCTGCACAAGATTTAGCCACTGTGCTAACACTATGTCAGCTGCCTGTAATTGCTGGTGAGGCAACATATGACTGTCCTCCCATCACCCCAGAGCTCACCAGAGCTACAAGACCAAGGCAGAAAGGCAAGCATGGCTATTTTTTTGGGTACTGTATGCACGTTCAGCAGCGTCTTCACCTGTCAGACTAGGGGGCACTGGGCAAAGCAGCGGAAAGGAGGACTCCCAAAAACCCATCTGGACCTTGAGGCCAAGTGAACAAACAGCACATAAGAGGTGGACTGTGAAACAAATGCGTTTTGCAGAACTTCAAAGTGATTTTGAACAGTTGTAGTCTAGTCACTGACTCATCCCCTCCTCCCCCTTTTCACTTTTCCTGCCACTCCACGAACAGCATGTGAAAGCACTGAAAGAAAATAAGAATCTTAAACTCATAAACATACCTGCCTCCCATCTGGCACTCATCCCAGCAGCCTGGTGATCTCCTTAGTTGTCCAGCAGATAGTTGAAAAACAAGAGTCCTGTGAAGATTCGCATGTCACCATATCCCTGCCAGATGGCGGTTAGTAAAACATGGGCAAATTGCATTGGCTCTGCTTCCATCATGACAATCACAACAGAAACACTACAGTGTTGCAACATCGCTATTTTTTAAGCTAGGAAAATGAAGGGACCGTAAAGTAGGGCAATCGTGGAATGCTAAACACCACTTAAACCTAATTGCAATGAAGTAAAGTAGACTCTGAAGGGTACAAAGCACCGCTGAAGGCGACCCACAGGTTTTAGCCTCTCGCTCTATGAGTATGGGGGTGAGCTTCAGGAAGATGGCACTGGGCATATTTGCCTCACCACTACATTGAAAAGCTCTTGCCAACTTTAATTCCATTTTTAATTCCATTTTTACAAGATTCTTAATTTGATAAGCTTTTCAGTCTTCAGACCCCATCAAAAAGGGAACAGAACTAGAACATAAGGCTTGATCCTGTGTTTATAAACCAGGACACCAAGAGGCTCTCTGTTTCATGAAGATCAACAATTTGGGGTAATAATGACATAGAAAAGAGGGAAACTTTAAGGCTGCAGTAGAAAGTCAGGCTGCTGCTAGTGTCATGTGCTGCAGTAAAACCAATGCCTTGACGCCTCAGCTAGAGATCTGCACCCCGTTTAATTAACTGTTCTCAAAATGCAAGGGACAGTCTCTATCTGCCTTGTCATGCAGTGGTACAATTCATCACACAGCTGAGCCATTGTAACAACATCCTACTGCTGAAAGGGGATGCCTTGCTCCTCCCTGGTGGCAGCCATTTGGTCCCATGCTCTTTCTGACAGCTACCTCTGGGCTATGGCTGAGTAAATAAGATGCTTGAATCAGTGTGTGTAAAATCCTCGTGTTTCTGGGACAAGGAGTAAGAGCTATCTCCCTCGACGCCACCTTCCAGCTGGTACAGAAAACCGTTTTCCCTTCAGTGGGAGGAAGCTGGCTGGCTGCATGTGGAAGCCTGATGCTCAGGAAGCAGAGGTCTGAGATGTTGTTCAGGATCTTCTGTCCATATCAGAACATCATGAGGCAGATCACCACCTTTCTGCACCATGCAGAGCTGGCCAGCCCTTGGTGCAGAGATGCAGTACCAACCAAGTAATGTGCCTTAGAGTTTGAGGTAGCAAAAAGCTACTGTGAGGGAGTGTGGACAGCTTTTGCTATTGACACGCAGTGTTGTTAATGCCCATTGAGATTTTTTGAAGAGCCATCCTTCCGTTCTCCTCCCAGCCCCTTGGCCCCATCCTGAACAATTTGTTTGGGCTGGTATCGGTGGAAGTCTCAAAAGCTTCAGAACTTGCAGAGTTATTCAAAGATTTTTGAGCCTCCATAGTCTTGCTGGTTAGTAGCTAATTTGCGGCTGCAGGCTTTCAGCATTTTAGTTCCTTCTGAACCATCACGGGTAAAAACGTTGTGGGGGATGACTTTGGCACAAGTGTCTTACAAAACAAAATTCGAGATCAGCCTGAGATAAAGAATTCAATCTGAAAAAGGTACTTAATCTAGTGTTTGGGTGTGTTTTAGGCAAAAGTGCCCATTACTCTTGTGCTTATTTGAAGCTGTGAACAACTTCAGTCCAATTTCAAGGATAAAAGCAAGTAAGTGGGCAGGCTGAAGCTACATTCCTCGCTCAGAGTAAATGCACTGCAGTCTGGGATGCTGGTAAAGTATGTGCCTCTGCTGGCTGGAGAATTAGCTTTCTTTGTTGCTTTGGATTCATTTTAGGTCAGGTATATAGGGAGAGTTGGGGTTTTTTTAGCACTTTGATGAGTCAAAAAGCAGTTTGGCAGCTGCAAGGCTGTTCTGCTTTCAGGTAGCTTGAGTGCCGTGGGTTTCAGCGGAGCTGCAATGCCCAGCACAGACACTGCCCCACCTTTTACAAGTTTATTTACTAAATACTTGGTGACAGCAGGCAAAGATTTACAAAGCACCAGAGTTCATTTAGAAAACTGATGTTTGGTTTTCAGCATTTATGTGTTTGATTCCATTCAGCTTGCTGTCCTCTTAGCCCAGGATGTATTTTACGTTCCTGCACCGCTTGTTCTGCCGAGCAGCCAGAGAAAGGCTGAAAATCTTCAGCAACATTTTTAAAATTCTTGTACCAATTTTGGAAACTGTTTTTCTCCTTGAATTTACAATCTAAATTACCTGGCAATGTCCAGCTTCAGCTGATAACTTGGCCTGAATCAGTATCCAAGAGTTACTCTGTAGCAGCAGTTCAGCTCACTGCTGGCTGGAGGAAAACGAGGGATCTCCAAAACTTTTTACATCATGTCTTAATTTCTTTATTTCTTTCCATTTCCCTCCCTGCCCTCTGCCTTTGATTCTCTGTGTCTTGCCCTCAAGCCTTATCCCCTTCTCTCACCATTGCTCTTAAATATGCCTGTTCCCCTCAGGCTTTGACCTTGCGCCTGCAGTAAGCGCAAAGCCGTGTTATTTGGAGTGAAGTAACACCAGTAGTCAGGAAGGAACAATGTAGTTCAGGCCAGATAAAATAAATCTCGCATTTCCTGTCAAGAAACTGGGCCAAAAGCAATGATGAGAGACAGAGGGGGCAAACCACGCGGCTCAAAACTAGAGACATATGGGTTAGAAGCAACCGCAACCCTTGCTTAAAAACAGAAAACAAAAGCTAAGGCATTGGATGAAAGAGAAATAACACCAGCTCCTCGGCAATAAAAACCACACGACGTGGGGTCTAGCCAGCTTCCAAACCCATCGCATGTGCGGCACAAGTGGAGTCTGAATTTCCTGCTACTGTACAAGAAATGAATTGCCCTTTGATTAATTTGTTTCATTGATGCTTTGTGTTGTAAATTAGAGAGCTGGTCTTAATCTGACTGACTCGTTTCTTCACCAAACTCCCTTCCAGACCCAAGGAGATGTGCTGATTAGAAGTTGTTGCTACTTTTGTTGTGCTTTAGTAACTCTCTGTCTGGTTTGCGTAGCACTGAAAATTCCAAAATACTGTCCATATTGTACTTTGAATCCCTTATCCCAACCCTCAGCCATTCATCCCATACCACTGGTGCAAGTGAATATTATTAAGCATATGGGTAAAGGGTTCCAGATCAGTCCCCAAACCAGTGGCAGTTTTGAGCACATGTTTTTTTATAGAAAAAGGTCTGCAGTACACAGCCAAACTATAGAGTTAGGATTTGGAGGGGGTTTTGGATTTCCTTTCTGGGAAGGATATTGATTTGTGTGTGTAAAGTGATGTCATCTGAAGAGCATCCCAACAAGGCAGAAAGTGAGGATGGCAGCCGGGACTCTTTGGAATGGTTCCCATGGGGCCCAGTTTTGGATCCTGATCAGTTTGGGAGACAACCAAAAGCACACACCGGGTGGTGTAAGAATGTTTAAACAGATAAAGCACTTCTCATTTTCAAAGTACAGTGCAAAGATTAACTAATTGAATTGTTTTTCTTCCTTCTTACAAAGAGCTTGCAAAACAGTGGCCAGAAATCAGCTGGGGATATGATTTATTTAAGTGCTGAAATGCTTTGTATAAAGTCCCTCACAGGAGGCCATTAGGAAAATGTGCTTACTTTAGGTGAAGAAAAGTCCTTTGTTGGGAAGAAATGGGAAGCAAAGAGCAGTCAATTCTGTTACGGACCATGATAGTTTTTTGAGCACCTCAGTTGCTGAGAGTTCAAGGCCAGGCTGGATGGGGCTTTGAGTAACCTGGTCTAGTGGAAAGTGTCCCTGACCATGGCAGGGGGGTTGGAACTAGATGGTCTTTAAGGTCCCTTCCAACTCTAACCTTTCTATGAATTTATGAAATGGGCCTTGAAAACCTACTGAAGAGGTAAAATTTTCTATCATGGAACGTATTTGGATGCATTCTGTTCAGAAGGGAGAGACTTGTGAATCACTCTGGGAGAATGTGTCCATTTTCTGGAGTGGAGGGGGGAGACACATTACCACTAAGTCAGGTTTTATGAGTGCAGAGGAGACTGGCAGGATGGGGCTCCTTCTCCTGTCCTCCTAGGAGAAGGATAGACATTGACTTGAGGAGGGCATCCTATGCACCCATCTTTTGATTTAAAAAAATAAGTGATGTAAATTAAAACCCTCCCGAAGAAGGCATGGAAGGACAGAAAAGGTAGGAGCGGGAGTAACTTAGGCTAGAAATAAGGAGAAGCAGATTGTGAACACGTAGCGGACGAGTCTCTGTGCTCCGTTGTCCTCTGTGGAGGCAGTGAGTGTGCCCCAGGGGGTGCAGGGTGCTCCCAGGGGTGCCAAGGGAGCTGCCCCTCACTTTGGACAGCCCAGGAAGGGGGAAGGCAGCAGGGCTCCTGCTCTGTACAGCCCCACTGCAGCCTGTCGTGCAGGGTTGCCTGTGCAGACAAGCCCAGGGATTGATCATCGCTGAAGTGAACATCCTGACGGAAAGCTTAACTGATCTGACACACAGCTCCAGTCCCGGAGTTGTCTAGCAGGATATCAAATAGCAATACATTCAACCAGTGAACCACTGTGTTAGAACAACACATCTTCAAAACAAACTGAGCACACCCTGCAGGTATACTTGTTTCTAGGTATTTCTGAAAGCTCTCCTCGCTCCCTTAACCCTTTCAGGTGCTGTACATCCAGCACAGGTGGAAGACTTGCACTGAGGCACGTCCTTTGCCTGGTTCAATGTGGTAGCTTCATGGTGCCAGTTCGATTATTTTTTGCAGGTTTAACAGGACGTGGTTGCCTGCTAATTTCCCACCTCTGTGTGTTGTGAGCTAGAGGCAGGGCTCCTCCTGTGGAGGGGGGTAGAAGCAAGGGAGGTAATGATTTGATTGGGGGTGATATGCAAATGCCAAACATGGTATTTGTACCACTGTCAAGTTCTCTGCCACTTTTGAAGTATAACATAACAGCAGTTCAGTAATGACAACCGGATGCTCAAAAATGGGGCTGCTAACGTTACCGGATCATTTGAAAGCAAAAACCCAATAAGGAACCTTTGGCCAATGGGTTTATAGCTTCTTTTAGGAAAAGAATACTCCAGATTTCCAGCCAAAGCTATGGGTAGGTCAGAGAAATTTGCATCTAGGATAGGATCTTTCATTCTTAGAACTTGAAGGCATTTAGTTCTGTACTTTTTAATGCCCATTTTAAGCTAAAACCTGAATTTAACTCAGACCTCACTCATTTGGGACTGAGTTAGCTTGTATATTTCTGTGCCACAGTAGGGTTTGAGGATGATATTATCATACCATATAGCCTCATCAAAATTAAGTAATTAAACTAGGAGGCAAAGCCATGTGTATAGTCAGTAGAGATAGGCAGGCTCATTCAAAGTGGGCTTCAGAGCAGCCATGCTAGGAACCTCCATTGACTCTATGAGCAGTTATTGAGCAGTTATCTATGAGCCTGAAGTTAGGTGGTATAAATACCCTCTTGGATGCCTGGTGAGTGAGTTGTGTCTTTTGGGTTCAGTTTTCAAAGGACCAAAACAACATGAGACAGTCTGGACTTGCACTGGAACCAGGAATTGAAGAATCTGAAGCACAAGATTTCCTCTGATTTAAAGAAGACGTTGGATAATGTTTTTGAATTTCAGTGTTCCCTATAGCAGAGTTCAACATGCATTCCTGATGAAACTCAGGATTAAATTCTCGTTTTGAGAGTGCACATCTGTTAAAATATTAACTCGTTATATATCAGAATTTTCCGGGTTTCCTGGCAAGTCGTGCTTAGGATGAAGCCTTTACAACTGTGTGTATTGAAGGACATGTTTATATATACTGGTATATACAAACACACACGCTCTAGACAGTGTGTAGGTGAGAATGCTGTTACAAAGAAAGATTCTTCCAAATTATTTATTGCAAGAGACAGTAAGAGTCCCCTGCATTTAGATTGACTCCATGAATTTTAGAAGATTCTGTTGGACCAAAAAGTGTTAATGCTTGCTTTGTCTTCGGCATTCTTTAAAATTTATTGGTGAAAAATAATTCAGGTTTCAGAAGTACTGGTTTTTCATGCCATGAGGCTCAGTTCAAGCCTGGAGGGAACACAAGCCTCTGAAAGTCACCATTTCATTTTCATTGTCTGAGAAGCATATCACCCTGTCACAGGGCACCCTTGCACCTACCAGAGCAGTTGTAGCAGAATGAGGAGCACATACTCTCCCAGCCTCCTCCTGGGATGTCTGATTTCCCCTTCCACTCCCTCCCTAGGCTGGCATCAGCAGGAGTTTCCCCAGCAAAGTAGCTGGGAAATGAGAAAAAGGTGGGGGTCTGTCCTGCTTACAGATCAGACAGTACCTGACTTTCTGCAGACTCCAGCTTGTGCTCTGAAGTTCAAAAGGTAGTCTTCTGTTTAGCAGAAGGTAAACCAAGTAAACTCTGTTTAGCAGAAGCTAGACTTTGCCAGGGCTGTGATTTGGAAAATTGCAGCAGTTGTATGTAGTATACTTAGTTTCTATCTTTTTCCCCCCTTTTAGAAAAGGAGGAAGGTTCATACAAAAACAATGTTTGAAGCAAATTGCAAAGCCAAACATTGACAATTAAGGCCAAATTCAGGTTGTCCCTCCAATCACACTTCTGCCCTCTTGTGTGAATGCCCTGTGATACACACTTGTGAACTGCAAGAAACCTGGGCTAGTCCCTTTTCCATGCAGAGGGTGCGCACACAACAGGACAGAATTAATGGGCAAGTTTAATGTCAGTATTTCCTAACTTTGAAATGCTTGACTTTAACCTTTTCTTTTTTCTTTTTTTTTACAATGTTTTTAGAATGTACGCTCCGTTGTTATTGATTTCAGAATAAACACTTCCCTCTATTTGGAGAGAGAGATTTCTGTCTCCTACAGCTTCTCTGAAGCTACTGGTTTCACCAGGGCTGAATTTGGCCCATTATATGTAATGAATTGTATATTCCAAAATCAATATTAATAATGCTGGGTGCTCTTTTTAAATAGATCGTAGACGTTCATATAGTCTGTGTAAAGTTCATATGAAATGATACTTGCCTATTCTTTATTCATCCTTTTGGTTAATAAATAATCCTTTAGCATTTCAGTAGTTGGTTTCTGGGATCCTGTTAGACTTCTGTATTTATCATGTAAGAAGCCATCACCAGTAAATCTTTCTATCTTCAGATTTTTGACAGAAAGTCCAAGGTTTCCTGGATTATTGGCTACTTCTCATTGTGTTAAAAAAAACAACAAAGTTTTTTTTTGAAGTATATGTATAACCTATTCTGTTGGTGAGCTGCAGTTTATCAATTGAGAAGTCATTTTAGCAAATGTACAGCATCGCTGAAGCACTGAGAAGGAAAGAGAACCATCCACTTGCTGAGTCTCTGCCTTTGCAGCGAGGAACCATTTCATCTGGGGATGTGAGTGACTCACAGAGATTGGAGGGGCTCATAATTTCCATACTACAGCACCGCTTGCTAGGATTTTCTGACTTTTGTATTTATCATTAGAGGCAACATTACACAATGTCAAAGAAAAAAATCTAGCCCTCATAATGTGCTTTCCTGATTGTAAATGGGACTGGATATCCTGTACTGAAATGTCAGGTTAGATCCTTTGTAAACTCTGAAGCCTGCTCTCAGAATAGAACACTTCTGGAGTGTATTAAATTGGTGTTAATTGAGAAACACATATGCCAATGACATTTTAAGCTACGCTAAATAAAACCAAACCTTTAGCAGGTCCCTATCACAGAGAGATCCTGAGATTTCACTGAACCTGCTGCTGCCGTCATCTTTTTTCCATCTATGCATATGTTGCTTGCAATGATATATGGTAACTCCTGATGCAAATACCACTCATGCTGTTACAGCTTAAAAGGGCCAGAAATAGAATGCAAACACAATGTCTGTTTTTTTCTGCTCCACATTATAAAAACCTATGACCAACAGCCTAAAGAAGCTGGGAGAAGAGGAGGCTGAGGGAAGACCTTGTCGCTCTCTACAACTACCTGAAAGGAGGTTGTAGAGAGGTGGGGGTCAGTCTCTTCTCCCAAGTCACAGGCGATAGGATAAGAGGAAATGGCTTCAAGTTGCGCCAGGGGATGTTCAGGTTGGATATCAGGAAAAATTTTTACACTGAAAGGGTTATTAAGCATTGGAATGGGCTGCCCAGGGAAGTGGTTGAGGCACCATCCCTGGAGGTATTTAAAAGACAGGTTGACATGGTGCTCAGTGACATGGTTTAGTTATGGGTTGTTGGTTTTTTGGTTTTTTATCAGAGTTAGTTTAATGGTTGGACTAGAAGATCTCAAAGGTTCCTTCCAACCTAGACAATTCTGTGATTCTAAAGTTTGATTCCATTTCCCTGCAGCTTTCACACCAACTGACTTCAAAACATAAGTTTAGCACTGCAAGTCATAAAAAATTCATCCCGTCTTTCTTTTTTTAGGGGGACTAATTCTGCAAGTGTCTCAGGGTTCTCTAGCTCCTGTTGCAGCTGCGCCACGGGTCAGCACCTCAGGAGGGGCTCCGTCCTCAGGCGACCCAGTGCCCAGTATATTCAGTGAGTCCACTTGCCCAACATGGCTGGCCCCTGGATCAGGCCCTAAGCATTATGGTAAAGTACATGCGCTTTATCTTAAGATAAATAAAGCCATTCGAAAAACACAAAGCAAAATTGGGGTTGAAGTCCCAATTGTGTCAATATACTCATGGGAGATGTGGCAATATTTTGTTGCACATTTGATTTGTTAGAGAAAAGAAAGGGCAGCCTGGAAGTTACCCAGGTCTGGGTCTCAGCAGCGCTGGCCACGCAGCAGCTCAGCGGAGCGGCGGTGAAATCCTGCTCTAAGGCAACCCCACAAACTCTCCCAAGCTGGCTTTGCAAGACCACTTCTGTTAGAGGAAATGTCTTCTGCTGCCAGTCAGGGCAAGAGGTAAAGAGCCATTTATGAAGAGTCTTGTGCCGTTAAGCTGGCATGATATAGCTACAAGCAAAACTCTCGCTGGCAGCTCATTGATTTCCAAGTGACAAAGCCCACTACTGCTTTGCCACTCAGTAACTTTTTGCCTTTGAACCAAAAAAAAGCCCAGGTTTTCTCACCTCAAATAGCTCATGCAGCTTTTTTGGTTTGTTTGGGTTTGTTTTTTTTGTTTTGTTTTTTTTTTTTTTTTTTGCATTGTATTGCCACTGTGCAGTGCACTGCAGGACCTTGCTTGGTGAGAAGATGATTAGTGGCCATCTCTTGAGTGTGTCCTAGAGGTACCTAGGTTTATTTCTGACTCACTGCCTTTATGAGCATAACTAAATAGACACTAAACCTTTGAAAGGAATTTGGTGTCTATAAACCCCAGACTTGTAGGTGCCTCGCTCCTAACTGAAGCGGAGCAGGGGTCTCTTCCCATTTTTGCCCCCACATGTAGTCACAGAGGGTGCTTGGAGCCTGCCTGATACACAGCTTGAAGGAGCAGTGATAGAGATGCTCCTCTCAGGATGGGTGCATGAACTGCTAAGCTTTTGCAAAGTCCACCTTATCCTCCTGTGACCCCCAGTAAATCTTGATTTCTTTAATGTAGAGTTTGAGAAATTCCCTATTCATGCCACCAATCTTCTTCCTACTTTACACTTATTCCTGGTGTTTCAGATAGGGCCTTGGGCTGTGTGAATTCTGGTAGAACTGCACCAGTGGGAATTTGTCATCTCATGGGAATATGGTCAACCAGTAGCTGTGCTCCAGGTCCCACTAAGCTGGGTGTTGGCCTGTGGTGTCTGTCAGGAACAAGGACTGGGGTTTGTATCTCCAGTTATCTGATGAATTGAAATGAATGAAGCCATTTATTTTTTGAAGAAATATCTCCCTTCCAAGCCTTCTCTTGTGTGAGAAATATTAGAGTGAGTGTTCAGTTGTTTTTAAGGCAGGACATGTTTTTTTGAGGTCACTCAGGATTTCCTGTTCTTGTTTGTTACATACAGTACAACACATGGGTTCAAGGTGAATATGTGCCTACAATGGCCTACAAAGATGATAACATCTTTATTGGCATTTCTCAGATGAGAAATTGCATAGTGGCTGGGTGCTTTTCTGAAGCCAGACAAGAAAACCATGGCAGGAGGAGGGAGGATTCCCTGGCTGCCCATTGTGGGCATTGTTGGTTTCAGCCGGTCTGTCTGTCCTTCCTCCTCATGACATGGTATCCCACCACTGTCTGTTGGAGCCACTCTGGAGCGCAGGAGACCTCCATACCGTAACGGCTAGCTGACTTGCCACACAGTCTTTCACAGGGTAGCTGTGTGCAGAATTTGACTATAACTCGCTTAATTGTCCACTTTCTTGTAATTGTTCTTGCTGCCTCCACTCCCATTAACGGTGTGCTTATGTTGGGAGGATTCCAGAGGATTCCTCTTTTCTCCTTTCATGTGGCCTTGCAGCCAGCCTGTGACCGTGGCATTACTTGCTCAAACACACTCTTAATAACCCCGGGCTGGGGACTCCCTCGACGACAACACTGTAGATGCAGTACTGGGGCCGTGCAGATTTTAATATAAAATATTATGATCTGTCTGTCTGCTTGCCCATCTGTCTATCTGTCCATCTATCTAATGGACCTACATGCCTGCTGGAATAGCTTGGGGAAGGTCAGAGGGAGTTCAGGATGAGAGAAAAAAAGGTCAATTTTTGTATGCAAGCTTGTGTTGCTCCAGCTAACTGATGAGGCGTCTTGGCAGGGCGTTTCGACTTAGAGAGACAGCCCTGTCCGTTCAGAGGACACGAACGGGCCCTTCTTGTGAAACACGGTCGAGAGTTATTCGCCAGAGGTGACTTTTTTACGGCTTTCCCAGTGATAATGCTGCCTTGCAAATATCGCCAGCGATTCTGCTGGACTTGTTTGGAGATAAGTGTGGTATGTGCAATGGGGCCCGAGATGTGGTTTGTGTTTAATTGGGACATCCGTATGCGCGCACATGCTGTAAAATAGAGAGAGAAGCCGAGTGTGTGCAACGGAACTAAGGAGGCTTCAGCGCCTCAGGGTGGGTGCACGTGTGTGGTGGGGTCTGTTAGGCATAGCTTGGAGATGTTTGGCTCACGGATTTCTTGGTAATGAGTACTCTTTTTCAATTTCAAGCAAGTTTTTGTAGGTGAGCTGGAGATTAATTTCCCCACACACACACACCTCCCCACACACTAAGTTGAGGATCTGATGGCTGGTGTGGCACTGGGGTCCTGCGCTTGGGAGCTGTGGTGGGAAGGGAGCAGCCTGGTTTCCCGCAGCAGCCCTGACTCACAGGGGGACCATTAGGCAGGCGGAAGCCCCCGGCAGGGTTACGGACCAGACAGTCTATACCAAGGCAGGTCAAAGGGTGAGCTTGCTGTTTACTGAATCGGTAAATAGCTAATTATTCAGCCTGGTAACATGGCCAAGCCCGCACGGGATGTAAATCCTCGGTAATTCAGTGTTATCAACCGGGGAACAGGATTTGAGATCCAGGGATCCCTTGTGGTAGCAGAGGGGAGCTCTCTGCACTTTAAAACCTTTTAGGGTCATTGTACCATACCGTGGAGCCATTAAGGAGCCCTCACGTGCCAGAAGCAGTTTAACAGGCCCAGTGTTGGGCACTTAATTGTGTCAATAATTATTCACGCATTAGCACCAGCTCCTCCTTAAAGTGTGTACTGTGGTGACTCATTAAGTTATTACTGGTATTCATTACTAGTAAAATTAGCCTTTTTTCAAAGTGTAAAATTTATGTTTTACAGAAAAATATTGCTAGGAGTGCAACAGCTTTGCTCTACTCCCTGCTCGGTGTGGAAGAAAACAGGACTATGTGGAGATGAAGCAGTTAGTATTTTCTAACCAAAAAAAGAGGCCCTAAAGAATAAAAGCCAGTCAAATGAGAAAGAGTCTTGTGCCTCTTTTTTGATTTTTTTGTGTGTGTGTTTTGTTTTTTTTTATTTTTTGTTTTGTGAGTTTTAAGTACTTAAAATGAGGGCAGGGAAGAAGCTACGTTCCTGCCTGTCTTTGCCTGTCGGTCCCATGTGTGTATGTACTGTTTTCTGGTATCAGGAGTGAGAGAGATGTCCAGTGTCTTTTGATTAGTAAAATGTTAATGCATATGCAGCTGTCTTTATGTTAAATGCTTCGTGCTGCACTTTGTTTCTTTAAATGCTGATCATTTACAGTGAGCGTGTACAGTATATATGCCTGGAGGGAGAGCAATTGTTATACAACTCTTTAATCCGAACCATGATTAAAACCCCTTTTGTTCCTCCCTCCCTGCATTACTCCAGCCTATCATCTTCTCTGAGAAATCATTTGGCAAGTAGATACGTGTGTATTTTAAGAGAATAACTCCTTTTAAAGAATCAGTTTTGCTTTTGTTCTGCTTTTAGAACTTAGTTTTTTGCATTTCAATATACAGCGCTGTTCAAAAGGCGTAGGAGGGTCATAGCCATTTTTTTGCGTGAATAAGGTATAATTGAAATATGATGTATGCAGATATCATCACTTCTACAGCAATTATCCAGATTGTTTGTTTAGTGGGAACATACTTTCAAGTAGGGGTTGGTCAGTGGCAATCACGTTGCGTGACACAGCTGAGGGAACTGACAAAGAATATGTAAAGTCTCACACTGTGCAAGGTTATGTTGCGCCCAGAGTGTCTACTGGGGGGAATCGTTAGGAATTTGGAAGGTGAGGGCCACGGGGGTTTCAGAGAGAAATGTAAAGGAGAACGGGGAGGCTGGCGCTTAGATCTTGGGGAGAGGCTGGGGTTTGGCATTCCCTTTCATGTGGAGACCAGCAGTTAACATGGTCCTTGTTGAAACTTGAAACAGCTCTATTAGTAGCTTGATTGGGGAGAGAAGAGACCAAGAGTAAACAAAAATGTGCGGTCTGGAGATGGGCTTAATTGTGCACAATACATCTTGCCTCTGTGCGGCTTATTCTAATCACTCCAAATGGCAACACACACGCTCACGCGCGCGCACACAGACACACACACACAAATTTGATCTGCTCAAGCAGATAAAACTGCTATGTGTATAATATTGCCAGGCTAGAAGGAAAAAAAAAAATGGACATCTGTTTAACAATTCTCTATTGTAGACAGGATCATAGAAACGCTGTTGCCTGCCTGTCGCGTTCAATCAAAATGAATAAAATGCTGAATTAAAAAAAAAAAAGAAAAAAAAAAGAAAAAGAAAAAAATCAGGCAAAAGAGAGCCTTAAAGTATTTGCTTACACTTTTTTTTTTTTTTTCAGCAGCATGATGAGGAGGGGGGGAATCCCGGGAGCAGGAGGAGGTTTCAGGAACAGCGAAGGGAAGGTTTTGTTTTTGTGTTGTGTTTGGTTTTTCTCCTCGGTACAGCCGAGAGAGGCGAACAGCAGTCGGAACTAATTGTAGCTCGCTCAGGAAAGTCTTCATTAGCACTTGCCACACATGGTTACCAGATGTGCCGAAGAAGGGGTGGGAGGAGGGGGGAAGGGGTATGTGGAGAATGGGCTACATACTTAAACCTAATAATCTGTCTTTTGTTTTCTGGTCTATTGTGTTGGGGAGGGGAAGAATGGGGAGAGGGAGAAATCCTGGCTGCTTTTTGATGCAGCCAGTCCCTATTAGCTGAATGGCATTCCTTGTCTTGCAGCCTCCTCCAAGGAAGGAAAAAACCCTCACTCTTGGCTAAGTAAAGAGGGATTTATTTATTCTTTTTTTAGTTATTTTTTTAAGGCTATCAGAGAACTATTATTCCACTGAACCCAGCTGAAAGTATTTGGATAATCAAACTGGTAAACCGCTATCGTTCTGGCCAGCTCAGGTATTTGAACTGGGTCTTTTTGTGAGCTTGTGGGTTCCCAGAGTATCAGTGGGGCTGTTGAGGTCTCAGTTCAGTTGCAGCAGTGCCTCCTTAGTTCATGCGTACTTTGCCAGTGAGTGTGAGATGCAGCCAGTGAAGCCAAGTCCAGCAGGAAGGTAAGAAGAGCCCTATGGTCCTGTCAGTCTGCCGCGAGGTTGTCATCTTGGTCAGATATTTAACCTTCTGCCTGTTGCTATTTAAAAAAAATATTAAATAAAGCCTCCATATATAGTGCTGTCACTGCTGCAGACCAAATTGCGGTCCTGCTGCCTGGATAGATGATTTTCACAGGAACTAGCATTAATTTTACTGCAGACATTACCACAGACATTGCTAGTTGCTCCTTAGGAAAAAGGGTCACCCGTCCTCTTCTTTTGAAATGGCCATCTTGAGAGGAGCATGAGACCAGGGGGATCCTGCATGGCCATCCCCACTGTGTCCCTCTACTTGAGCGGCACTGTGGCTTCGTTCCCCTCAGGGTGACTGAAAGTTTCCCACAAGGTAAGCACTTTTCCTACTAGCATCGCCTGTGCTTGGAAGTCCCCTTTATTCCCGAATTCCTCCCTTCGTTCCAGTAATAAGAGAACATTACTGTGTCCGTATGACAAGGCTTAGATGAATCTCTGAGTTCTGAATAATCAGAGATGAAGGTTTAATTATGGCACTACACATGATAGCCACAAGATTTGGCACTCTGGTCATGTGAGAGAACAGCACTAGATGAACTTTCACTAATTAAGCACTCCGTTTCCCTTCCTTCTGGAAACTGCAAGGAGGTATAAACGTGGAAATTGCTTATATTAAAGTGAAATAGAAACATTTTTTGAATCTTAAATAATCTGAGTTGAACCTAAATCTTGTGGCTCCAGCCTTGTTTTATCCAGCTCAGTTCGCCAGTCTGTAATCTCATCCTGCTTTGGAGCCTGGAAATGTTCTTGCTTGCAATCTCAAAGCAGAACAGATGTTGCATAAATAGAAAATAGGTTGTGTGTGCAGCCTAATCTAAGCACAGAAGGGCACAGAAGAAGGTTTGGATGAATGTAAGCTAATCAGGGCACAGATCTGCTGATCTTTGGGACTTAAGACCAAATTTTTTTTCAGATATATTCTGCCTACCAGATCCAAAATATGCTGTTCACTTTTTTCCCACTGTATGGCAACTCCCACTTGGAGCTTTTTTAATTTGTTGAGAATAGGGTAATGCCTGTCAGCTCAAGCTCACCAGAGCAAACGTCTAGTAAGAATTACTCTATTCCATTCTATGTTTGACTGACTTCTCCATCTAATGGTCTGGTTATTCTATGTCCAAATTAATCAAAGTACAGGAATTCTTCTTTCAGATTCCCTCAAAGGAAATAATAAAGGCAAATCACTTAGCTGACTTTGTTATATCCACCTTCCCTACTGTAGGATTGTAGAGTTTCCTTTGACCTTGTTGCAATTGGTTGGGTCAACGTAATCATCATAGGCAGAGTCACTGACTGTATGGCTTCCATAAGGTAACTTTAAGAAAAGCCCAAGGAAAAGTTTGATTAAAAATTAACCTGTTTACCATCTCAAATTTACTGTAGCTGCTATTGCATCAGTTGTTTTCTTTAATAAAATTAATTGCCATATTTGCAACTTGTATAATGCTATCCCACATTACACAAGAATGAACTGTGGCTTTGCCAATAGAATGTAGAAACAATATCTCCGTTTACAATAATTCATTGTTAGAAAAAACAGCACTGCAAACTTGATGGTTTTGTCAAGTTTTCTTTCTTCTGGAGGTGCACATACAGTGCCCTGCATCTTACCCATGGAGTGGGTTTCACGTGAAAGTGCTGTTGCCTTCACGGTGAAATCACAGCCACACACAGCAGATCTCATTCTAGCTGGATTCTGTTGTCACGTATTCCACAAAGGTATGAAGTCCAACCTGAAGTGGCTACTGATGGCTCAAATGCCTGTGCTCTCTGCTCAGCAGGTTTTCACTTACTTGGGGCTTCAGCAGAACTTAGACAGAAGTGCTTTCAGAAATTTGTCACACTGTAACTTTAAGACATTCTTCGTATCACTGACTTCATTTTTAATTATTATAAATTAATTATTTAAGCATTTTATTAACTTGGAGATGGAAAGCATAAAGATCAGATTTATTTCCTGCTTTTTGTGCATTTCCGCACTGAAGTCAGGGTTTCAGGCAACAAGGCAAATATTTTTATGCAGATGCAAAACTAATCAGCCAAACATGAAAATACTCCTACGGGGTTTCCTGGAGGTCTTGCTGGGGATACTGCAATGCAAACACTATATAATGCAAATAATAAATAATATAGCATAGGTATTATAAGGCAGTAGGATTCAGTTAGGGACCAAGCGTAGCTTGTGATCCACGTGAGTCGGTACTAACATCCTTTTTAGGATTCACAAAACGGGACGCCTTTGCTGCCTGGATCTCCTATTGTGCTTTTTTAAATGCTCAAAATATTCTTCTGTAATGTACTCCATCAAAATGCATGTTTCCTCACAGATGATGTCATTTAAGCGGAAAAGAATTGTAAATCTCTCTTTGGCCTCCTGTAGTTATTCCTGGGTTGCCAGCTGAACTCAAACTACTTCTCTTTCCGATATGATATTTAAGTAATCAATATGTGGGGCTTTTTTGGTATGCATATCAACAGTGCTCTCTGTAATTAGAAAAGATCCAAGAGTATTCAAATGCTGTGCAGTAATTATACATGGCAATATTTTTGCTCCCCGTAATTTGCAGCTTTTCCAATACAGAACAAGTGAGTAAAACAACAGGCAGGAAAGTTTCAGTGTGATGTTAGGAAAATTGAGAAGAGCAAGTTTACTGGGGAGAGCACAAATAGCTTTTGTCTTTCCCAGGGAATGATTTGAAGATAGATAGGCAGCGCAGCGACATGAGGTCCATCTTTTTGTCACCTCAGGATGAGGTTCCAGCAGTGTGCTGTCCGGGAGGGACTCGGGGGCTGCTCAGGGCCAGACGCTGATGCAGGAGATTGCAGCCTGGTTTGTTTGCAGGGTGGCACGATGGGAGCAGAGCAGCCTGGTGTTCCCAACCTGCACTGAATTCAAATAAGTTTCTCATGCTTACAGTGAATTTCCAGGTGTGTGACACGTACATTTTCCAGAAAGGCTGGGGACCCGGTTAACTTCTCTTGTGGGGAATGTTGCTACAGCTGAGACCTGTGGGCTAGGCCGTAACTCTAAGTGAAAAGGAAGGAGCTGGGAAGGTAGAAAGCATCTTGGCATAAATTACCCTCTCCTCTTTCCTTTTTTTTCTTTTTCCATCCCTAAATCTGTTGAGAAAGATACGTGGTCAGATTGATATCTTTAAGAGTGATTCTTATCTGTTTCATTTTTAATGACTGAGCATTTACGGTTTCACCATACACACTGGAAGAAATGTAACTATGAAATGAGAAGCATTCCTCACTGAGTAAGTTTATTTCTATTTTGTTTTACTTGATTCTGTTTCAGTGAGAAAACAGATTAGTTTCCCAACACCACGCCTGCAATTTTGTCATAAAGCTTGCAATATGTAATGTGTCTTGTAAAGCCCCATTCTGAGATTACACAGATGTGTGAGAATCTCTACCTCCACTTATGTAAAAGTAAATTTTTACTTCAGTGAGTTGCAGTGGAAAGCTTGAATAAGTAAGAAAGACAGAAGCAAAGGGATCTCAAATGCATGGGAAGGCATTTGTGTATGATCTTGCATCTTTTTTTTGTTTCTAAGCATCACTGTTTATGGCAAATCTTACGACTCTAAGTACTGGTCTGATGACTTCTGGGTGGTTGGGAGCAGTAGTACTTAAAATATGCTTCAGATTATTGATCCTCTTCTCGAGTCATTTAGTTTCTCCTATTGCACAGATGTCTGCCTCATCCTACATGGTCTTTCCCTTTCCCCATGCTCTTAGGTCCTGGCAGTGCTCCCTTAATGTGGCTGTGGAGTCTTGGCTTCTCTCTGGTCCCAGTGAAGCCGGGGTGGCCAGAAGAGTAGGGCTTTTCAAATCCTGCCTTCCCTTCTCCCCCAGAGCTCAGCCTCTGTTGTTTCCCTGGGTGTTGAACATCTTCATTTAGATATGGGCCCGGGAACAGTGAGTTGTGCTGAAGAGCCAGCCGTCTTTTGCATTAAATTTTAAGGAGAACGGGAAGCAAATGACTTAGAGTATAAAATAAGTACTTAAGTGAATGTTTCAATCTCACTTGGGGCAGTTTGACAAAATAACGAAAACATACCAGGTGCATATGTGTCTGCACATAACCATTGTCGTTGTTTGCTTTTGTTGTCAGCAAAATTAAGTGGCGGAGCGTTTTAGGGAAGGTTGTGCTTGCGATTCGGCGGCAAGCCTCGGCTCGTGGCAGGGGTGCCCAGCCCTTGCTAAAGCTGCCTGCAGCACAGGAGCTGAACAGCCTTCCTCTGCAGAGCCCACGAGTTTTAAGAACAGCCTCTGCGTGTGAGCAAGTACCTGCTCTTACACAACATGAGAATCGAGGTCTCAAACGCTAATTCTTTGGTTTCACCTGAAGGTACGGCTTGCCAAATTTCTGGTTCTCCTCCATGGCATGGCAATGAAAGCCGTTGTGCTTTCTAGAAGTAAGCTCATACTGTAATCCAAACCAGAAAAACAAATTGTGTCCCGACTTGTCTTTTATTCATTTCGAATTATGTGCAAAAGTTTGAGTAGATTTTTTTTTTCACCAGACAGTGCAACTATGATCTTTTTTTCATCAGAAAGAAAGAGGCAGCAGAGACAATAATTCACATCAGTGCATTATTAATTATTTGTATCATCAGTGAATCTGAAGCAAAATGAAAAATACTAAAAAAAATATACAATTTGACAATTTGACTGTAGGGACAGCAATTTCTAGGTAATTTCTTGAATTTTGTGAGCAAATTTCTTCCAGTCTAGGAAATTCAGGATTATTTTCATTTTGATAAGAATGGAACATCCATTGAACAGACAATAAAAGCTGTTTAAACCTGTTAAATACTATGAAATAGATGTGTACAGCTAATTAAGGTATGTGTTGAATAGCAATTATGTCATCCTGAGGGATTTACAAATAGAGTCTAGTTAAAATTTGATTCAATCTTCTATCATTCACAGAAGGTGCAAATTATTATTCATTTAGCGTGCTCTGATTTCAGTTCTAAAGGTAATCCAGAAAAAAGGGAGAGGGATTTCTGTTTTATCAGCATTGTTTAAGAACTAAGATCCCTTAATTATCTCACTGTACCAATAGTCTGCTACCCAACTTACTGAAGCAGTCATTCTGCTTTGAAACTAACAATTTACCCTCCAAGCGAAGGAAGATGTAAGAAAAAAGTGTTTAGTCAGCAAGCAAATATACCAAATTGTATGTTTTGGCTTTTGTTGGTGCTCATGTTTCTGAGCTGTGCAAACCTGAGTCACTTACACAGTACCTTTCAATCAAAGGCATCAAAGCAAAGGAGCCCGATTTCACAAGAAAAAGAAAACAAAAGAAAAAAAAAAGAAGAAAAATAAAAGAAAAAAAAAAGGAAGGAAAAAAAAGAAAAAAAAAAAGGCAAAGGTGAAATAAGGCTCCATGAGATCCAGTTCTGTCAAGCTTCTGGAACCTCTTTCCAGGCTCTTTGGTTTT
This sequence comes from Jacana jacana, assembly GCA_013400555.1. Taxonomy (NCBI): domain Eukaryota; kingdom Metazoa; phylum Chordata; class Aves; order Charadriiformes; family Jacanidae; genus Jacana; species Jacana jacana. The sequence goes on from VZTM01035992.1 coordinate 361,516, forward strand.
AGGTAACCTTGGTAGACTCTTGGTCTTACTTCTTTGTGCAATCTTTGTCAGAGTAATAAGAATTAGGTAAGATTCCTGATTACCTTGTGAAAGTATTATAGGTTGTTTTACAAGGAAGTTACTTTTAATGACCTTAAAAGAAAAACTTTACTGTGTTTCTGGGTTTATAACAGTAATTGGCAATCCCCAAAGTTACCATTAAAGCTGGCCTAAAATGAAAAAAAAAAAATAATCATGGAATATTTTTATGTCTCAGAATGATAACTGCATCTTTCAAGGAAATTGTGAAATTCCTGAAAAGAAACCAGAAGACCCCAGGAGCTACAGTGGTAGTGGTGTTGTGGTGGAAACAGGTTAAGTTTCTGTTCTGCCTGATTCAGAGGTCCAACCTCCTTAGGTGCTGTGGCTTCTTTTCTGTGTGTCTAAACTGTCATGGAAATTTTGTCAAAACTGGGATATTGATAACTTCTTTGTTTGTTGCATTTCATTTTTTTTAAGCAGAAAATAATTTTCCCACCAAAGTTTCATACTAAACCTAATACTTCACTAGAAAAATAGATAAATAACCAGACAGTAGTCTAATCAAAGTTATAAGACATTACTCCGGTCTTCCTATAATCTGAGAACACGTAATCCATGCAGGTATGTTGGCAGTTGTTGTTTGAGCTTCTGGAAAGTAACTTCCAGGGTGCTTAGACTGGATGTATGTGTTATGTGGTCTTATTGCAGTAAGGTAAATGTTCTCCTGTGCTACTTTTTAACAGTGCATGTTTTCCTCTTGCTATCATTGGGGCTAATTATGTATGTTAAATTACATATGTGGGAATAAGGGTTGTGTATCCGGCCCTGCTTAACGCCAACCGGTACTAAGGAACAGCCACCTCCAACGGGGTACTCAGCAGCTGCCCAGCAGCTCTCAGAAACTCTCTGCATTTCTTTAAGTTGGGCACAAGCAAAGGTGCTGGGCTTCTTTGGAAGAATTATCCAGAAGCAAAACCTAATTTGCTGTGTTTTGATTTTATCTTTCTAACCAAAGTGGCATTTTGGTAAGGTGAATAGAAGAATCCACTTTATCTCTGGTTGATTGGGTGGGTTTTTTGGAGGGAGACAAACATACTTGACATAACTGTTTTTCTCTCTGTGTCCCATCATATTTAATCTTTTGACACAGCTGCTTGCTTACAGTATGGTTGGGAGTACTATCCACTGAAAAAACATAGTCCTAATTTCTCACTTGGAATTTGACAAAAAACTACCATATTTATGCTTTTTTTTTTTTTTTTCCTCTTGAGACGGCTTTATAGAGGTGGGTAATACTGTAGGTAATATTGTAAGAGAAGTGGAAAGTGTTCACAGTTCTCAACAAGATAAGAGAATGTTTCTTATCTGTGATTTGAAAAGAGATGAAGGGTCAGTAAGGTAGAGATACATGAAAGCTATTGCGCACTTGGTAGGAGCTGCAGAGGAGGAATATCTCTCACCAGTGGCTGGTTTGAGTGGAAGGGAAGAAAAAGAGGCAGCTTCTATATGAAGGGAGAGGATTGGAAAAAATGTCAAGCAAAATCAGAGAGATGTATTGGCTTATTTGCTTAAAGAAACAGGTACACAGCTTTGAGATGGCTACTGAAAAGCAGAGAGCAAGTCAAGTTGAGGGCAGCTTTAAATGCTTGCCTGCTGTTGATGCTTTGGGATTTATAAAAATTCATAAGCCTTTTCGGTCTTTGGAGATAACTGAGAGAAGCGAGGAGAATGGGATGGGCTCTAAGCCACCTGAGATTGTGAGGGATTGCATGGAAATACAGGGCAGTCTTCTGGTCCTCAGATGTAGTTTCGCTGGGGCTTAACTTGTCCCACCTGCCTCAGCGTAGCAGCATTGGAGAGGGAGGTGTTTGTGCTGGAAGTGGTATAGGGGAGGTGTAAGGCTGTGCCTGTCCCCAGCCAAGAGTTAGCTGCTTGGAAGTTCTTTTTCTCACCAGCATATGCAGGAGCTATAAAGGTGGGCAAGGTTTGATTTCAAGACCCTGAATGCATATGCCAAACTTGGCAGTAGAGGCTGGTGGGGTCTGCAACCACTTAAATAAGTTCTTCTCCTCAGCATCCTCAGCAGATTTGTAACTGATTTTCATCTGATGTAAGCTGCAGGATCTGCTGGCTACCTGGCCTGTGCTGGCATTTGGGTTGGAGTGGAGCCCCAGTGCCTACCTGTTCATGCCTTCTTCTGCAGAAAGCAGAAGAAAGCTGTCTTAGGTGCCTTTTTTGTTTTACAATAGCAGTGGATTTATTTGGATGCCACAGTGACCAAACACTGAGCTATTTTTTCTTGACACATTAGTTTTTGTCTTGCATTTATTTGTACACCATTCTCCAATCAGCAAGAGGTGTGTGTCCTGTCCTGCACTGAGAGGAGTCTCATGGGCCTGGGGTCCAGAGCTATAAAACTGGGCCATAAAATTGATGAGTGTGTGCTGTTAGACAAAAAAATCTCACATTTGTTCTTGAGTTGTGACCAGTCTTTCTTCTGTTAGACTGAAGGCTACACACTTAACTAGCTTTGCACATGAAAGTTGAAATTCTTCTATATTCAGCCAATGCAAGAAGTTGAAGCTTTGTGTAAAACAGTATTGCAGGGTGCTGAGGTGCAACCTGAGGGGAGTCCATTTGGATTTCATGGAAGTGAGCCCTTTGCTTCCCATAAAGAAATAAGAGGAATGAACACCAACATCAGACAGCCATTTCACCCAAAAGGTGCTGCACAGTGTGGATTTTTACAACGGAGTCAAACGCTACAAGGTCTCTGGCTCTACTCAAAGGTGGCTGTCATTTTTCTGTATGCAATGAATAATTGTTTCATACCACAGACTAATAATAACTCCAGGTTCAGAATTCATTATAAAGCAGAAAGATTTTTCCAAGAGGGCGGTGTCTCTTTGAGGCAAATAGATGAAGAACTGCTCCACAGAGCTTGTAATAGGAATAAAAGAGAAGGACCATCTTGCCTTCTCATTTCTTTTTACTGGGATGTGCACACAGGTTGCCTTCTTTTATGGGCTAGTAGGTGTTTTAAAGTTTTGGAGCTGCTCATTTAAAGCATAGATCTTGCTATTTCACTGAAGAAGGGAAGTAGCTAAAGTAGCTAAAATAATTGGTAGTGCACATAAAATTTCAAAAATTACATTTTGGAGCTGGTGGAACGTTTGAGGGATTTATGTCTAACAGAATTTGCATTCTGTGTAATTTGGATTTAATGACTCAGTGTAACACAGGCAAAAGGGTTTCTGAGTACGTGACTCTCCTTTTCCACAGCACAGTAGGTATTTCGTCTTAATTTTTGGTTGCATGCTAAGAAATCAATATGTAAAGCAAAAGTGAACAGATACTTAAAAGGAAAGCATCATAGATGTTGAATAGTCATTAACTGGGTTAGTATTTAAAGCTGGCATGTGTTTCTGAGTGGGAAAGGGCTTCAGAATGGGGCAATTCACAAACCACTTCTTCCCCTTCAACAGCTAATTCAGAGACAGCAGGTGCGTGAGCAGCCCCTTGGAAAGAGGACCGAGTGTAGTTTGAGACAGAACTGAGTGGAGATGATCCCCAGCTGAAAGTCAAAAAAGATCTTCTTTTAAGTTCACCGAGTGACCTGCAGTTTTATTCCAGCGCCTAACACAGGTAAGAGGCTTCTACAGAATCTGCATCTGGATTTCCCAAGGTGTTTTAATATGTGAATCCTAACCTTTGTTCATTGGTGCCTTCAGGTTTTGAAACTACCAGTGCATTGCCACATACCAGTACCGGGTTTTTGATAGTTTCATTGGTGCTTAAAGGTATCTGGTTAGGCAAAACCATAGATTCATAGAAACACAAGATAGGAAAGGACTTACAAGATCATCTAGTCCAACCATCCTCCTGTCAGCAATACTACCCACTAAGCTACTAAATCATGCCTTGTAGCATCTCCTCCAGATGCTTCTTGAACACCGACAGGGCCAGTGACTCCACCACCTCCCTGGGCAGGCCATTCCAGTGCCTGACCACTCTTGGGGAGAAAAGGTTTTCCTGACATCTAATCTAAATCTCCCCTAGCACAGCTTTAGGCCATTCCCTCGAGTCCTATCGTGAGTTCTCTGGGAAAAGAGGCCGACCCCCTCCTCTTCACAACCTCCCTTCAGGAAGTTGTAGAGTGTGATGGGGTCTCCCCTGAGCCTCCTCTTCTCCAGACTAAACAATCCCAGCTCCCTCAGCTATGACTCATAAGACTTGTGCTCCAGACCCCTCACCAGTTTTGATGCCCTTCTCTGGACATGGTCCAGGGCCTTGATGTCTTTCTTGTAGTGAGTGGCCCAAAACTGAACACAGTACTCAAGGTACTCACCAGAGCTGAGTACAGGGAGGATCGCCTGCCTGCTCGTGCTGGCTCTCAAGTCATAGAGCCACGGTGCATTTGTCAGAAATCCTACAGTAATGAATGCATATGCATAATATGGCTGGGACCAGAACCTGAGAGTGAAAGAGGACTGTTTCTTAAATCTTTGTATCTCTTATCTATGTAAGTCAGGAGAAATTTGATTTCAGCAAGAGGCCTACATCAAGGTGGGAAGTGTTGTTGGCTCTTGGCCCGTTGCTGGAGATCATTCCTGGAGAAAGGAAATTTGGTCCTGAACTATTTTGCTCTAACAGCATATATATTTTTAGAAGAACCTGAGAAATATGGATGTGCCTTTTGAAATATTTGTATAAACACTAGGGATCTGAGAGGCAGACTACCTACACCATCAAGGCTGGACCAGCTGCAGGCAGCTGTGTGGCAACTTGGCATTACTGGGCTGATGAACAGAATCCTTCAGGAAGGCAACGAGCATGGGAATTAACTCCATGTTGCAGATCCCTACCCTGAACTTTCTTCCTTGTTCCTTCTCAGTTTCTATAACCTTTTATACTTGCTCTTGGGTATGAGGTGCTATGTTCCTAGGCAGACATGGGCTTTCCTTTCTTCTTTACATAGAATGAACTGTGTAGTCCATATAAAATGCCCTGGCATGTGAGTTGCTTGAGAAGTCATGTTCTGTGGGAGCGGGGACACGCTCTGTGTTTGCTCACTGGAGGGATAATGCCTTTTAGATCATCAAGACTGAGGGCTGCTTTGCTCCATCATCGTTTTGTTGGGGATGAACAGCAAGAAAATAGGCAATTCTATTCTCTGTGGCTTAATTTCAGTTAGAGATAGGTCTTCAGGGCAGTAATATCCTTCTCTTGCAGCTAAAGTTTCCACAAGACAGCTGTATGAAGATGTAGGCAGTGCACTGAATGTGTGCAACGCACATGCTGTTCTGACCCCCCCATGCTGCTTCTTGTGACTGCATGATACTGAAGCTGGTGGAGAGGACCCCCCTCAAAATGAGGAGCTGCCTCTGCAGCTGCATTGGCAGCAAGAGCCAGGGTGCTTCCACAGGGGCAGAAAGCACAAAAGCTGCTTTCTGACAGTGTCCTTATGCCTTAATCATTAGCCCTAATGAAGGGGTTTTGTCATATTAAAAAAAAACAACAAAAACAAACCAAACAACAAAACAAACAAACAAAAAGGGAAAAGGTAAAAAGTAAAAAGAAGCTGGGAAAGAAAAGAGAAAGAGAAAAGAAACAGCCAAGAAGGAGAAAAGATGGGGGATAGTTGGGATTATCTCAGTGCCGTCTCTCAGGTCCAGTGACAACACGACTACAATGGGTAGCTTTCAGGACTGCATATGGTCTTCCTTCCGAGGGAGTTGATTAAGCGACTCCGGATGAAATTGAAATCCTGTGATTTGACCTTTGTCTGGCCTGGGAGGGCTGCAATTCGCATAACAATTTCCTTTTGTTCTTTGTTTGGAGTTATTAATCCAACATGAGCCTCGAATTAATCAGGGGTAGTGCGTTGTTACATTTCTAATTCACAGCTCCACTGCTTGTGTCTTTTTTAATTAAGGCCGAATGATAGCAGGCCTTAGCCCCTGATTGCAACACTTACTAACCACACATTGAGGGATGAAGAGGCTAAATAGGCAGAATGAGATTACTTCAAGGTTTCACTTAATTGTTTTCTTCCTTTAAGTAAAGAGCGCTGAATGAACATTGTTAATGCCAGGCTGGGAGCATTTCTTTTATATATATGTTATATATGTGTATGTGTGCGTGCTGGGGTGGGGGAGGTTATGACGGGTGCACCGAGGACTCAGAGCTCTAATGGGTCAGGGGTTTGTAAAATTGAAGCCTTTGGTTATTGATTTAAACCATTCCTCCCACCTCCCCTGGGGGGCAGGGGCAAGGGGAGAGGAAGAGGGGAAAAGAGTTGAAGAAACATTAAACTTAACTGCATGGATTTTCTTGTATCCTGCTTAAACCCAGTTGTTTATGTAGTTTTTCTTGCTACTGACTAGTGGTTCAAAGGTAGAAAATTCAGGAAGATTGAAGGTTATCAGAGATGCTAAAGAAATGCATTGGGATTGCAGCTCTCCAAAGCCTGAGAGTGGTAATAATGGTAACACAATAAAGGCAAGCCAGTTATGTCACACACCAGAGTTTGCTCACAGTGAAGGATGTTTCAAAAGCTCTTTGTAAATTTGTATTGCCGGGGCAGTTCAGGGCCACAAAGGCACAGGTGCTGGTCCAGGGGAATGGTGTAGATGATCTCAGTTGGTTTCATGCTGGATAACTCAGCCTGTGCCAGCCACTCGTGATGCTGGAAAAGAAAACGCACTGAGCACCCAGCCTTGCAACATTTATTTGCCCAAATAGTTCCATTAGCTTAAAAAAATAATAAGGATGGCAGGATTCATATTTGCAGGATCGGGCCCAAAGTTTTATCTCACACTGGTGCAGTACATTGGATGTGTGTATATAATCAATAACGTGATTGTTATGGAGAAAGGTTAATATTTAGGGTCCCAAACCTTCAGTTGCTGTATACAGAAATTCCATTGAATTCAATTAGTGCTGTGCACCTGCAATATCAGGTAGAGTTTTGTAATTGTGGGAAATTAACTCTTCCTGAGTTGTTTCATCCATCCAAGAGGCTGGATGGTTGAGGGAAGCACTTGCTTGGAAGAGTTAATGTTTCTGTGTGAAGTGGCAAGCCAGTGCTAATCATACCAGGCTGCACAGACACAGAGCTGCCATTCTGATTCTGGCATGGAATATACAGGACAGCAACGCTGTTCCTGCTTTTCTGAATTCTCCATGAGCAGTGGCTGTTCCACACAGGATTATCTAAGAATGCAACGATAAAACCTCTAGATAGATTAAGCAAAAGTAGGGTATAAGCTCCAAAGGAGAAAAATGCTCCAGGTAAAAGCTTATTTCTATGTTTAGAAATTGAAATTGTGAACTGAGTCTGCTTTTTCAGACGAGCCTGAAAAGAACAGGCTTTATATTTGGTCTTCCACATAAATGTATATAGTATCTGGAAAAGAAAACAAACTAACACACAAATCTCTAGGTCTGGCCTTCAGTTGCTTTAAAGAAGCACCAGTAACTTAATTTCTTCCCATGCTCAGTCACGTCAACACAGGATTTACACTGAATTGGGTTCACAGGTTCAAAGCCGTTTTCTTGACTTTCCTGCTCTTTTCTTAGAGGCTGCCTGATCCTATGTGTCAGGATATTTCTGGATTGTCGGCTCCCATGCAGGGAGAAGTCAATGGCATAAGAAGATGCTCAGCATTTGTTGGAGTAGGACTACCTTACTGGCAGTTCAAGTATCTTACACATCATTTTGTTTTTCAGAACCAGTTTTGATGCTCCTGCACTGAGTAACACCTTATTCTGCTAGTGCTCCAATTGAATCAGACTTTGCATGGAGAGAATAGTATTAAGTATGAGTAAGCACATCAGAATCTGACCATCGGTCACTTACTGTTGTTTATTCTGTTTCAAGACTGAATGCTTCACATTTGTCCACCTTGTTCTCTTTTTCCTAGAAATCTCTGTAGACCAGGGTGTATTTGTTTATAGCAGACACAGTTCCAGAATTGAAGCCTACTTTCAATGCCGTACTGTGTCTCAAATTTGTGTGCTGCTTTTTAAAATTATTGTTTGAAGGTTCGTTGTCATTGATTTCAAGGTATGACATTACATTTCCAAAGGGGGTTGGGGTGAATGGGTACCCCCATGTGTTTCTTGTGTGAGCGTTGTGAATAACGTCTTAAAACCCAAAGTCCAGCCTCTTCTATCTGCTGTTTAAAATCTCATGGAAGTGGTCATTAGAATGGGTATATCTGGGGTACTTCTAAAATCTGCTTCTTTTCCTTGTTTTTGTGTAGCATAATGTTAATCGTTAATGTGTTCAGCATCTCTCCTCAGCAAACTTAGAATACCATTTAAGTGCTTTGAGATCCTTACAGAGGAAAGAAGTTGTACCAACAGCAGCAGTATTATAATGCTTCTTTGGTTAATTAGCCCTCATGGTATACTGTCTTGTAGGACCTTGCTGTACAGCTAGACCAGGTAGCCTGTTGGTGTTTTTCAGTATTTCGTTTGCTTTCTCTAGAATATGGCATTTCTGATTCCTTATAATTACCCTCTGAAGGACGTTAGGATTCTTGCCATACTCAGGAACCAAAAGACAGGACCAGGGTGCATGATAATGCTTTCCAGCCCTTGTCCAAAGTGGCTGTAGTTGCATCTATTTAAGGGACAATTCATTGACCAGCAGTTCTTGAGTATTTGCAGCTGCAACAGTCAATGGTGGAGGGTCCACAAATAAATAAGGAATAACTTTTGTTGTTATTGCTGCTGTTATTTACTCTTGTTTTAGTCAGTCTATTCCTATTTGTGAAACATTTCTGTTGAGATCCAAACTTCCTCTCCTCTCCTCTCCTCTCCTCTCGATCCAAAGGGGATGTGCTCCTCACATCTGAAGTGACAAGTCAGCCTTGTGCAACAAGATACCAAATTTCAGTGGCAGCACATTGGCCATGCTGCTCCTCCACTGCGCGTGGAGGTGCTGACACTCCTTCTCCTTGAAATCGCTGGCAGGTCAGCCCCGGCCCCTTATATTTTTCTACTCTCCCCTCTCGGACATAAGGTAGAGATTACGATTAATGGTCCTTTGAGTTGCTCGGCGCTCCTCCCTCTGCGCTGTCTCCCCGCGATCCCCCTTCCCGCGCCCTCCCTCTCCCCCTGTCAATGGGAGCCTTTGATGTCGCACAAGAGAAGACTGTTGGCTAACAGTCTGGAGGCTGCTTCGTTTGAGCTAACCACCACATGAAAACAAATGCGATCCATCATATTTCATTAACTAGCTGCCCCCTGTTCGGGTGCCCTTTTTTGATGTCAGAGCGCATCCTGACAGAAATCAGAAAGATATGTGTGATTAAGACCAGTAATAATAGTTAGTGCATTGTATTGTAAATTACCTTTCTGGGCCCCGGTACTTTATCAGCCCCACTGGCCTTGGCTTGGGTACATTTTTGACTACTCTGTATATACAGTGTATTAGCGCAATGGAGATCATTATGTGGCCTGTATTTGAGTCATTTTTATTTAAGATGCCAAACAATAAGCTGTTGATTGGGGGAACAAGAGGCGAACAATAATGTTCTGTGTCACATAATACACCACCATTTTCCAGCTTTGCTTTAGAAGGGCCCTCTTTATTGTTTTTGTATAAAAATGGTTCTTAGGAGGAGGAATATTTTGCTGAGGTATGTCATTATTTTGCAAATTTCTATTATCTCATCATGTTGTCTTCATTGTAAATTGCAGCTAATTAGGAACCTAGTTAGAGCCCCAGCTTTGAGGCTGGCTTTTTTGTGAAAAGAGCCCACCGATTACCGCACTACAAGAGAGGAAGGGAGAGAAAAAGGAGATTAATCTGGTTACCTAGGCGACACTCGCTTCCATCTGCGAGGAACAATACATTTTTGTTTCCTTGGCTCAGTTCAGATCTGTTTTGTTTAGGGGGAAAAAAAAGAGAGAGAGCGAGAGGGAGAGGGAGAGAGAGAGAGAGAGAAGGGGAGAGAGGGAGAGGGAGAGGAGGCAGCCCCACAACAATGCTGGACTCTGTCTGGCCCCGGCTTACCCGCTTCCATCCCTCCGCAAGTTCGGGGTCTCGGGGGAGTGGGAAGATGAAAGAGATAAGCTCCAAAGTTGTCAAAGGTCGTAACCTTGCCACACAAAGCCAGCAGTTTTACTTCTAAATCCCCTTCTCCCAAAAAGCACTTAATGAAATAATATACTGTGCTTCTCAACACCCTGTAGTCTTTATTAAGCAGCAAGGCCCCTGAGATGGTGAATTTAAGGAGTCGGTTGAAACTTCGGACTAGACAGTCGCTGACTTGGAGCGTCTACAGTAGATGTGCTGGGGTTTTTCTGAGCGAGAGACAACTTTTCTTCCACTGTCTCTTGTTAGCAGCATTGTGGCTTCACATGTTTTATAGCTGCCTTCACACAAAAGGCAGAGGTCTGTGAAGGCAGGGCAGTCTGATATTTTTTTTTTTAAATAAATTCTTTTCAGTTACCTTCACAAGGTCATGGTTTAACAGACGACAGCGACCTGTATCTTTCCTGCTGTGCATCAGACTATTAAACCCTTGCACAGCTTTTGCATAGGGTAGACAATGCAGCCACATTAGTTGCTTCTTATTTTGGAGCAGCTTGCCAGAAAAAGGACGGGGGTAATAACCAGAGCTGATAGGGCCTGGCTAAAACCTCAGAAATGTTCACGAGCTCTTGAACTGAATTGGCTAAACCCACAGCCTTTTGATAAGCATAATGCTTTCTCCAGGTGTTATGTCATCATGTATAATGTTTTGCTATCTGGTAACATTATGGATGATGACATAAAGTCACAAAAATATTGAAGTTACCAATTTTAGTTTATCTGAGCTTTCCAAACCTGGACTGTGCTGATAAAATCAGAACAAGTATCAGGTTAACAACACTAAACCTCCTATTCTGCATTACTCTGAAGTACTGTTCTTATATTTTCTTCCTCTAAAGAAGCTTCTAAGAGCTGCTTCAGTGACGGTGTGTTGCACTCTCTGACTGGAAATTACAGTCATCATGTTAAAAATTACAAATATTCAGAAGGAAAGAATGAATGAAGGTATGACAGCTTTTTTGTGTGGGGAGTGTGAAGAGTCTTGGAACTGAAGCCATTTGAATTTTCCATTATGCCATGTGCTTTCTGTGGTATTTTGGCCAATTCATCTGTCCTATTTTTGCCTCAGACCTTGACCTATAGACTAGGCAAAGCTATATTTCTCTACCATGGAAGATAACTTGAGTCTTAATTAAGGACTTGCAAAGAGTTTGAGATCCTTGGATGCAGAGCCCTGCGTGCAGAACATTTAATACTTACCTATTTTGTTTCAATAAATGCAGTGTTGGGTACACCTGAACCAGTTCTTCTGAGAAGAACTCTCAAGTGAAAATTAAATCAATCATACTTGACTTTGTTAATTGAAGAGACTTGCTGAGATGTTTTGCAGATATTTGGATGGAGCAGTTGTCACCTCACAGACAATTAGCCCAGTGTTAGCTCAGAGGAGAATGTCCTCGATAATTCTGCACTGCGTTAAGATGAGGCAGGAGAGGAAAATGGTTTTATGTTATCTGTGTGCAAGAAAGAGAAGGGACAGTACTCTTCAATACACAATTGGTACTGTTTGAAGGACAGATTTGGGGACTGAAGTAGTGAGTAGAGACTGTTAGCAATGTAAAGGAAGAGGAACATTTTACAAGCTTGTCTAAATAGTGTTTTTGTATTTTGGTATTTTCAGGGACTACTAATTTCAGTAGTCCCTGAAAACTGGGGGGGAGCAGGAATCTTCACCTATTATTAGAGCAAACCAGCATGACTCCACATAACAAGTTAGAGAAGAGTGCTATATAGTAACTGTAGGATTACCCTTCCTATTCTTAGAGCTGGGTGGGGAGGAGGCATTTAATAACTTGTGTTGGCCTACACTGTTCTTACATCTTGTGGAAAAGGTTGACAGTGATGGAGTGTGGACAGACCCATTAGTTATTACACGGACACCATACCGTGCAAACATGCTCCTACTGAGATGTGCTGTGTATGCCTTTAGTCACCAAAGAACGTAATCACCAACTAGGAATTATCAAAGAAAGAGAAAAAGAGAAAAAATAAAAAAAGGCAATCTCACTTTAAGTAAATGCTAAGGAGAAAGAGGAGTGCATTTCAGTGTGATAAAGTTTTACTTAGGCTCAGAAGAAGCAGCTTGTTAGAAAAAATGCCTAGGGTGGCTCAGGCATGAGGAGCTTTGCTGAGTCCTGAAGCTGCAGAGGTGGAAGGATCCTCCTGGAGAATTGTTAAAGTTTCAGGAAAGATCAATGTCTGGTTCAGCCCCAGTATAAAAGCTGGAGCATTTATTGGCAAGTCTGTGTCACTATCATCATAATAAGGAATCCTGTTTCCATGTATGCACTTTTAAGTATGTGCTTAGATCCATTTCGTTTTGTGGAAATGGAGGAGATCTGTTATTCCAAGGAAGGGAACTACAAAAGACCCCTTTTCCTCTCATGTTCTCGCACTGCTAATGTATGTGATACTATATACACTTGTCTAGACAGACCCAACCAGCTATTGGTTTTGAGATGGTGAAGGTGAGATGCTCTGCACTTCAGCCTCTCACAACCTGTGTCAAGAGTGGACTGTAGCCCACCTAACACTATCCTGGAGCACCTGACGGGGACAGATTTCCAGAGAGGATTGCCGGGACCATACTCTTCAAGATTCTAATGCTTCCCTGGAAGGTCTTTCTGTCTTTATTCCTAATTGGTGTAAAGTCTCCTTTGGTCTGTCAAATGTGACAAAACAAAACCCAGAGGGAAATTTTACATATCAACTTTCATGTTGCATTTTGGAGTAACGTAGAGTGTCATCTTGAGCTGTTAGTTAGAAAGTTCCTTAAAGATTTTGTGTTCTGGTCAGTCCCTTATCAGAACCATTTTAAGAAATTTACCTCTTAAGTTGCATTTCTTTAGGAGCTCTTTTTTCTGTGTTGTGTAATGGTTTCACTGTGTTTCTAGTCCATTACTGTCAGTTCTTTTTGGGAATGTCAGATTGCATAAAAGTTGATATAAACATTCAGCGGAGCTTGAAGCAGCCCCTGAATGAATTCTGGCTTGGCAAACCTACTCCTTTACCAAAACAATTTCTGAATAATCATTGCAAGGACCAAGATCTTTGTTACTTCTGTCTTATTCTATAGGAAAGAGTTAGCAATTATTTTTCATATAGGAATTTGAGGAGATGTGAAGAACTCAGAAGAACAAGATCTAATAGTTCATGTTTCTTGGTCTAGTACTTCTTTAGACAATTTTAGCTTCTCTTTCAACTTAATGAGGAATTTCCCTGGGAGCATAGGATGTGTTGCAAATGTATGACCAGTCTACCACAGAAGTGACCACACAACTAGGCACTAGGAGTGGACAGGTTGGCTGTTTAAACCATAGTTAGAGTCAGAATTTAGGGTGGAGAGAACCTCTGAATGTAACTTGGTCCAACCCTTCACTAAAAGGAGGGCCAACTCGGAACATAGTTGAGGTTGTTCAAGGTCATATTCAGTTTCTGGTCACCTGGTCCAATGCTGTACCACCCTCAGTGTTAAGATATTTTTTTCTTTATATCTAATTGTTATTCCCCCTGTTGTTATTGTTCTACTTAACAATGTAGGCTGGATCTAAAAATATTTTCGTCAAGTTTCAGGACATTTAAATCTCGCATCTGTTTGGTAGAGACTATTTGCATGGTATGGGATTGAATTTAGTGGAATTATTGGCAAACGTGGAAGATGCCCACCGTGGCTGGATCCCCTGAGATGACATAATTACTGGTACATGTTGGCTGTCAGAGAACCTAGTGCTAATGTGTAACCATCTCTCTGCCTCTCTCTTACTACCTCTTTTCTGACAAAATAAAAGAAAGGAGGGGAAGAAAAGAGAGTGAGAAAATCCTTCTTCTGTTATTTAGGTAGCAAATACAGTATAAGAGACCAGTGTGCCATATACACATGAAGTGTAGTCATTTGGTTTATCCGTTTCAAGCCACATCAGTGGCTTTATGGGGGGCAGCTGAAAAGGAGGTAAAGGAAACAGTCACTGATCTCTTTTACCTTTCTTACTTTATTTTTCATCTAGAGTTACCCAGTGCCAAAATGAGAGGAGTTCTTCTTTTGTGTGTCATTTTTATTTTCTCTGTGAACAGGGAGCTATGTTTAGATTCTCAAGTCTGAATAAATTTCCTACATATGAGAGCTTTAAGACAGGTTCTATCATATGGGCACTCAGTGAGACTATTTCTCCATTCTACTTCAACCCCTTTCTGCTCCTTCAAAAGTGAAAAAAAAAAAAGACAGTAGAAACAAATTTGGAGGAAATATCCTTGGTCTAAAGGGTTTCCCAGGTTAATATGGAAGCAGCAGAATAGCTGTGCCTTCCTCTGCAAATGAATTTGTTCTGTATTAGCTCTTGAGAGAAGTTGACAGATACACCCTCTATTTCTTCATGAAACATATGTTAAAGATTTTTGAAGAGGACTTCAGTATAGTGCACAGAGATTTTATTGGCTGCTTTGTTAATATGCTGTGGTTCAACAGTCCAGAGAATAAAATACAAGTGTTGCCAGCAAAGACTATGCAAAAATAATAAATTAAGGCCCAAAATGCAAACTTGGCCTAATAGGCCTGGTATTATAAACTAATATATTGTGCATCCCTTTTTCTTTGCCTTTGTGTTTCTGAACTTCTTAAGTGCATTCAGCTGATGCACTCTGGGCATTAAAACTAAATCTCCCATTTTAAAAAGCGTAGCCCAATGTGATCACTTGATTCAAGGAGTTGCAGCTTTGAGAGAAGCGGAGACACTGGAAGATTTGTGAAAAATGAAGGGTGAATCTCAGAATACTCAGAAAGTCAGTTCAGTTTGGGTCGACTCCTGAAATTTTGAGTGGCTGACTACAATCCAGGCAGTTAAATGAATTTTCTTATGAGCTTGCTAGGATTTTGTCTCGTGTTTATTGTTTACCAACCTGCCCATACTTCCTGTGATAGATGATGACAGGAGATAGAGTTCATTTTCATTGAAGTACTATGAACTTGAAAAAAAAAAA
>VZTM01035992.1:376646-411227 GCA_013400555.1 Jacana jacana
AAAAAAAGGCAAAAAAAAAGATTGGTAACAGAAAAAAAGCAGCAGTCAATCAAGGTTTTTGCAGTAGATATTTCATGATACTCTGTTAAGTCCTCTCCCACAGTGGTTCTCCCTGAGCATGTGTACAGAGCCATCCTGCAGTTGCAAATAATTATTTTCTCTGTCTCAGAGTGTAGCACCTGCTAAAATTCACATACAGTGAATAACTGAGGGAAAAAATAGTTCTTCAGTTCACTGCTATCTGTTTGTTTGTTGTGTACACTTTTGAGAGATTTTATTCTCCTCCTGCCCCTGCTAATATTTATTTGTGTGCTTGGCTGTGTGTAGGTCAATAGTTTGCAGGTCTGGGGTACGAGTTAATGTCATTCTCGCTGAAAAGACCCTTCTAGATGACAGGAGGGGAGTGCAAAAGTAACAATAAAGAATGTAAAACATAGGCGTTTAAAGTATGTACAACATTTACCAGGCACTCAATTTGAAACATTTTATATATGTATTTATTTTTAATTGAGCCTTTTACAAATGTCAAGTTGATTGGTTTCCTTTCAAGAGATTGTTTGGTGGTATTTTCTTTACTGCTGCCCCCTGTGGACCTACATACATTGATTACTCTTACTTCAAGCTTTCAGTCTGGAACTTTTCATCACACTGATGACCAGTAATTGAAAAAAACAAATGGAAGGATTGATGGTCTTCCACACTTTGAAAAGTGACATTGTAAGTCAGGTTTGAACAGAAAAAAAGCAAGGAAATTAAGATTTCTCAGGACTTTTTCTTTCTCAGCTGAGCTTGTGTGTGGTATTACAAAATTCCCCAAACTAGGCGGATTGCATGCATTGGATTGACTGGGGGCTTTGATACCTTAGTGTAAAACTCAAGTACACTGTGCACTATTCTCTGTACTTTCTCAACTCTTTCTGCCATCTCATATATATAGTGGCCTCTAAGGACAGTCTTTCTGTAGCCAGTGCTTTGTAGTATGTAAATGTTTCAGCAGCTAGATGAAGTCTTTGGCCAGCAAGTCGATAAAACTTGCTGTGAATCTGCACATTTTCTGTTGCATTCAACTTTTATGCTTCCAGAGTGAAGATGATTAAGTTTTAAAAAGTTTGGAGAACTTGACTTTAAACATTGTTGACAGTTTCAGGAATCATTGGGCAGCCTGACATAATGTTATTCATGATGAGAGAGCTGTCAGCACAGATCAGGAGTGGTACCAGAGAGAAATGTAAGGCGATATTTGTGCTATAGTATGTGGGGATTTAGCTGTGCGACTTCTGTTAATAATGGGAGTTTTGCAGTTAAATCCCTGAGCATCCTTCCCCCCCAAAAATGCTGAAAACATGCCCTGTAGTGTAGCTTGAGTGAAATTTGATGTTGGCTGTTGTTTGGACATTGAAGATCATCATGTGTGAGCAGTGGCTCTGGTTCCAGTTCCCTTCAGGTGCTGCTGAAGAGTAGGGAACTGCAATAGTGGATGGATAGAGACAAACCGCATGACCAATTTGTGATCTCTGTCTCTTTTTGTGCATTTAAGCATCAGCAGATACATCTGTCTTCCAACAAATGTGCCATCTTTGGGCAGATCTGATCTATCAGTATTTATATACATTATGACTGGTCCATCAGGATTCTGTTCTGTGCATCGTAGTTGCATGGCACTGCCTATAGTCACGTTTGTCAGAATTTCTGAGTGAGCTGCTGTTTGGACCTTTCTTTTCCTGGGTTATATTCTTGCTGAGTTTCCAGCATACTGAGCAGNTGAGCAAAGGGATGGGATCTTCTGCTCTGGACTAATTCTCTCTCTCTCACAAACTGACCAAGATTAAGACACCAGGCAAAGGAGAGAGCAGTCTGTATGAGGAGTACCTCAGCTCAGGAAAGCATCTTGTTCTGTCATTTATGGTTCTGTCCTTGCGTTCAGGAAAGGAGTGGAAGGCTGCTGGGAATGACCAGCAAGCCTCAGTAATGAGGACAATCCATACACTAAAATGTCTGTTACTTTTAAAATCAGTTTATTTCTATTCCTACATAAGGTCTATAGAAATGCGGGAACCTTGGCAGCTTCCCTCTTTTACAGAAGCACAAAAAGCAAACCAGTTCAAAAGTATTTTATAACTGGTATTGCATATCTGAGTTAAAATATTTTGGTGACAGAAACAACTACGCCATAAAACCGTGGCTGTACAACATTAGAAAACTCACTTGTTTGGCTGCTCAACTGACCAGTGCATAAAGCCATAGGTGTTCACTAGAGACCCAGCCCAGCAAGTTGAATCTTGCAAGGAGGTACAGGTCCTCATTATCTTTAGAAAGTAAATTTTAGTTAGGACAGAAATAATCTGTCTGTGTTTGTAAAGCGCGCAGTATGTTTTGGGTGTTAATAGTAATAATGACAACTTCAGGATTTTTTATGGCCACTAAATCTTTCTTGTCTAAATGATTCCATGGACATTTTTCCTTTTCCTTACATTTTCTTGCCCATTAAATTATGATGCAACTCTATGGGGGGAAGAAAACAAAAAGAAAAGGAAACACAATATATTACATCTGTCAAAAGCTGAAAATGCTGAAAATGTTTGCGTGCTTCTACTGAAAGGTCTCCCACCTCAATTTTAAGCCTCAACCTCAATCCACTTTTGTTTCTGTTTACCTTTAAAGTATTTGCAGTCATTGTATACTTATAAAATAATTAGCATACTTCAAAAACCACTATTTTTGAAAAGCAAGGTTTCTATGGTATGAATTCTTCCCAGCTGTGATAAAACACTCTTGAAATTAACAGTAGCTTGGTGAGATCTATATGGGACTTAGTAAACAGGAGCAACCTTTGTGCCGCTGTAGCTGAAGGTACCTCAGCACTTCCCACTGCAAACATTGTTTCAGCTGCCCACAGATCCTCTGCAATGATGATTATTGTTCGGAATTTCAGGTTTTGAGCGCGCATTGTCTGTCACATTGAAGGACAAAACATTTGACTGTTTTTTTTTCTAATTATTCCCCCTTAGAAGCTGTTTTTTCCTCTTTGTATCGTTATGAAGATTTCCTTTCTTTTACAGTAATTTCTAGACCCCCTGGTTATTCCTGTTGTCATTTACCTTTGGTTTTGTATGCATGTCTCTTAAATATTTCATTGAGGTTTGATCTTGCAAGGTCCAGAGTACTTACATGATAAATATGACTAAGTGCTTTGTATGATTCAGCGAAGAGTGCTGGGGCAGAAGCAAGCCTTATAGCAGAGCCAGGGTGAGCTTTTGGCAGAGGACTGACACTCAGTGCTCCTGACAGACCCAGGGGTTCATGCACCGGTAGAGTTTTACCTCACTTAGTCTGCTATAGAGGGGATATGGGAACTTTTGTGTCCATTTCTGCAATTTTCTTTGGTTAATCAGACGATACTTGACAAATTCTTTGAGTTCTTACAGGGAAGCCTACAGTGTGCATATTTGTACTTTGTGTATGTGTGTTTATAAGTATGCAAAATATGTATTTATTCCAATTTGATGTAGTGATAGTCCCAGCTTGAAAGTAGTCTCCTGCAGATGTACTGTAAAATGACTAAAAAAACCCTTTCTGATGCATCAGATGCTGTAATATGTAATCCATGTCCCGTCCTCTAAGCTGTGACGATGCTAAAACCTGGAATAACTGCAGAATGCCAGGTAAAAATCACATTTGTCTGTGCATAAGGATTTATGTCAGTTATTTTAATGCTGATTATGAACAGTTCTAGTCTCTATGGCAAATGTTTTAATTTTAAAACTTTTTGTGGCAGGCTGAAAGTGTTTTAAAAATGCATATACAAAGGAACTTGATGTCCCCCAAATACAAGACTTCTCCATAGAATAAGGCTGATAGCCAGTGCCTCTTGAAAAATTGAAGTGTTGCTTTGCAGCCTGAACTGTGTCATGAGATCAGCCACCAGTGCACACTATCACAAGGTCTGAAAGCAATCTAAATCTGGCATTACCAGGTGTCTTGAGGAATATAACACATGCTCAACCCTGTAGTGACATGGGACAGAGTACTGGGATTCCTGGGGGAACTTTGCCATCTCCTGTCTGTGAGTGTCTCCTCTCTTTGGCTCTCAAGCTATGTGATATGAGCGCTGCGGACCCTGGTCATAGAAAGATTTTGTGGTATGGTTCTGGGGGGTGAGGTACCAGCCACCCCAGCCATGTGTGTCACAAGCAGAGCAACTCATTTGGAATTTCCCTTTTATTTTCAAGGACAGCTGGGATTCTGACTCTAAAGATTAGAGCATCACGTGTATTTCTTTTAAATACTTTGTTGTGGATTGTTTAGCAGATCTCAGTATTCCTGGGTGTACAAGAAAACAATGGGATAATAGAGATATTCTGATTGCACAGAGGCCCTGGGCTACGGTGTTCAGCTTGTTATATTGCTTCTCATTTTGTGGTTTTGCTCCTGTGTGATGAACAGGCTGCCAAGACAGCCTTAAGTGTCAGGAGACATTCTCAAATTTCATGTACCTGCATTTAATCCTATTAGTCAGCAGTGTACTAAAATTCCTGACTTTATTTTGGTTAGTGTCCAGGGGAACAAGGAGGGTGATTCTTCCTTGTGCATCACACTGGGCTACATGACAAGGTTTGTGTTGTGTAGGTTTTTCTTTCTTCCAGCAGAACCCTGCTTTTGGACATGAATTAATTTGGCTTGGATAGGTCATTTGGGTCTGGGTAACGATGTGACCTTTAAAGGCAATTCTGGGTGGTTAGTCCACTTCCAGTTACTGCACCCAGACTGGATGTATCCTCCTCCTTTGTTGAAGGAGACATGATAACTCTTTACAGTTTTCCCCAGAGACCAAATGACCATCTAAAAAAAAAATGATTATATTAATTCCAGATAACCAGGAGGGTCTTTCGAATAATTAGAAGTTACAGTGCATTAGGCAAAAAGGGTTTTCTGTTGTTATCTCCTGTTCAGGTTTTGATTCCTTTCTGCTGCCGTCCTGATTAACAAATTTATTCAGATATTGACTGGAGTTTGTCCAGGTAGATCAAGGACTGAGGTGAGAAGGCTTATATTGTGGAGTGACTTGCTTAGCGTCTCAGTCACTGAGGACTTGGCAATATAGATTCTTTGTACCGTATATATTAATTTCTTTCACGCCCTGCTTTTAGCCCAACTTGTATCAGGCTAATAATTCAATAGACATTAATTGTTATAATCTGCCTAAGAAAAGCACACACAAGGTGAATTTTTAGTATTCAGTTCATATTGGTGTACATGAAAGATAACCCCCACAGGGGCCCTGTCTACAAGCACTAGAGACTTCTCAGAGGAAAATGTACTGACAGATCTCAGGTCAATACCATAATCATCCCTCACAGAGATTGATTCTGGACATACTGTAGGTAATGGATATATTTTTGTTCTGTTGGGATTTATGTCACTTTGTGGTCCAATTGTTCTAGACATTTTGTCCATCAAAGTAGGAGCATCTACACAGAGCAATAAAATAACAGCTTGTCTCCTTGGATCTAACAAACAAAAAGCCAAAAATGCTTTCTGATCATTCAGGCTTTTCCATATCTGTAGCACTTAAAAAAATTTATTGCAGAAGCTTTTCTTGGCAAGAGTAGGCTGCTAGGGGCTTTCTTGACTAGGAATGAATGCAGTTTTATAGCATTGTGTCCCTAAACACACATCTTGAAAACGGTAGTAGTTTTACCTGACTCCTTTCTGGCGTATCCAGCTCCTTGCACCACACCACGTATGGCCTGTAGTGGCTGGTATGTTACTGCAGAGCAGCTGCAGAGGAATCTAATAGCGTGACAAGAAAAGTAAACTCTGCCAGGCCTGATACGAAGGGAAAGAGCTCAAAAAGGGTTAGGCCTGCAGCAGCAGCAGATCTTGGGTGGCCTCAGTGCCTCTGGAAGTAGTGTAGGAGATCTCTTTGGGAAGAGTCAGTCCTGCGAGGCAGCAGTGTGGCAGAGCAAGCTGTATGCATTTATGAGTGAATAAAAGAGGAGACTGGAAATTTGAAGACTTTGGGTATAAACTCAGTCACTTGCAGCTCAAACGCCTGTCCCTGCTCCCTTGCTATCTACGTATCCTGTGGTCTTCTTTAACCTCTTTCTGCATTTCCATTTTGCCTCCTTCCAGCATACCCCTCCTGCATGCCCATTTTTCATCCTCTTTCACTGGATCTTTCAGTTCTTCCTCATTTTCTCTAAGGAACGTCTTTGTTGGTGGGAAGAGCTGCTTCTAGCGCTGAAAGTTACTCTTGCTCTGGGGTCATTGAATCTGGCCCATTGAGGTATCTAGGAGAAACACTTGGTATGTTGACATATGAAGATGAAGTTGTCATGATTGCTGTTTGGAATACTGTCTGATTTGACAGTATTCCACTTTCTCTGCAGTTTTGGTTGAAAAGAAAAGCAGTGCATCTGGGGAGTAAAGCTGCAACTTGTAGCCTGGACATGATGCTCTTAAGAAAAGTGTTATTTTATAAACGGGTGGTGAAATGGTTAGCCGTCACAGAAGATAACATGTTATTGATCTGTGGTAATTTTCTGAGGCTATTAAACTTCTAGCCATCATGAAAACAGTTCTCGCTTGTTAAACCAGAAGTTTTTAGGTGAGACTAATGTATTTTTAATCATAAATGTTCCCTGTTAATATCCAGATATCTTCAACTAAAATATATGAATGTAGTATGTTCTATTATGTTGTACATGTATCTGGAGCCAAAAATAGTTGTGAAATAGACTCATTCTTTCTCTGCTTCAAAGACATAATGTTAATGCTTGTGCAGGCTAATGAATTGAGCTCTGGGGACTGAAAATCTCTTCATTCACAGAACCGCTATACCACACTCAGCAGCAAAGTTCAGCCATACTGTATTAGAGAGATGCCTTGTTTTTGATGGACTTCTGTTATATTCAAATAGGTAGTTCTCCACATGATTCATTCCTTTAGTTCCTTGGAGAAAATTGGGATTATCAGTCCCAGTCCTGCGTATAACTTGATGAATATAGCAAACAAGCAAGAGTCCTATTGAAATCACTACACAGAATTAGTAAGCAATTAGTGATATAATGTTTTGGTACATTTTTCTTGTCTAGGAGTGTTCTTAGCTGGGCTTTCTCCCAGTCCTGTCATTTTCTGCTAGTTAGTGTCAAGAAAAGAGCAAAAGCTGCAGCTGAAGGCTGGGTGCCATCTTAATTTCCAGTTTAAGTTGTGTTTCTTTTCTCTGTCCTGAAAAAAGACTTGAATCATTTGAACAGGAGGAATATCTGGTTAATGGAATAACAATAGATAGTACCAGTCCTGAAAAGGTACCTCTTTTGCAGTGTTACTTAGGCATACTTCCATTTCAGCTGGGGGGAAAAGAAAAGGAAAGGGTCAAATTGTGCCCTTACAGGCAAATCCAAAGGCAACATTTACATCTAAATATACAATTAGGTCACAACAAGTCGCTTGACCAACTGGCAAGCTGCCTCTTCTTTTCTGCCTGGCAATCAAAGGGCAGATTCTGATACATTTTTGGTGAGTAGCTAAATTGGTTGCATCTACATGACCAGATTTACAGGAACTTTAATTTGAAGAAGCTTCTTAACTCACATTTCATACATGTATGGAAGCCTGTAGCTTCCTTGTAACACGCATTCTGAGATGTGAGTATTGAAACTTTGCTGGACTCCTGGCAGCCTGCAGAGTTTCATGTGGATGTAAAAAGAGACTGTAGCCCTGAGCAGTAGCACCTTACGTCATAAAAAAAGATGTAAAAAAATTATCCCTCAAATTCCCACAGTTAGCTTGAACAGCTCTGTGAGCAATCCAAATTCCAGCTGTACTTCCAGAGTTTTTTCCAGAGCTCTGTTGATTCTTCTGTCGGTCCCCAATTCTCCAGCTGTTGACAACGACTTTCTCCACTTATACCTATTCAAACTGGAGCCTAGTAGTACATTTTAAAAAATTCCAGAGTCTAATAATATATTTTAAAAACTTTATTAATTGCTCTTTCATGGTACTCTGGGGTTGAAATCCACAGAGAGAGATCAAAAAAACGAGGGCTTCTTGTCCTCATAAACCTCCAGGAGTGCCTGCTACTAGTCTGTGTTGTTCTAAACTTCACTGTGTTTTATAAACTGTTCAGCTGTATGGTCTCTTGTGATCTGCCAACATGAGCTATTTATGTAAAGATCTAATGCATATCACAGGAATAGGAAAGAAAGGCATTATAAAACTTAGAACTAATTACATGAAGTGGTTAGGAAACCTCAGAGTGTAGTAACCACGCAGACTTTCTTCCTGCCTTTTCACTGAGACCAAGTGGATTGGTCAGATGAGTAGAGCACTGCGTGTCAAGTAGGTACAAACCATTAGCCATGTGAAAAGTTAGCTGTGGTGTAGATGGGTTTACCCATTTGCTATTAGGTTATACATGAATGGAGCTTGCAAGCTGGATGGCTTGCCTGTACTCTTTGAGTCCATTGGGACTGCTTTTTCATGAGTAGCGCTGTCATTTTTTTTTAATTGAAAGGGTCAACTTCTGGACCACAACATTTATTCAAATAAGCAAATATTGCTTCCAAGTGGGTGCTCTAAAGAGAAGCATAAGTATACCCCATCCTCAATTTCCTACCTTCTCTTTCCCAGTTCAATCCATTATGTATATCGCATACCTCAGCTGGGTGAGCACATTGGCTAGTATTTCCCCCTTTTAATCGTATTAACCATCTCTCCAGTTGAGATCAGCTTCATATAATGCTTTTGGAATGTGATGCTCTTAATTTGCTACGTTTTATATCTAAACTATTGTGCATTGGCCACTGACCTGCCATCAATCAACTCAAATGCCTCAGTGCCCTTTCCATCCATTTGTGTTTTCTGTGTGTGTGCTGAGAATTAGATTTAAAGCAATGTGCCAGTGATTAAACAATTACTCTGTCCTCTCTCTTACATATCAATAATTTGAAAGAGAAAAAAGCCAGCTATTCTTTTGTGTGTTTGACTGTGGCCTCTAGCTTTGAATCTAGTATATGATGACAAAGTGGTGTCTGCTTAAAAAAAAATAATAATTGTAACACGTGTGGCCTTTTCAATTCCATTTGGAGACCTCTAACCATCATAAAACAAAGAGAGCAATTTAATGCGGGCTTTGATAATGTCATTTTCGGTCACCTTTTAATTAATAAACATGAAAAGCCTGAAATTGGATAGATCTTCTGAACTAACAATGGCAGCAATGTGAACTCATTTTCAAAGACAATTTTAAGGGTATTTGAAGGTGAGCATTACTATTTAGGAAGAGGGCTGGGATGACAAGCTACCAATTAACAGCCACTAAGATGTATTTGGACTGAGACTGCAGGACACTGATATTATACTGCTCTTCATGTGAGCAACTATTTTATGCTGTGTAAGAACTAAGCGGTAGGAGAAGTTTATTACTGTGAACTGAAGGAAAGCCCAGGGTAGCTGACTTCCCTACCAAGCTGGAAGAAGGATTGGCTGTTAGCCTGAGACACGTTGAATGCCTGTCTTCTCTTTGTTTCTACAGACCTTACTGAAGGGTACTGCTCCTCTATATGCTTACTGTGGAGGAAAAGGCATAATCCCTGCTACTGTAGCCCATATCAGTATATACACTAGCCTTTTGGATGCTGTTAAAATAATCATTCTAAGTGGATAAAAGTCCACAGAGACTGCATGTTGTTTATTAGACCCCAGAGTTTCTGTTTTGTTTCCTGATATTTTTGAACTCCACAGCAGCACTGCTTCTTGAGGAGGCCTGTTCCCAAGCTCCCTAATTCCAGGAGCTCATAAAAGAGGGAGAGGGAAGACACAAGGAGAGGCAGAATGGCTGTGATACTGGACATGGCTCTGCTTCCCTAGTTCCCATTGCTTCTCCATTTCTCTTGCACAGACATGTGATTACACATGCAATGTTTAATCTGAAGCCAGAGCTTTACTTCTGGTATTTTTAAAAATGTAAGTTTAGTCCAGCTTCCTTCTTTGAGCTAAAATACACAAATGAGCAGCAATGCAATTAGGAAAAGTAAAAGTACTGTTTCACTTTACATACTCCTGAAAAAATGATGTTCAGTTGTGTTAATTGGAACATCAAGATTATGATTATCAGGGGAACTTGTCTCTCAACAATGGCAGTATTGCAACAAGAAGACTAACTCTTTTCCTGAAGGATCAATCTATT
Source organism: Jacana jacana (assembly GCA_013400555.1). Classification (NCBI taxonomy): domain Eukaryota; kingdom Metazoa; phylum Chordata; class Aves; order Charadriiformes; family Jacanidae; genus Jacana; species Jacana jacana. Next base: position 386,836 of record VZTM01035992.1, read on the forward strand.
ATTGGTAACCAGTGTTTTGCCATGTAGCAAAATGTTCATGGAATTGTCAGAGTTGGAAGTGACCTCTAGAGATCATCTAGTCCAAACCTTAGATGCTAAAGCAGGATTGCCTGCAGCACGCTACTCAGGACTGTATCCAGGCAGGTCTTGAAGGTCTCCAGAGAAGGGGACTCCACAACCCCCCTGGGCAGCCTGTTCCAAAGCCATCACCCTCACCATAAAAAAAGTTTTTCCTCATATTTGAATGGAACTTCCTATGTCCCAGCTTGTGCCCTTTGACCCTTGTCCTGTCACTGGGAACCACTGAAAAGAGTCCAGCTCCATCCTCCTTCAACCCACCCTTTAGATACTTAGAAGCATTAATAAGGTCTCTCCTCAGCCTTCTCTTCTCCAGGCTGAAGAGTCACAGCTCTCTCAGATTTCCTCATAAGGGAGATATTCTAATCCCTTAATCATCTTTGTTGCCCTACGCTGGACTCTCTCCAGTAGTTCCCTGTCTCTCTTGAACTGGGGAACCGGTTCTGGACTGGATGCAGTACTCCAGTTGTGGCCTCACCATGCAGAGCAGAGGAGGAGAATGTCCTCCTTTGACCTACTAGCCACACTCCTCCCTGTGCAGCCCAGGATTCCATTTGCCTTTTTGGTGACAAGGGCACCTTGCTGGCTCATGGATAATTTACTGTCTACCAGGACCCCCCAGAGAAGTCCAGAAATAACATCTGCCAGTTCCCTCAACACTCATGGGTGCAACCCATCAGGGCCCATGGATGCCTAGTTTGGCCAAGTGGGCTCTAACCCAGTCTTCCTCTACAGAGAGAAAATGTTCCTCTTTCTGAACCTTCCCTCTTGTCTCCAGGGTCTGGGATTCATGGGGGACAGTTTTAGAAGTGAAAACCAAGCAAGGAAGGCATTTAGTAACTCCGCCATCTCTGTGTCTTCCACCTCAATGATCAGTGGGCCTACATTTTCCCTAGTCTTCCTTTTTCTGTTGATACACTGAAAGAACTTCTTGTTATCTTTAACCAAGTTCAGCGCTGTTTGAGCTTTGGCCCTTCTAATTTTCCCCCTGCATAGCTTCACTACATCTTGGTACTCCTCATAAGTTACTAACCCCCTTTTCCAGAGATCATAAACTTTGCTTTTATTCCTGAGGTCCAGTCAAAGTGCTCTATTTAGCCAGGCTGGTCATCTTCCCCGTTGTCTTGTTTTACGGAACCTGGGGATGGCCTTCTCATGTGCTTTTAAGAGTACCTCCTTGAAGTATGACCAGCCTTACTGGGCACTTTTGCCCTTCAGGACTGTCTCCCAAGGGACACTGAACCATAGAATCATAGAAACACAAGGTTGAAAAAGATCATGTTCCGAAGCAGGTCAAACCCTTTGCAAGTCCAAGGTGGCAGGTCTACTGGCTTCCCACCTTACTTCTCCAAGAACTGAAAACTCTGTGATTTCATGACCACTCTGCAATCTTAAATTATGGCATTTTAAGTTATGTCTGTCTTGCAAATATGGGAAAAGCAGTATTTTTAGGTTATTTTTAAATGCTTCAAAATTCCCTATGTTCCTAAAATTGTATTTCTCAAATTATGCAACAGAAAATCTATTATAGTCCATCTGATGGAACAGATAGTAACCTAGAGGGTGAACTCTGTATCACACTGCTCCTTTTGATCTGAAATGGGAAGAACTGGTGCCCGATGTTAATCGTGAGATGAAGGGGAACAATTCATGCACTGATGTAAGCTATTGCAGGAGCAGATGAAGGAGTCCTGAATACACATTCAGAAAAATACGGGTTGCCAGTCTTCCACTGGCAACTGTATTTCCAAGCCAAATACATTGAATTTGAATCCATGTGTTGGTCACAACTATGAGGTTTGCATATGGGGAAGGTGCCTACCTGCCACGTGTCAAGTTGTTCACCACAAGTGTATAGATGATATTGCTACAACATTGGTGATTCTGCAGCCCTAGGTAAAATGTAGAATATGTGAGGCCTTGTTTGTAAAGTAAGCAGGAATATTCTCTGGTGACTGTATTTGCCAGTTAGTTTCAAAGTATAATACCTTTAGAACTCATTATATTAGACTAAATCCCCAATCCCTAAAGAGATTTAAATTCCTAAATTCCATTGATTGCGGTGGAAGTTAACACCTAACACAGTATGAGCGTAGGTTTCTAAGTGACTACAGTCTTGATATTTATAGTACAGGTTTCATTTTAAATGAAAGGTTTTGCTCTGCCTGGGAAGAATGAAAAATAAATACCACAGAGGAAACTCAAAGGATGTGCTCCTATAAGAGCATCATCAGTTCCCACTAAAATAAGGATGTTCCATATCCCACAGCCTGGAGTCAAAAATGCTTCACAGATATTCAGGAGTGGGCTTTGGCTCAGCCACTAATGAAATATAGAAGTGAAGATGGCATTGAACTGAATGGAAAAGCCATTGAACTGAAGGAAATGCCATACCAATTCAAAGTAGCAGGCACGATTTAAAAACTACAGCTATCTAGATTTCTCTCAGCAGTGTTCCCTCCTGATACTACCTGCAGTCAAACTGGTGAATTTGCAAGAACATATCCCAGAGTAATCCATTTGCAAGCATCTTTTCTGAACTAAAAAAAAAAAGAGGAGTTAATACATATGCAGAAAGGAAAATATTCTTATCTCATTAACAGACTTTCTTTAAGCTTACTAAGATTAGAATACTTAGTTATTTCAAATTGGTAAAACATGCATTCATTATAAACATGATTATAATGATAACTTTGTAGATAATAATCAATTATTTAAATATGAATTATTTCCCTACATTAGAGTCATGTTTTCAGCTATAATCACCTCGGGTGCTCAATTCCTCCCCCCTTTACAGCACCTCTGGCGGTGTGTGGAGCATTAACCATTTGCTTCCAGACAGAGACTGGGAGAGTGCCAAATCTGGAAACAAAATTTACTGTATTGTCCTAGCTAACAACTTAAACATGTGTCTTCTTTAGACTTTCTTAATTGATAAAAAGGGGAAAAAATAATCCATGCAAATGGCCATCTTAACTCTCTTTTTTTTTTTTTCCTTTTCATTTTTATGAAAAGCTTGCAAAAATACACTGGGAGCAGTGCTCTTGGGCTTAGTAAATCAAAAACTGATGCCCTGGCTGTTTGGAAGTACATGCAATCATCCATTTTTAATAAGAATTCTGAGAAGATTAGCACCCTGCAACAAGAGCTTCATTTACGCCGTTGTAAGGCTTAGTGGCACAATAAACCCTCCTCGCCTGCATGTGCTCCGTAACTCTAGATGACAATTTAACCAAGTTCTTTGCTTCTCCTCATGGTGTGGAGAAAATCCACCTTGAAATATTAGATCTCCTGAGCATGTGCAACATGCTAAACATTTGTAAGATAGACTATTCACAACGCTTATGTGCAGCGAGTGGAATTTAATCTCTTTTATGCCTTGCTCCAAGTCTTGTCAGTTGTTTTCCCCATTCTTTAGTAGTCTCTTTAATATGGTTTGCACATATTTAATATATTCCCTCTGAGGTTCTCAACACACTTTCAAGAGCTAGTTTTGCCTTGCTATGACTCTGCAGCATATCTAGAATGTAATAACACTGTAATATACCTTTTTTATAGATACATAAACTGAAACATTGAGAAATTAAATGATTTGCTGGTGGTTATGTGTGGAATCGATGACGAAAAGGAAGGAAGTCCTAAAACTGGACTGTCAACATCCTGTTTTAACTTCAGATACAGTTGTGCAATCCATCTCACCTAGCTTTAGATATCTTTAAAGCAGATACTCTGCTCGAGTTAGTTATCTGTTCTTCCTTTCTGGTTAAAGCAGAGAAACAGGCACTTCTGAAATGCAACTCACCAAATCCTTTATTAGCTGTTTAGACTGGGTCAGAAGAACTCTGTCCTGTGAGACCACTTTGCTAACCGTGAGTGGAGCCTAGCTCACATATTAACAGCTATGCTGAAGATGCGTAGTGTTAGGTGAGGCAAATCCCATCCAAGCTTGCTTTCCTATAAATTTTAATTCTGAGTTGCTAAGTGGCTCTTTATCAAGGTTTCAAGAAGACTACTTCGCAATAAGATTAATTAAATACTTAAAGGGAAAACTTGGCTGCTACCATATTTAACCCAGGAAGAAAGGGTTTATTATTGTCACAGAGCACTGAGCTATGTATGGGAAGAGGGGGAAACTTTGAGCAAATTTTTTAGCGTGATAGGTCAGTGCCTAAGATTTAGGCACTGGAAGGTTCATTAAAGTGTCAGCTGGGATTTTAAAAGGTGCTTAAGCACTGCTTCTATAAATAGTTCTGAATACTGCACAGTGATCTTCTAGTTACAGTTTAAAGCATTTTTTTGAGAATCTGGACCTAGGTACGTAAAAAAAGCCCCAAAATCTATGGATACCGTAAGGGAGGTTGAGCAAGAGAAATTCGTATTTCATAGGGGGAGTAAAATATACTAGAGAAACTGTAACACATTTGGGGATGGTGATTTATATGCTTGTAGGGATTAATAACTTCTTTACTTCATAGCTGCTTCATAACACAGCTGTGTCTTTCAGTCTGTACTCTCAGCTTTCAAAGTAGCAGTGACAGCCCTGGATGGAAGTCCATTACTCCAGAAGGTGAAATGGTACAGTTGAGCTGTTCCTAAGCAATAAACCACAAAACAACGGCAGTCTGCAAAGCTTAACAGTGAGTTGTATGAAGTTGTTGAAACTGTGGATGGACTGACAGTTTGTCTTCAAAATCTCAATAGGTCTCTGTGAGACCGGTGCATAATAATCTTGAGCAAATGAGCAAGTGTATTTCATTGCTTCCATACTGCTCCAGTCTAACTGCTGCCTCTTGTTTCATAACTTTCAAAGTGCCTGGGGCAGGAACTATGATCTTCTCTGTGTTTATGTAGCAACTACCATCCACTGGTGGCTGAGATTCCTAGGCATTACCATTATAATAGTTTGGTTCTGATAATTGTACAGGCATAGAGGGAGATGCTCAAAATTTCATGTATTCCTAGATGGCTTACTGAATTAGAGGAACATGGAGGCAAAGAAAAGAGGAAAAAAAGCAAAGAAGTGGTTTTGTATACTGTGCCATTTTTTTGAACAATGTCAGTCCCTAAAAATATGTACCCACGTTTAGAAGGTTTTGGACTTGTCCAGGGTATGGAAAGATCCTATGCTGATGTCTGAAAATGTTGCTAATGGAATTTGTCTTGCTTCAACAGCATACAATGATAGGTGTGTTTTATTTTGGGCTGGGAAAAGAAGGTTAGAATTTCATTATGAGTATCTTTGTAAATAGACCATTAATCATCATGATGGATATAAAGTCAAAAACATGGCATCGCTGGCAAGCACATTCCTTAAGTGAATCTAACCTGAACTTAATAAAGAAATGCCAAACTAACTGCAAAACACTATTCTGCCAAGATTCAGGCTCTAGTCAATCATCCTGCCAGATGACAGTGTGTTTAATGCTAGGACAATATATCACTAACAATCTCAGCTGCTACCAACTCAGCAGAATTAGTCTATTTACTCTACAACAGCCAGTGAAGTACTGCCAGTGGCACAGAAGTTAGAGCCACAGCTATTCTTAGAGGAAGATTCTGAACTACACCCCACATGGAAAAGGATGTAGGAAGATGGGAAGTGGCCAGCACTGCTCTTACATGCCCCAGAGAGGGCACAGTGGCAGCTCTATCGATTGCATCACTAGTCAGTTTGGCTGGAAGGTGTAGAATTCAGGAGAGCATGATTCCATGCTTGTCTCTCTTCACTGTGGCTGACTGCAGTGCCACTAGCCATGCACAAAATTTGCATGCCATCCAAACACTCACTCAAAACTACTCACTCAAAAGCCAAAAGAGGTGAGAAGACTCTTGTTCCCTTTTACAATTTTTGAATAAAAAGGTAGGGATAGTAGTCTTTGTGTCTCAGTTAAGCTCAGATAACTGTCTTGACAAAAACCTCAGAAAATTACCATTTGTTTTCTCAGGTATTTTTCATTTTAAAATGTGCAGATTTGCATGAAGTTTCCTGTTCTACCCTAACCATTGTGTTGCATTTATGTGTATTTACTCTCTGACTAATTGAAAACATTTGTTGAGTCCTGGAAGAGGTACATGAATTTGAAGCAAGCGCAAGGGCATGTGTGATTATTTTAAGTGATTTTTTTCTCTAAAGTGTGTTTGGACACTGGAATTGCTCATGTGCCCATCGACAGAAATTCAGTTACAAATCAGCTGGCATGACTGAGGAAATTTACATTCTTTCTCGTGACTTTGCAAGCTTCAGGAAATGTTAAATGCTATTTTCTTTTGGTCCTTTGCCTTCTAGAATTGGTGCCCAAGTTGGGATATGACTTTGAATTCTGGATGAATCTTTAGGTTAGAAACTAGGAGCTGGCCACTCATGGCCACCAATACTGTAGGGCAGATTTAGCACAGCACATAGGAAGGCTAGTGCAGGAGCTATCTCTGAGAGGCACTGGCTCCTACCTAATTCCCTGGGAGCCCAGAGCCCCTTCCTCACACAGAGGCAAGATACTGCCAATCAGCTGATTGGCAGCATGTTGCCTCTTTGAGAGGCAGCGTCTGTTGGCTCCTGCAAAGTTCCTGCCAGCATTCTTAAACTCTAATTTGGGAAAGAAAATTACAATCTGGCACATCACCGTTGGAAGGTTGCCGACCCCTGCTCCACACTCTACGAGCGGCAGCTTCAGAGAACAGTGGTATGAAGCTGCCTTTGTTTTGTTCCTCAGGAGCAGGCATCTGAACGTGGCTCCTCCGGCAAAGCTTTCCAGCCCCACTGAAGGCAGTGAAGGCAATGGAGTTGTCCACGTATTGACAGTGAACAAATTGCCTATTCCTATTGTTGCTGGATGAGCCACTAGGTAACCAGATTGATTTTATGATCCCTTACTGAGTGTTCAGGACTGGTGCTTGAAAAAGACATCTTTTATCTGTCAGCCAGTAAATCTCACATTGAGTTGCAAACATACTGGAGAGCTAGAATTCAGCAAGACCGTTTTTATGAATAGAAACATTTTCAGAATAGACACTCTCCTGAAGACACAGTTGTTTTACAGAAATTAAAGAAGTCCTTATGGTGGATGGATAAGCCAACTAAGGATAAAATAAGAACCCAACTATACTTTGAACTGCTGTTTGAACAGAACCTTTTTGCAGAACTTAAAAAGTTCTGACTTTTGTTGGTCTTTTTGCCTTCTTCTCTGCTTTACTCTTTTCAGGCTTAATTGGAAGCAAATAGTATACAAGATGAGATAGGCCTTTTTTTGCAGCATTATTGACGGGAAATATATCGGGTTGGCAATGAGATTTTTCTGGTTTATCAACATTACTCAAGATCTTAGATATTTGACATACAAAACAAAATCCGTCATTGACCAAGCTCCAAATACCACACCAAGCAACCTATTAGCTATAATCACCACCACTCTTAGCCTCATCTCTTCAGAACAGCCATAAATCCAAAAGAATGCAAACTAAATATGAGCAAACATTAAATTTACCTCAAATAAATGTTCACAACACTCCCAGGTCATCCAGTAAGTCGTATTCTATCCTTTGCACCTTTTTAGTAATGGATGATTGATGAAAGGGCTTCAGAGGAAGCTGCAGAATATAGCCCCACTGTAATCCACCTTGATTCTGAACTTTTGTCTTGTTTCCACAAATCCTTACCATCTCTTAGAGAAGTTAATAACATACTAGCTGTGATTCAAAGAACATAGCGTTTCTCAGCAAAAGAAGTCATGTATGTTGAGACAACTGTTTCATCAATGGAAAATTCTAGATCCATTGTCAGTTCTTTTAGCAATTCCATGCACTTACACAGTACTCTATATTTTGAAAGTGCTGTAAAAATCTTTTAAGTAGCTGATTCTCTTGGAAGCCCCACAAAATAGAAACTAACCTTTTTTAGAGTTGAGATACTTAGTGCTACACCTTAAATATCTCAAAGAATCTGGACCGGCACTGGCATTATAAATTGGGGGATTCCTACCCCACAGTCACCCGTTCAAACTATTAGGCAGTTTCTTCTGTACCTCAATTACGTTTTCTGTTTATAGAGATGTCATGATATGTATTTTTTGGTGATGCATGTTGAAATTACAAAAGGGTTAATTTTACAGTTGAAATTGCTCAGAAATTACTAAGTGTCTTTAGAGTGTTCATTTGAGAGAGTGTCCTGATGATATAATAGTACTTAGCTCATACCCTAGTGCTGCTATCTTATGTTGTCTTGGCTGAGTGCGTTGTTTAACTGTACTGAAAGAACCGTGTGATGGTGTGATGATGAGTTCTGCATATATCCTAGTGTGGTTTGACAGTAATACTTAACAAAAATTAACTGTTGCCACTCCTTGAACATTTGAATGGCTTTGAGCAGATATTAAAATTGCAGCAAACGTATTTTTAGGAAACAAAGATACTAATTCCAAGGGACTGCTAAATAGCAGGTTCAAACTCTTGAGTTTACATGTATTTCCAGCCTTTTTCCAGTCTGGCATTTTTATTCCAACCACATCCATTTTCTTTACGTAGGGTATATCTTGTTCTCTTTAATTGGAGCTGCACTTAGGCTTAGATCTGCAAGTGTTTAAAGAGAATAGTGACAGAGCCTAAGTGCCTAAATGAAATCTTGTGATCCCAAGAACCTCTTCTTAGCTTCTGTCTACCCTGATTGTGCTGAAACGTCCCCGGTTGCATGAGATCCTTAACTTAAAATAGAGTAGGCTCAGAAGTGCTGCTGTCTCAGTAGAAATTAACAGTGTAGCACCTACCTCGTCTGAGATCTCTCTGGATCCACAAATCAAATGCTGCTCTGTGGGGGTTAGTCTCCTCTCTAAGAAGGGAGCTCAGATATGTGTTTTCACTTTGGAGGAGAGTGGTCCAACCACCAGGATTGTAGAATCTGGGAGTGGCTGAAACCAGATGTTCTTAATGAAATTTTCAAATTGGCCAGACAGGATAAAAGACTTCTCTTCTAGCTTAGTGAGTTAGGTAAGGATCAATTTTAATACTTCATCCATGGCCATTTAATGTAAAATTAAGGAAAAAACCCTAGAAGATGGTCTGGAAGCCAGAAGACCATCTTTTTAGTTGGCTACCTTACCTGCTGTGCTAGCAGGTCATCATCATGCTACTTAACTTTCCTGTCAAAGTGGAAGAGCCATAGGTACTGCCCTCCCATCTCCCTCCTCTGACACTGTTCTGAAGAACTAGGTGGTCCCTTCTCTCCTCCTGAAAGTAATGCCTGGGAAGATCCAAAGGTAGAAGATACCATTGAATTGTGGGCCCCAAGGGGAAGGAGAGGTTCCTTGGTAGCAGTGAATTCAAATACCAGTGGGGGTATTGGTTGGATGGGGCTCTGAGCAACCTGATCTAGTTCGAGATGTCTCTGTTCACTGCAGGGAAGGTTGGATTAGATGACTTTAAAGGTCCCTTCCAGCCCAAACTATTATACAATTCTATACAATTTACATACTGTCCCTGCTGCTTCCTTATCGACTGCTACCGGTCAGTCTTTGTCTAGTGCGTAACGTACCTAATTCTATACACTATATTGACAGCTTACATGTGTAACTGGGGGCAGTGCTTTCATGTATGAACAATGTGTTCCCTAGTCTTGTCTCTATAGGGAAGATGCTTGTGATGTTGATTTTTATTTGGTTTAGGTATTAGAGGGTTTTGGGTAGGTTTTGTTACTGGCATTTGGTTATTGGTTGTGTTATGGGTGGGTGATGGTGTAGGGTCTGTTGTCAGGGTGTCAGCAGGGGCTGCCAGTTCTCTGTGGGGGACATCGGGACAGCTCCAGCCACATACATGGGGCACCTCCATGGGGCCAGGCCAAGATTGGGCCCGTGGGTTGGTCTGGCTAGGCAGGGCAAGGCTGTGTGGAGCTGGAGACTGGCCTTGCTGTGGCATCTCTGAGGCAGGGGCTGGTGGCCCCAGGGGGCTGAAATGGGGTCCTGGGCCAGGGGCAGAGTCCTGGGGGTGGGCAGGGCACATCAAGGCTGGCTGTGGCCCCTGGGCCGTGGCACCAATCGCTAGTCAGTACGTTAGAACTGCTGTGTAGCTGCTCCACCAGATGCGAATGGTTCACTTCCTCCTGCTTTACATTTTCTGAATAGTCTAACGATAGGTTTGCTTTCACATCCTTCGAGATTAGTCTTTATTTCAGACAATGCTTTCAACACTAAAAGGGTCATAAAAATAGACAGTTCCTGAGAGCTTAGAAAGAAAAACTGCTAGTCTCCCATCCTTCTCCCTCCCCCAAATTATTTGATAATGGAATGGGAAGCTTTCCCATAATCTTTTCCTTGATTTTTGCTAATATGAACCTGTCAAAGATCGTGGCATTTCCTTACTGTCTGATGTGGAGCCAGCTGGAACCAAATAATCCACCCACGTTTTCCATCATCTTTGTATTCCAATAGGAGCTTCTGCTTAGCAGAAAGGAGAAAATACCTGTTATTCCTTCCTTGCCATCACAGCAGCCATGCTGAGGGAGTTTCCTCCTTTGCTAAAGTCTGGCTAGATCTAAATTAATGTGGCCATACCAAAAATAATGGGGTTTCTGCCTGGAACCCACACCCTACTCTTATGGCAGTTCAAGAGGAAAGTAATTTAAGAAACAACGCTTTCCTTTCCATTCACTGCTCCAAAGAAATACTTTCAAGGATGAATCAGGAGCATTCCTCCTTTGGCTTGAAGATACAGGGATTTGTCTCTGTAAAAATGCCTTCCTTCATCCTCAACCTTACTCCCACAGAAAAGAGAAACACCACTCCTGTGTGAGCATGTGGACCTGCTTACCAGAGAATATGAGTAACTTCTGTTATAATTTGAATTGTAATATTCCTAATGAAAGCATCTATAAGGGTGAGCAGGCCAGGGTGTGCAAAATACAGCCCCTGAGCCCATTGGTTTTGAGGCCTGATGGCTCTGCAGCTGGAAGAATCTCTCGCACTTTGCCTTCCCATTTCCAGTCTCTTTTGGTCTGTATTGCATCTGTTTTATGCATTAATGTTTTGCATGTAACATCTCTCGAAGTCTAATCCATTGCTATGGACCCACCTAGTGACGGCTTTATAGATTCTTTATATTCATAAAGGCACTTCATGCTTATCTTTTCATAATTTTTGTTAAGTTTGTGTTTTTTTGACATTTGAAATGGATCACAGTACCCAAACTGAATGCTTTCTGTGAATACTTCCTTCAGTCAACTTTATGTATTTAAAAACTGAGAAAAAAATGACACTTACATGCTTACCTTGAGTAGAGGCATAAGCACAAGGAGTATGGTCACACTGTTAGGGAGATGACCTCAGATATTGTAGATGTATTTTAGATCACCAGAAGTAAGAACTGTCCGTAGTCTAAATGTGAGGCAACTTTTAATCACTGGTATGGGAATGGAAATGGTCACTGTCAGTTTCTGGTTTAGAATGATGTGACGGGACCTACATGTGCTGCTTACAGGGATCCTCTACTGTATCATAACTGGCTCAGTGAATGTGGTAAGTCTGAAAGCTTCTCTAGACATGCAAAGGATTGGGCAATGTGCTATGGCTTTCGGTGATAACCTGCTGCCTCATTGGTTTGTGCAGTGATCAGTGAGATTTTCAGATGGCCAGAGAGAGCTCATTGACATCTGAGTCTTCAGCAACCAATGCTGAACATCAGAAAATCCTAGAAAGACACATGGGATTCACTGTGCACATGGAATGGGATCCAGTTAACCCCATGTATTGGTTCTGTTGCCTTCATACTGCCCATGTAGGTGAGGGTGAGCGTCCTTTCTGTTATTCCTGGTGTTTGTTAACTTGTGAATAGTCCAACAGATTGTTTCTAAGAGGTCCTCCCATGTAGTATACTCACTGTGTTATATTACTATCTGAATATTCACATATGAACAACAATTGTGGTATACAGATGTTGTGTTTAACTTTTAAAAACACAGTACTAAGAATTTGTCATTGAATATCTTGTATTTTAGGGATAGGTCCTCTATGGATATCACAGAGTGTCAGGGAGTCTGTATATATTTACCAATAATGAAAGCAGTTTTCACAGCTAAAATTCTAATGCGAGGAAATATTTTGTTAGGTTTATATGAAATATGTAGTTTTTAAAGGGAAAAAAAAAAACATCACATTTTAGTTAATGTTGAAACTTTTCCATCCTGGTTTCACATGCTTTCTCTCCTGCCTATGAAAATAGTGCAAGCTTCACAGAGTAGTTGCACAAAACTCTGCAATCACATTTGTAAATGCAGGTCATTGGATCATTACTAAAAAATATGGTTTTGGTATGATTCCCTGTATCAGCTAGTCCAACTGTGTGCAGAGACTATCTTAGTGGTGGCTTAATCTCACAAAAATCCCTGGCCCAATTGCCTGATGCAGGAAACTGTATTTCCCTCAGCTTTAGAGAGCTGATGTCATTTCATACCTTCTTGACAAAGACAGACTTTGAATTTTTAGGCTCCTTCAGTAAACCAATGTAGCATGAAAGTTTATCAATCCCTGGAGGCTTACGAAGTCATGGGGTTGGACTTGGTTCCAACTTGTAGAATTGGTTTGCACCATCCAATAAATAGTATCAGGAAAGGAAGTGTGCTATTGGAATAGGTGTGGCTTAAAACTGGAGGATGCTGTGATTATTACTAGCTAGAAATGCAAGAGATCCCCATGCAAAACACGCATAGTGTCTTGAGGATGGGTATATCTCCTGAAATTACAAGGAGTAAATTCAGATATTTTCTAAAAGGCTGTCCACATCAAGTTTCTAAATAAATTTCCCCTCTGTACTGTAACACAGAATACTAGTTTAGGATTTTTTCCATAGTATTGTAACACAGAATAATAGGTAAGGAGGATAATGGGTTTGCAGAGAAACCAAATTATTTTCTTGTCATATTCTATTAGAGAAGACTTAGGAGGGAAATCTAACCTGTAGCCATCCTTTTGCAATATTAAGGATTAGCTACTGTTAGAGAAGAAAAAAAGTGAAGGACAAGTAGGTGCTAAACTCATCAAATGAAGAGCAACAGAGTACCAGGTAAAGTTAGACATATCAAAATGTGCTACTGGAAATTGATTGTGAGCTCAAATAGGGCTGCTAACTTGATATGTCATCTTTCCTTTGATATTGGCTTCTAACCTGTAAGGTTGGAGAAAGTAATTTTTCTGCTTCTATTTAACTGAACAGTAGAATTGATGCTGAGAATTAGTCTAATGAATTTTCTCTCCTTATTTGATAAATTGGTTGAAATAGTAATAAAAAATAAAATTAGGAGACGTATAGATGAGTATTGTGATCCTATAGCTATCCATCAGCATAACTTTTGTAAAGAAAAATGATGTGTGATGATAATTCCTTTAGCTTGTCAACAAGTAGTAAAAGGCAATCACTAGATTTTTTTTTTTCCCCCTTGAAGGAAAGTTTTTTAAAAAGACCTTCACAAGGGGCTGTTAGGGCTACCAAGCTGGTGAGGGGTCTACTGAACAAGTCATATGAGGAGAGGCTGAGGGAAACTGGGCTTGTTTAGTTTGCAGAGGAGGAGGCTGAGGGGAGACCTCTTCTTCTCCCAAGTGAATAATGACAGGACCAGAGGAAATGGTCTGAAGCCGCGGCAGGGGAGGTTTTGACTGGATATTAGAAAGAATTATTTTACTGAAAGAGTGGCCAGGCACTGGAACAGCCTGCCCAGGGAGGTGGTCAAGTCACCATCCCTGGAGGTATTTAAGAAATGGGTAGATGTGGCACTTCAGGGCATGATCTAGTGGCCAAGATTGTAGGGGGTTTTGTGTGTGTATGGTTGGACTTGATGATGTCAGAGATTCTTTCCAACCATGATGATTCTGTGATTAGAAAAGTGTTTGTGGGATAGGAGAATTTTCAAGAATTAGAGTCCTCTGTGGAACAGAAGACAAAACTGAAAGGATGTTATTAATGTTTGGTGTAGGAACACTACAGCAGGAGTATCCAAAGTTTGAGTGTTGTAGGCAATGTTTCACATATAGACAAATATATATAGATATGAATTGAATATGATCGTGACTAGTGGTGCTGAAACATTTCTGTCTGAGGCAGAATCATTCAAGCCAGAGCTGGAGAAGATAGCAGAGGACTCCACGCAGGAAGACAGACGGGTTGGCTACACAAGTGTGGTGTTGACAAATGCAGATTATTGCACATCAGGCAGAAAAATGGATGTGACAACACTCACTGCTCTGTTCTAGCATAACTCTGACCCCTTGGGGGCAGAAGGGAAGACCACCTATGTTTCCTTATGAGATGCTTAATCAAAGTAGGTGGAATGATCCAAAGACAAGATCCATTTGTTGAAAAGGGAATAAGAGAGAATGCTGGAGTGGCAAATGTCAGTAGCAAGCTCTTTCCTGTAATAGTGAATTCTTTACAGGTTAGGCTACTGAAAGAAGGTATATAGCAGAAACAGAAGAAGTTCAGAGAGAAGAAGTGCAAATTTTAGTCTTGAATAGACTATCTTCTATATGAGGAAAAAGCTAAGAGACTGTTTAGAGAAAACATAAATAATAAAACCATACATTGATGAAATACTTTTTTAGTTATTACAAGAGCAACAAGTCATTCAGTCAAATGCAAATGTACAAATACAAAATGGGAAACGGTTTTATGCAACTTGCACTTCACTTTTGGTCCAGATCCCCAGAGTATTTTCATATCAGAGAAATAAAATAAGAGACTCACATGTTTATCTCCGCATTATGTGTCCAAATACAAGACTTTGGAGTTAGCCATGAAAATCATTGGTCTCACCCTGTCTTTGCAGACCACACCTCTAACAGGCGAAGGTTCTGTGGTGCACGTCAGGCTCTGTCTATCCAACTTGGCCTCTGTAGCCATGAGCTCCAACCAGGGCAGCAGCCTGGAACCACACTGGTCATCTGTGGTCCTCAAAGGGGTGTTGCGGAGTCATGGTGCATTTGTTTGCTATTTCATAGTATCAAACTCAGAAGAGCACTTGCCTGTTTTTTTTATGTCTTACAAAAAATGGTTTATTTTATATTTTAAGCTACTTTATACTTAAGCCGATGTTCCAGGAAGTAATGTATATGCCAGAGCTAAAGCAGCCAGCAAGAGATGAGGGACAGGAATAAACTCTCTTTCTCATTATAGAATGTTTGGTCTGAGCCCACCGTGCTTTGAAACATTGAGGACACAACATAGTGGAGAACTGTCTCTTGTTTTGAAACAGGCTGTAGCTTCTGAGCCTGAGGCAGAGACCTCACTTAAATTCTGCGGTAATTTTTCAAGCTATCATAAGAAAATTTGCTGTTATTAAATTATGTACATCCTTTTCATGCAGTTAAGCACAAATTCCTGGTAACTTCATGGGCGTTTTTTAAGTGGCCCTACGTGTCACGGCCCACAAATCACTCTAAAAATGTGATCTTTCTGGAGATTGTAGTCACAAAGCTCTGATTGCTTTTTTTGCTAAAAAAAAACCCAACCAACAACAAACAAAACAAAACTAAAACTGACTACATGTATTGGGTTTTAGCTTTGACTACAGTATCGGGGCCCCTCTGAGAAATTTATGGCAAGTTGCAAAAAGACCAAACACAAAAGAAAAGACCAGGTTTGGGGGTTTGTTTGGGGTTTTTTGGTTTTGGTTTTGTTGGGGTTTTTTTGTGTTTTTTTTTAAAAGCTAGGTGTCTGCTTCATTTATTATTTTCCACTCAATTTGCACTTCTAGAGACACCTGCTGCCATTCTATTGCTAGCTCAGAATTCATTAGAAAACAAGTTTCACCTGTGACATTCTCACATGTGAAATCTTTGCCCAGATTTTGAACCACATTGCTCTCAAGAAAGGGCAGTGGGTGCATGCAAATACCAGGAGAGATGGTTGACAGGATTGATCATGTGGGGTCAAATGCTAAAAAGGTATGTAAAAATGTGATTGTGTTTCTTGAAGAAGTGTCAAAAGAGTATCTCTGATATCAGATGTGGTGACATTCACTGTTTCTGCGTTTTGACATTTTTCTGCGTCTGCCTCAGGCTGTTAACATGCAGAAGTTATCTAAATTATTTTATTTTATTTATTGGACAGGGGTCAGGCACTTTGTAAATTATGGACTGCATTCTCAGTGAATCAAAATATTTAGGTTGCTTGTGAGGTTCAGTCCTTGGCATCGTGTCACTAATTCCTTTTACACAACACTGAAACAATGACAAAAGGAAAATGCATCAACAAAGAAAGAGAACTTAAACTTTGTAAAACAAAACAAAAGCCACATCAGAAATAGAAAGTGTTGTTTAAGGGGAAAAGTGGGTGACCAAATGTGCAGTCTGGATTCAGTACAATGTTACATGGCAAGAGAAGAGACACTAAGTTTTGGATCTCCTCCAGGCGGAGGAAAATTTATAACATAAATTTTCTTTGATAAACATTCCTGAGAAACTTCTTTGTGTTTTAATCTTAATGACTGTCTCAATCCAGTGGTTGTTTTGGGGGTTGTTTTTCATTGGTTTTTTGTGGGTTTTTAAAGTTTTTAGTTGTTGTTAGCAGTTGGTTTTTTTTGTATCTTTTATAAGCTGATTTTTTTATATTCTGAATACACCTATGGCAGCTGTTGAAGGTCTGTCTTGCTCGCAAGCTAATTGGTAGTAGAAAGTAGTCAACCCTGTACCTGGACTGCATTAGGGCTTTTGAAGAATGTCCTCAGATCTTCTGATTTTTCCATACTTATGCTTCAGAATACTGTAGCAGTATTTTTTCAGTTCTTTCCCTACACAAGGTGCAGAAGTGTTCCCAGGGGCCTTCAGCGTGCTACCCTAGCAATGTTTCTAGCCTCTAGATGTCCCATGTAATAAGGGATGAGAAGCAAGAGTTAAGCCTCCATAGAAATAGCAATAACAACAAGCCATTGCTCTGTTTTATACCATACTTACGTATTTATTTCTCTGTAATAGTGGCTGAATTGGAGTCTGTGTGTTGGAAGTAGGAGTTAGGGTTTTTGCTTTGACAGAACCAAATAGCATTAGTTTTGCTTTTACTCAAAAGTGGAAAATCACTCATAAAACTGCATCAGAGCACCGTTAAAATAAATGAATGGGTATGGTATGCTTTTGTAACTTTATAAAGGAAATGTAACTCTACGTACTCACTGATTGCTGTTTCAGTGTGCAAGGTGTAAGATAGCAACATGTTTTATAGCTCCTTCCCTTACAGAGATGCTTTTAATGTCATTAGAACCATTGCTTAATTTACAGTTTGATCTTCCCAGTGACATGTATAACAAGTTAAATATCAGTAGAGTGCATTTAATAAACACTAATTTGTATTAATCTTATCGTAGACTGTATATGTCATGTAGGGAATTTGTGTGTGGTGCAGTAGAAAGGGAATGTATCTACAAATATGTTATGAATTTACAAACCATGCATTTCAGGATCTATAATTTTTGAAAGATCTACTGGGTAGTAGTTACACGATTTCTTATGATTATAGAGACTAAAAAGGAATAAAATAGATAAGCAATTTACAGAATGTAAGAACGTTACATTTTTTTGTGTTCTTTGTCTAATTACAATTGCAGTCTGTAAACTGGTTGAGATAGAAGATATTTGTTACAAAAGACCTAATTCTTCACTGCTTTTTCAGTACAAAGTGAATAGAAAACAGTGATATTATTTGGAAGCATTTTATATTCTCACTTTTCCCCTAGTCCAATGGAGTATATATAAAACGGAGGACAACTGTGAATTGAGCAATGTGTGTTTTTATCATGCCCACTGCCTAAAAGCTGGAGCTGTTGAGCTGAATGTGGCAGGTAGCCCTCTGCTGAAAGAGTAATAAACAATTATAATGGCGCTAAAAGACAACTGCCTCTAGTGAGGAGAAGCAAGCAGTGGCTGTACCTTTGGGTATGGAGAAGTTTGATGGCAAACACCAGAGCAAACCTCATGACCACAAAAGGAAGGCTGGAGTGCCTTCACCAAACACGTAGGAGTAGGTGCTGTGAATTATTCCACAACATCCTCACTCTTTAGATTGCATTAGTCTTATTTTACATCAGACAATCAATGGAGGCAAATCTGTTTATTGTAAACCCAGCATCCTTGGTGCACAGGTTACTAAGAGCAGACTAAAGTGGAAAAAGTAGTCAGATTAGAAATAGAGAGATAAAATGTGATTGCTCTAACCCTGTGCAGTCAGGGTGAGTGGAAAAAAAAAGAGAGAGAATTGTTACTGGGGAAGTGATGAGAATGTGGTGATAAAACCTGCAAGGATTTTATTGAGAGCCATGCAGAAGGGCCCATTGGGTTAAGCAGAAGGATCTCAATTTCAGGGCACTGGAGTCACACTTAACAATTATTATCAACTTTTGCACGTAGATCAAAGTTGTGATATTAGGATACTTAGGCTCAGAAGCCTATGTTTGGCTATAAAACTTAGGTTGCCTCCTCAAAAGAGACTTGCTCTCTCCCAACCACTCCTCTGCACACAGCACCAGGGGAAAAGGGAGTAATTTCTGTTAGATGGAAGTAGGTTATCTGTATGAAGCGAGTTAGGTTCATTGTTGGGTATATTGTGGCAGGCATTTACATGTTTGTAACAGTCATTGGAAATGGCATCGAGGAGGAACATTCCTGCTGGCGTTGTCATCCAAGAGGCTGGATGGGCAGTGACAGTGAACAGGCCTGTTTCTCAGAAAGTAATCATCCTGAGCAGGATGGAGGCAGAAGTAGGGAGGCTGCAGGTAAGGTGAGGCTGTGGGCTTTGGTTGGGATGGTATGTTCTGTGCAAAATAACCACACTTAAAAAAGAGCATAGGGNNAAAAAAAGAAGACTTAGAGCAACAGGTTCTTATTTTAGTAACATTTTGTGCTGAGAACCTTAACAAGAAGCCGTAAATTTGAAATCCGGTTAGCTTCTTAAATCATTTCAAGAACAGTTCCTATCCATGGATATGCTCTCTGTTTTTGTGACTTTTTTTAAAAGTGTCCTGTTTTTATTTAATTTTTTTTCAAGCTGCTTCTGTGCAGACCAAGGCTAAGACAAATAGTAAAGAGCCCCTGTAAATAACTAATAGTGTAGAGAAATAATAAAAGAAACTATAACCAAAATTAGGGATCTGTGGGGGCCACTTGACACACAATCAGAATCGTGTCCTGTCCTCATTTTTCTTGTTTTCACAATTAGAAGTTACTTTTTGCCAAAATACATATGTAATTTAATTGTAAATGTGTTTACAAACACTATTTTTATTTCTAAAAATCCCATTAATATTATAGTTTACTTCTGTCTTAATTTTGAGGTTCCTTTACCCCAGCTGATGCAGAGTGTACAGGATCCAAGACTGCCAACCTCCTTGTAAAAAATTATTAGGAACTTTATTGTAATATTTAGTGACCCTAAGGGATGTTTGAATTCAAATTTTAGATGAAAGTTCAGATTTCTTCCTAAGGGTAGTGTCAGTTGTTTTTTACAGGGAGGGTTGCAGATGGTAGGGCCCTGCTGAAATAGCAAGTAAATAGCTGATAAATGAGGGCTTCCCGCTTGCAAATGAGATAGCTTTACTTTTCCTTGAAGAAATTCAGTAAATTGAAAATAGCACAGAAATTTCAGTCCTCCAGACCGCCTTCTCCTTCTCAGATTTTGCTCTACTATATTCAGCACTCAGTTTTGCCAACACCAAACATGCCTGATGTGGCATTTACATTCTTTAAAAAAAGCATAGATTAGTTATATTTCTAAGAGTTAACTTCTCCTCTTGACACATGTACTTAATTCCCATTAATGGAAATGGCAGCTAGGCATGCACACTGAAAGGAAAAATCTGTTCCTCAGCATATGATCCAAACTGCATTGTAGCTAAACATTTCCATACTCTGAAGTAAGCACTCATTATTTGTGAGATATTCTTCATAGTAAATGCATCAACCCCACTCTATTCTTCCTCCACACTCTTGTAACCTGTTCCAAAACACCCTTTCTTAGAAATCTTATAGATTCATTCTTAATGCTGCAGTTGTTTTGGATGTTTGCCTAAAAAAGAAAACCTATTTAGAATCTTCAGGGTTTTGCATATTTTCTGTGAGAACTTTCCAGTAAATCATTCTGTGGAACATCTTACATTTCCTTGGACTTTGTAGGTTTCTATTATTAAAACCTACAGTGGAAATAACAAAACCCGAAAAGCTTTCTTTTTCTTTTTCTTTCCCTTTTCCCTTTTCCCCCCACCCCCCAGCACTTCCTTTGCTTACTGTATTTGCCAAAGGCAGTAGGCTGAAGTGCTATCATTTGATGATTTAATAAAATAAAAAAAGCTTCATTTAAAGTTTTCCTTCTGGATTCTGTCTATTCAGTATTCCAGAGTTATGGTATTTCTAACTTGAGCTGGGTGAATAATTGATTTTTTTGGTTCACCTCTTGAACTGGAGAACCACAATAGTGACAAAAAACATCAGTTAAGCACCAAAATTCAAATAGGAGTTTATGATTTGAGTTGTTTCCCCTCACCCAAATGAAAATCAGAGCTTTTTTTGTTAAGTTCAACCCAAATTGTCCTCTTCTACCTGGATTTGTTTGTTTGGGGCACCCTGTAAAGGAAGCAAAGCAAGAGAAATACCAATTCACTGAACTGCTGGGGGAAGGGTGGAGGAGGTTTCATTTTCCTCATCAGTCAAAAATATTTGAACCTTACGTATGGAATTCTCAGTTTGATAAGAAAATTGAGAGAACTGAGTGTGGATCTCCCATGTTGCAAGCAGGCTTTATAACTAGGAGCCACTCCGTGACAAGGGGGACATCAGGGCTTGTTCGCAGTAGTCCAAAGTCTCAGGAATAGAAAAATAGTTAAAAATTGGACAGTTGCATATTACATCCATTTTATTCTTTCTCAGTCGGTGGTTATTTATCCCAATTCCTCAGGTTTTCCACTTTCTGATGTGATAGTAGCCTGTGTGATATGTCTTGGCGATTTCTAAAAAGCCAGCCATAAAGTTAATATGATACGATTTGTAGAAAGGTTTCAGAGATACCCTCAAACCATTTGTTTAGCTTGCTTTTTCTCCCTCTTGCAATTGCAGTTGAACTTAGTATGAGAAGATAATTTTATTGGTAAGTCTATACAATAGACTGTTAATAACCCAATAATAGCAGTACAACAACATGGTAATACAATATTAATATAACAGTAGCTTATTTTTTCCTCCTTTTTGGACACAACTTTTCTTCCCCCCACTCTGCTGGGAGAGGGAGCTCAGTAGGTTTAGAAAACATAAATTGAAGGGAACTTGGGAAAAAGGGGTAAGTTCCTGAACACAAAACGTTGGGGTAAGAGTACGTGTAAACATGTAAAGGGCAAGGGAAAAGAAGGGTTTATGTCAGAAACATTCAGGGGAACGATCTCTACTTCCTTCCTTTCTTCCATTTCCTTTCCCCTTCTCAGTTCTCCTTACTCAGTTATCTTTGTTTTTTTTTTCTCCTGTGTATTTTGTTTTTTGCTTTTATTATGCTTCTTTGTACTTCTTCCTAGTCTAGCCAATGCCTTCTTCCATAATTCCTGATGTTGATGGTGATTGCTCAGGTTTATAATCATATTAGCTGAGGGGAGCCCCATTGTGCAAGGTGTAATACTGGCTTGGAAGAGTATGTGGTCATTGCCCTGCAAAAGCTCAAATGGGAAATTATATAGGAAAGGGGTAAAGAGATGTGAACAAGTGAGGGAAGGAGGTGGTAGAAGGGCAGTTGTGGAGTGGAGGAATAAAAGGAGCATATGGGGTTAGAGAGCCAAGTGGGGCTAACTGCACTCAAAATGTGGTAGTTGCCAAAACTGTTGTTGAATCCTTGTATTTGTTTTTTAATAAAAGGTGGTCTTAATTTTCCTCCAGCTGGGACTTCTGAGTTGCTTTTCTCTGCTAACTTCTCCCAAGGCTAAATGTGAGGGAAAAGGAGAATCAAGGCAAGAGCTGGCAGAGAAGGAACAGCATTTATGGGTGGGCAATGGTACATCAAGGGGAAAATGAAAGACCAAGAGAAGGGGCCCTACAGATGTGAATACAGCAATGAAGTATGTTTTAAGCAAATAGTAGATGTAAAAATCATGCGTTTGTGGGAAAAACAGCTAAAATACATGTTTCAGCGGTGTGGGGACTGTTGTTGACGGTGTGGCACGTGGGATCTTTGTTTCTCATCCTTTTGCCGGAGTTGGCTAACTGTGTCAACTTGGGCAAGCTACTAAAGCCTTCCTGCATCTCAGTTTCCTTATTTGAGGCCAAATTCTCCTACTAAGTAGCCTCCTACTCCACACAGAGATTTGCTGATTTGAATGGAGCCCCTGTGGAGTGAGATACTTTTCAATACAAATAAAGTTTTGGAATCGGCCCTAATTATATTTATTACCTGCAGAGGAGTAATGTGAGACTTAACATGGTTTGAGACCCTCAGATGAAAGAGAAAGTATTTGGAATTGTTCTTTTTTAATCATCGGCTGCCTTTTCAATGTCTGCTTCATAGCTGTCCAAAAAAAGGGCTGGCCACTAAACAACAAATGAAAAATCCTTTTACATATTAGCTGGGTTTGTCAGACTCCTGTGAATGGACCTCTGTGGAAAATATTATTTGCTGGGGGCTACCGAAGGAAGGCAGTTTACCCTGCCCCACAGTGAGGAGCCATTAGATCTACCCTCGTGCCAGGAGCTGACAGATCGTACAGGACTCCGCTCCGAGGGCGGTGGTGGCGTAAGGCAGCCTTTGCAGGTCCTCCCTGATGAACTGCACTGAAGGCACCCGTTGCAAACTTAGCTTCCACGCTTTGCTCCGTGAACGGTCTGGTGCTCTTTGGGGATGAGGGTGCATAAGTTATGAGGGCTTGCTGCTCCTGGCTTAAACGATCATCCCAGACTTCTAGCTGATGATGCTTTTGGGCCAACGCTGGACTGACTGGCCCCTGTGTGAGCCTGCTGGCTCATAACACGTGCATTGAGAGGGAAAGGAAGCGCATTAAACAGTATAGCTATTGGTTATTAATAAAATAATAAGCTTTTCTATTTGGAATTTTTTTCTACGCCAGTGAGCATGAAAATGTTGAACGTTTTACAGCAGCTCTGTGTGAATATGCGTATAGATTTCAAAAAGTAAACTTGCTTTCTCTGTGTCACTGGGAGGTAGGGGTAAGAGGGGAAGAGAGGGGGCGGTGGACCTAATCAAACTGTTGTGGGGTCAAAGCCTCGTGGTTTTTCAAGGCCCTTAATGTTGTCCAGCTGCAAATTAACGGGCGGGAGGGGAGTGGAGGAGAAGAAGAAGAGAGAAAGGAATTAGGGCTGGGGAACTGGAAAGAATGGAGTATAGATATATGGTTGTGCGTGGGGGTGTGTGCTAAAGAACAGGGAGACCAGTTTGGGGTTTTTTGTCCTTTTTTTTTTTCCTATTACCCCCCCAATCCCTCCCTCCCCTTGCTGCGAGCTCAGTGCCAGGCTGGACACGGACCGTGTAGACTATTGAGGCATTGTGAGCTCCGCTTCCAGAGTAGCCCCCGGCTAATCCCCGGGGCTTGGACGGGAATTTCCCCGCGGCGTTCTCCCGGCCGCTGCCCCCCTGTCCCCGCCGGGGCGGATTCGGGCAGCGCAGCCCTCCCCAGCGGAGCGAGCGTCCCGGGGATGCGGGGCTGGGGATGCGGGGCTGGTCCGGCGGCGGCAGCTGCCCGCGCCTCCGTCCCCTCGTGTCAAAGGTCCATTACCTGATTGCCTTTCCTCCGCCTGCCAGATTTTTATCTCGGTAATTGGAAGTGCCGCGGAGGCTGCGCTCCGCCAGCCAGCCGAGGGGCTCTGCCGCCGCGCTTCGTCCACCTTGTTATCTGGGGCTGTCTGGGCAGGGGGAATTGGAGAGGTCCACAGCGGAGGGAGTCCTCTCGCTCGCCCCGAAGCGAGGCGGGCGGGATGGTTAGGGGAGGGGGTCAGGAAAAAAAAAAGAGAACAAGAAAAACCCTAGCAGAGGGAAGAAGGAAAGTTTATTTTTGTTGTTGTTTGTGCGTGTGCGTGCGTGCGCGCCCGCTGTTTTGGCATGTGGCTACCTTTTCCCTTGCACACAACAGGGCTGTTTGATGGAGTTTGGAGCTGAGGAAACTTTGGGTTTGTTGCCAGGACGGTTCGCAGCACTTTGTGGAAAGCAAGAGCTAACAGTGAGACCGACAGAGTGAGTGACAAGTTGTTTACAGGTTTCCTTGAAGGGGCCTCTGCTATATTTCAATCTGTCAAAGTTGCTTTTCTTCCCTCAGAACAATGCCTGATTGTTGTGCGGGGTGGGTTGGTTTTTTTTTTTTTTCCTTTTCTTTTTTTTTT
>VZTM01035992.1:415721-429084 GCA_013400555.1 Jacana jacana
TGGTTGGGTTTTCGGAGGGGGGGGGGTGGTGTGGCAAGAAAGGAAGAGCTAGAAAAGACAAAAGGCGTGGATGTGGGAACATGAGGATGAGGACAGTAGAACAAGTTTAACATTTTTGGTCACCAGTTCTGTGCACTCGAGACGTTCTCTGTGCTAGTGACTTGTAGAAAGGAGCTTGTAGAAAGGACAGACTCAAAGATGTAAAGCAAGCCTCTGCTGGGAGGAAAAAAATATACTTAGCTGCTTCACTGCTGCACTGCACGAGTCATTTCAGACTCCCACTGAATTTATTTTGGGGTTGTACCAACACTGTCAAATGGAGAAATCATTTTCCTAAAAGGAAACTTTGCGTATTCCTAAGTGCTTTTCTTAGCTAAAGTTACCCTAAAAGCTTTCTTCTGCTGCTGCGTTTGCTGAGAATTTTGGAGAAAGAATAATACCTTTTAACTGGCTTGCTCAGAATGACATCCCACCCTCCTAAAACCTACCTGTAGAAGTAAGAGTGATTATTCCTTCATTTAAAAGAAAACAATGAGATTTCTTTAATACCGGGCTGAATAGCTTTTACCTTCCACTGAGATGTTTTGAGGAAAGGACTCTATCGCTTGTATGTGTGAGTCGAAGTCTGGGATCTGAAGAATAATACAGCGCGAGTTAAAAGTTTCCAATGCTGTTTTTTCACAGTAACAAAAAATTAACTTGATTTATCTCTCTGAGATGAGGCTGAAGGAATGAATGCATTTGCAAAGTACTATGCCTGCGCTAATTTCATTTGTTGCGCTTATGCTTAGCCAGGGAGAAGTTGACTGTTACAGATTATTGATTTTAATGAACATCTCAATAATTTACCAGTTGCTGAAATTGCAAACTAGACTTGGAAGGCAAAAGCCCAAATGAGAGAGCTGATGAGTGACACACCAGCCCGCACAGTTCGACTGTTGTGTTCATTGCATTTGAATCAAATCGGGAGTTTGGCATTCCTAATTCTGGGTGGCTGGCTCATCATATGCATTCAAGGAGTTAATTAAAACACACACAAACACATACACACACTCTCCCACCAAGCATCTTGCGATGTTTATGTGCATAGTGTGTTTGATTGGTACCTTTAGATAGGACAGGAATTGTTTTTCCTTCTCTTGCTGTCCAGAAATTTTAAATATATAACTAGTTTACAAAATATTTACTACTTCTCAGGGAGCTTTTAACGAGCATTTATGGCTTTATCATTGAGGAGGCATATAGTATCTGGTTGAGTTACTTAAATGTGAAGCTCCCTGATAGGATGGGCATACATGTCTGTGTAATGTGATATATCTGTAGCTGTATAAACTAGATTTTTACAATATTTATAGAGGAAAAAGAGTATCTCCTCCCAAGGTAAATTTATGGTTTCTTGACATGTTTTTCATACTATACTTTAAAAGAAACTATATTCATTTTGAATAGAATACCTGCATGTTTGCGTGTCAGATACCTCTGCCTTTACAGCTCTTGCAGAAGTCAGTTTGACATCCTCTTTTCTTTTCTTTTTTTTTTTTTTTTTTTTTCCCTTTTTTTTTTTTCTTTAAATAATTTCTTGCTCCGGCCTGGTTATAGCATAATTAACTCGTAAGTGGAGGGGGAGAAACATGTCATGTTGTACCTGTATGCACTCGAAATATTCAATGCCTGCGAATTCTGCTACTATAGTCAAGAGAAAAGAAGTGCTCCCCGCAATTAATCAATAGATGTAGGACATCTCTGCTGATGGCAAGGAGTTTGTTTAACAACTAGCATCCTTAGAAGCAAAGCGCTTTTCCCTTTTAAAGTGTCTGTGGATTTTTATCTAACTTGGAAAATGTGTGAAGTCTCCTGTACTTCCTATGAAAGGTAAAATTCTCTTGTATTTGAGTATGTTAAATGCTGTGCTGCAAAAGAAGAAAATCCTTGTCACATTATTGTATTACCTAAAGCAGAACTTATTTCTCAAACTTTTGAAAGGGGTTGCATTTTTCTCCTCAGCTTTCGGCTTTGGGCAGCGGGCAAGGGTGAGCGGTTGCGTGTGCCGTACCTGACGGGGATTTACGGTGTTCCTACCTTCCACATCTCCTCCTGCACGACCCCCTGCAGAAACCCCGCTGTTGTCAGCGGCCATAAAGTTTTCACCCACGCCTTTGCTGAGGGTTACGATGCTCGCCTGCGGTCTGCCACGCGTCCCACCTCTCCCACACCCTACCGAGGGGCTGACTTGGTCCAAGTGGCTTGTACCTCGTCTGGGGCTGGGGCTGGGCTCTGACTGCGGCCAGTGGCCGCCAGAGGGGCAGTGGGGAGCCCTGCGTGCCACCGCAGCCTCCGCTCGAGAGACGCTGCTTGTCACCTCCGCCCCGAGCTCAGCCTTCATCAGCCTGAGAAGCCAGGAGTCTCTAGAAGTTGTTCCTGAGCCCACATGTCCTTGTGACAGCGTGAAGTTCTGTGCGCGGTAGTTGTTGGGAGAGAGCAAATTTAGACAAGATTTTGGAAGAATTTTGGTGAGCGCTGCTTGCAGGGGCCATGGTACTTGGAAAGAATGTAAGGAGTGAATGGAAATTGTGAGATGAGCAGTGGTAATTCAGAAAAGCTGCCTATCTTTTTTAGGATAGCTGCAAATTTCTATCCTTTCTTTTTAAAGGAGAAAAAGGAGGAAAAGGAAAAATACAAGCTGAACTGCTGTTGCTCGAACCATCAGTAGCTAATACAAATTTCAGGAGTGTTAGAGATGCTGCCCATGGTATTGGGGGGGAGGGGGATTAGTTTGTTTTGAAAGAAATTTGCAACATTTTCCCAGTTCTTTTTTTTTTTTTAATCTGGCATGGCACTTCTCTTCAACTTTTCCTTTTGTCACCTTGTTTAAGGAAAAATACTCAATCAGTGTGATAACATTATTTTTGACTTGTAGAACTCTGAGAGCTGAAGGGAAAATGAGAAAAAAGTTGAGGCTGGCTTTGAAAGTTTGAAATAGCTTTGACCTTATTTCCCTTAAAAATATTATAAGATTAATCAGGTAACATTTCTCATTTCTCAATTTGTAATTATATTTGCTATTTTTAAAACCTATGGTTGGTATTCCAGATTTCCTTTTTGTACTTTTTTTTTTTTTTTTTTTTTGAAAGATCAAGTATGGAAATACATATCAGCAACTGTTCTTTGAGAACTATAATATTTTTACTTTGTTTTGTTTTTGTTTTGTACTTCTGCTTTTGTGTTTTCTGAAGTTCATATATACTGCATTCATTGTGTTTTGTTTTTTCCTAAGATGTGGGTGTCTGCGTGCAATTTGATCTAAATATATCATAAAAATGTTACCTTAGTGCTATTTTTTCTGTGTCGTTGTGTTATAGTCTTGTTACTACGTATTTGTTTCTGTCTTAATAATCCTAACATAATTCTATTACTTTTGGGAGCAAAAATATAAGCAGAGTGAATAGAAATTTAATTTTCTTGCCTGAATAATCAGAGTTGGTTTTAGTTGTGAGGAACTCTGTGTGTGGGTATGTGCTATTCTTGTGTAGTTAAGACCATTTTCTGCATCCTTCATGAATCTTTGTACTTCTAGAGGAAAAAAAAAAACAACTAAGAATGTAGTTTATATAAAGAGAAACCCGTAGAGTTTCTCATCCTCTTGGTTTCTTTGCTCCTGAGCTTGATTTTTTTTAAGAACTTTGGAGTGAAAAAATGCCCCATTTTTCTTTCATTCATTTGTCTCGCAGATTGGGCATGGGCAAAGATAAATGTATCTGACAGTAAGCTTGAGTTACTTGCCGTTGCCAACTCAATAGATAGCATAAGACCAAGAGTAAGGAAAATGTTAGTGGTTCTTAGCTGTGGTATTCCTTTCTTACCATGAAAGATTTCACCAAACTTTTTTTGCCAGTTAAAACAGCGAGCCTAAAAAAATCTTGAGTAAGTGTACCCATAGGCACAGAAGGATTCGTGCTTGTTTTCTGCAGTTTGGTTTGTCCATGTACTGGTTTGCATTTAAGTTGTGTTATCTTCAATTTGTTTGGAATCCTGAGTTATCTGCACTTTAATAGTGTGATGCAGCTAATTCATTGTAGTCTGAAAGACTAAAGTGCATCTCTGCATACAGTTTTTTATAACTTTGAAGTATTTTTAAGAGAGAGAATGTTTAAAGAAGGATGTGAAACTTGGGTATGGTGTCCTCTCACCTTTTGGGGTGGCCTGCCTGAGTTAGGGTTGAGGAACTTTGTGCCATGAGGGAGCATCAGCTGGCTGTGGTGCTGCCCAGGCTGTATTCAACTGTGGAAAAGTCTTCTGTTTTCAGAGAAATTCCCTCAGCGTCCTCATTACATTCACTTTGTAAAGCAAGGCTGAAAACATTTTCTCCAAAGATTTAGTCAAGTTTCTATTCATAGGGTTTTCTCCCTAAATTTTGATGCCGTGGCCTCACTGGGGCAGAGGCTTTTTTGGATAGAAATGAGATGTGTGGGAAGGTGATGGTTGGTAAGGGCGGAGGGAAGGATGTTCTTACCCGTTTGGCATGTCTATTAACAAACTGGGTCATTTTGTTGTGTTGTATTTACATGACTTGTTCCTGTGCTGGTGTGAAATGTGAATCACCAAAACATGATGATTATTTAAAAAAAAGAAATAGGCTAAATGAAATAAAACTGAAATAGAACTGAAAGGCTAAATGAAATCAAATGAAAACAGAACATGCAACATTATTCTTCTGGTATGGTTTCCTTCTGCAGTTGCTGAGTAAAGCCAAAGAGGTTTCTTTTCCGCGAGGTTTTTGAGTTTGAAAAACACGGGGAGATAGAAAATAGGTCTTTCTCTTTGGATTCAGCCTTTGGTTTGTCTTTTGCTCATGGCTTTTAAAGATTTGAGTAGGTATTTATGGTCAGTGCGTTGTAAACAAGGCTATTGATTCTCATCTTTGTCGAAACCTTATGAACATTGAGTTGATTCTGGTTGTGCAACTGAGATTAGAATTTGGCAGAATTACTCGGTGAAAGCTCTCATCCTTTGCTTACGTTTTCTAAGTTGTGCTCACTTTTGCTCTTCTTGCCTAGACTCTGAAATTAATTGTATGACTCAGGAAGCCATATTAAGCTATGGCGTTTGCATGAAATACCACGTAAAGTATGGGAAAAATACTGTGCCACTCTCAAGTATGCCATGCATCTCTTGTATAGATAATCTGCATGTGTATTAGTGTCATTGATTTAGTGTGTTTTTGTAGAGTGCAAGCATCCTGAATCAGGACCCCATTATGCCCGTCACTGTACAAACACAAAAAAGAAGGTTTCTTTCCATTCCACAGAGCAGCCTTTGTGCTTAGAGCTTAGAGTAATATCAATGTGTCTTTGTATGGGGAAAATTCAGAAACGGAGAGTAGGTAAGAGATCCCTAGCATGGCTCATGAATGAGATTTCAGTCCTGAAGCCATGCTTTAGAATTTATAAATTGAGCAATGTATGTGCATGAGTATTCTCTCTCTGGATATTTTCTACACGTATGTATGTAGAAGTTGCTTTACTGTTAGAAGTGCTGATAATATTAATAATAGATTCATACTTCCTATAAAGTCTTTTGATTAGGAATTCAGAGCATTTGGAAAGCATTAATATACAAATCATGAAGATCTCTGTCCTTTTTAGATTGCAAAGCAAGATTAGCTGCAACCTATAGATGAGAAAGCTGAGGGACGGTGTCACAAAATCATTTGCATGGGTGGATATAAAAAAAAGAGATACTGACTGCTACTCCTGTTTTTTAACCTCAAGGCTCTCCTTTTCCTTCTTGAGATCCTAAGAACTGCAAATTACAGACTTCTGTCTGTCCAGTTATAATTTCTAAAGGTCTCATGCTAGCAAGATGAACTGTAAAATTCAAATTACTTAAATATGTAAAATAGGGACTTTGGAGTATAATTAATAACATAGAGTAAAGAAATATTTACAGCCCCACTTACATCGGTTAAGGCTGGGAGGGAATACTGTCTGTAGCCCCTCCAATTACCTGAACGTGCTTCTAAACTAACTCCCTCTCTGGAGGCAAGTTTGGAGAACTGGAGTTAGGTAGCAGCACCTGCAGAGTTTAAGCAGTAAATTGAGAGACAGCGTATGCTACTAATGGTCAGGTAAAGGCTTCATCCTGGAGAACATCTTCAGCCATATGTACAAGAGCTGTCATATGTTTTGTAACCTACGGACCAGGCACTAGGGGAGTCCAGGAAAAAATTCTTCACGTGGAGAGTATTAATGTGAGGAACAGACTCTACTGAAAGCAGCAGTGTGGGCAGCCACAGTTAGCAAACCAGCTAGCTTAAAAGCAAAAACCACGTTGCAGAACACAAAATGCATTGTGATTCTTACCCGCTTATTTGACATCTGTTTTTTAAATGTGTGACAGAGATCCAAGATGAAGGAAATGATACAGGCTTATTAAAAGGGAAGAATTATTTTGTTGAAAGTATTTCTAGTATTTTTTTAGTATTTTTTTCCTCTTGTTTCCAACTGCATGCTCAGTAAGAGTAGAGCGGAATCGCTGGGGTCTGCAGGTAGATTTAGAATTAGTTCTCTGTGCTGCATCTCTTGCTACACACTGTTGAGAAAATGGGTATCAACTAAGGAGTCCTGGGTGGATTTGATCTCTGTAGCCTATGAATATTATGATTGAGCTATTAAGTTCTTTTCTTTGATAAGCTTTTTAACAGGGAGAATACTTTCAAGATAATGGATTATAATCAGGCATGTTCCATAGTGTTCCAATAGTATTTATTCAGCAGTGTGTTCTTAAAGACCTATTTTGTGATAGGAGCAGTCAAGGTATCCTTTAAAAAAGTGCCTGTTAATTCTGAGTGTTTGAACTCGGTGGCACTGAAGTTCAGTGTCAGGTCCTAAAACTGTAGGCCTTATTAATAAATGTTCTACTCAACTCTATGAAAAAGGCTGATGTTTTCTGCCCCAGTGAGCCAGGATGGCATCTAATGGTGACTCGAGAGCGGAGCACTGAGCAGAAGCCTGACTTTCCTTAGTCTGCAGCAAACTTCCATCAGTTCCACCAGAATTTCTAAAGCATCGGGAGAGATTTCTGCCGGCTTCTGCAAATCTGCCGATTTCTGAAGTTCTGTGTCGGCGTGCTTTAAAGACACATTACCTATCTGGTCTCCTGAACAACTTGTATCCCTGGCAGATTAGAGCGATCAGAATGTTGGTGATGAAAACGTATCTGAATTCTGCCAGGGCTAACATCTGGGCTCTAGTGGACTTGGCACTGGACACAAAATCAATCTTTGTTTTGAAACTGTGTGCTTCCTAAGGTAGTAATTCCCAGTCGTGGCCACCAAAGCCTTTTCTTTTTTTTTTTGTGTGACCACTGCACAAAAATGCATTCTTCCAAGTATACATTTGTTTGATAACCTCAGCTGTCAAAAGTGTGACCTCTGTTAATTTGTCACCAGGCAAATTATTGTCACCAGTTCCCAGATTCCATGAGAACCCCAGGCAGACAGCAGAGCCCCATGCTGGTAAGCGTTTCTGGTTTTGCTGTTTGTGGTAATAAACAACCTACTTACAAATGAGTTGACTGAGGTACCTGCGACTGAGGTGACTTGCTGTGGGCTGTCCGGTGTGACAGCAGCAGATTCATCAGTGGATTCTCGGAGGGCTCACTGCCCTCATCTGAAGGCAATTCCTCCGGAGCAGCATAGCCTATCCTGTATATTCGTATTGAATAAAGTAAATGGTTATTAGATAAGAAAGATGGAGCCTTATTATTAAAATGATTTACAGAATTTCCTTTCTAATATTTATTAGAAAGGTGAGAACATGATGAATGGAGTTACTGCCCTTATAGTTGGGTAGAATCTGACAAGGAAGCCTGTATTTTTAAAAGCAGCAATAAAAAATTAGTGTAATAGAAGTTAGGACATTATTTTAAAAAGAAGATAAATAAAATAGCTTTTTACATACACGTGCAGTCTATTGAAAGGCCATCCAAAGCACTGATACCAATTTAAGAAGATGATCTTTTGCCTTAATTATACATCTGGGAGATATTAGCTGAACATTTTGTGGAGAACTGTGAATACCTTAGTTGCCAGTTGTCTAAAATGCTGCTAATGATTGCCTCAGTGCCAGTGTTTTGATGGCTAGAACCTAGGTCTGAATATGAATACAAAGAACTCCATCTAAAAAAAACGCGTGTGCGCACACACTTCTTATACAAAACAGATTTCAACCATCTGCTTGGCACTTAGCTTTGCAACTATAGGCTCTGATATGAAAGGGAGCTCTGTCCAGGTTATGAATGGTATCACTTTTATTGGTACCTTTAGAAAAATCATAATGTTTTCAGAAAGCTTGCGTATCCAATGGTTTTCTTCAGCAGAGTGATGAAAACAACTGCCTTAGCCAGTATTTCGTGCCTTCCGTCGTTCCTCCAACGGCAGCCTCTCCTTACCCTTGCAAAAGAGATTCAGTAGCAAAGAAAAGTTTCTATTCTGCACCTCAGCATTTCCAAGTGTATCAGAGGAGTTTAGATGAGTGGCCCTTAGAACTGACACCCCAGATGGTTTATGACACAAAGCACTGTTTGCTTAGAAATACGTTGTATAGCAGAGTCTGTTGCCCAAGCACTGCAGAGCGTGTCAAATCAGCATGGAAGTTAATGGACCAAGAGCCCTTCTGAATTTAACACTTTCCCATTTGATCTGAATTTACAGCTTTAAATTGGGCCTGCAGTTTTCCTTTAGCGCTGCAATGGTGGAAAGTAAAGTTGATAGCATAAATTACAGGCATATAATATAATCATTTTGACCCAATTCATCTGTTTAAAAGTTTAGAATGAGTGAGGCTCACTAAAATCTTTGCTAAAAGCCTATTCATGAAATAGATTAAGGAAGCTGAAAGTTAGGAGAAGATTTGAGTATGTGTTAATTTGATACTCTGACCAGTCCATTTTACCCTTAGTAGCTTAAGCAGAAGAAAACGCACTGTACAAAAAATCCAAAATCTTCAGAGCTTTCACTCTTTCTTAGCAGTTTAGATATTATTTGTTTGCCTTTGCTGGATTTGTCCTACACATTTTCAGGATAAAATAGGTTTCTTCTTTGCTTTTTTCCTTTGAAAGAGCTTGATAGTATTTTCCCCTTAGGTGCGCGTTTGGAAAAAGATGATGAAAATGCAACCTCCTGCACATAACAAAGCCTCTGTGTTTGGCCATCCATTTAGTGCCGTGTCACATTAGTACTGCATTCTTAACACCTTTGGACAGGGCCAAAGGTTCCTTGCTGCTGTGGCTAGAGAGCTGCTTCTGTCAGATCATAACGGTGCTGGATGCTTTTCTCAATAAATGTACTTTTCATTTGAAAGTAGGGCTGGATTGTTTGCTTCTGAGATGTCAGGAGGATGAATAGAAGGACTAATTGTTATTTACACTCTCATTTTTATAAAGATTTCCTTTTCTCTGTGTTACATGGTCTTGAGAATGTACTGCTTTTAAATATTACATTTTATTTGCCCGAATGTCTTTTTGTAGAGAACATCCGAGATGATGAAAGAGAGATTAAGTTGCATCTCTATGGATAAAATGATGATAATTCTGGAAACTTAAAAGCTTCTGCATAGTTTTAGATCAATCGTAGTGTATGGACAGCAAAAATCTGACTTTTTTTAAAAAGTGTGAGTGAAATAAACCTTAAGAGTATTAAGGTTATAGCTCTAACAAACTAATAGATTTGCAGCCCTCTGTATTGTTCCAGTCCTGTCTCTTCCTTCCTCAGCTCTTCTCCTTTTGGCTTCTCACCACAAGCAGTCAGGCGTGTTTTCTACGTTTCTATGGGGAGCACCGTTCTTCTCACAGGTAGAGATTAAAACAATAAATCCATTAAGCTTAAGAAAATTCTGAGCTTAAGAAAATTAAGTGGTGGTGTGGATAGGAAGACAGTTCTCCAGCCACGGCATCACCAAGCCTTCCCATGGCAACTCTACTGAAGTTACTTACCCATCTTATTAGTGAAGCAGTTCATGTTGCATGCCATAAAATGGGTTTCTTGAGGAGTGGGAAATAACAGCCTATCTGCTGTTCAACATTAATGATTGAACAAGAATAAGCTCCTGTATTCAAGGATGGTCGAGAAAAATTCTGTAAGGAACACTGAGTGGATTCATAATGAAACCTTTGCTGTTCGGCCCACGTGTTCCTGGAAATTTTAGAGGGGAAAGTCTGCTTGACCAATGTCAACAATTTGGTCATTTTCTTTGCTTCCCCTCCTCCTCCCTTTAGGTAATATAATCATATTTATTGTCTATTTATTTTCTGTAGATTCCTCCAATCCGCAGTGGTTGGTAGGGAGTTCCAGAGTGAATGCATGGCAAGGTAAATTTGAGATGGCAGTTGGTGGTGTGGAAGGGAGGGTTGGGAGGAGGAGGAGACAGAGGGTACAAGAGTGCAGCTACAGTTTTAAACAACCTGCCTATTGTCCTCCTTTTTTATTAAAATGGCAGCTTTGAGGCCAGATCCCTGAACTGTTTAATTTGATTATGCTGTTAAGTTCCCTTATGCAGTTAAAAAGAACCAAATACCTTGCTTTCTCCCTTCTTTTCTTATTTTTTTTTCTTTCTTTTCTTTTCACCACTGCAATTAGAGTTGTGTCTCTTTCTGTTGTTTTTAAACAAACTGCTGCATTGTCACCCTTTCCTTGAGGTTTAGGCATCCAACCTGCAAAAAGCTTGAGATGGAGGGAAAGGTAGTTTGCACAGGAAGATGCACTTGGTGGATCTAGTGTGGTGGCTCCTCCTGATTTTCAACCAGTTCAATGTTACCATCGTATTACGGTTGCATTTGCATTTAGGCTGGCTATGAATGACCAGGTTCAAAGGTTGGACTTCAGCTCTTTTTGTAGCCTGTCACTGTCATAAATGAAAATAAAATGAGGTTCACAATGTGCAGGTGCCAAGTAGCTACGGAATATCAGCCTGCTGGTTTCCTTGACTGGCGAGCTCCAGTGTATGAGAGAAAGTGAGGTCAGGCACATGTCAGTACAGGACTTTGGAAATCCATTGAAGCATTATGTGCTGGTTGTGCCTTCCAGGAAGCCCTAGGTACAGATTTGAAAGTCTCCAGAATAAAGTTGGCTTCTACATTTAAAAAGTTATAAAACATCTGTATTTTCAAAGATTCTGATGTTACACTTAACACTGAAAGCAGGAGGAAAGGATGAATGTGTGTGTAGGAAGAGTGCATGATTTTTGTAAAGAAATAAAAAAAAATGTGTGAAAGAATTGCATGAATCATCTAGTACAAAAAACTTGTGTGTCCTTTTAGAATTCTGGGGCAATTAAATGTTTTTAATAGTTTGGCTCATGCATCTAACCTGTTTGGAAATACACCGCTTCCAGT
This sequence comes from Jacana jacana, assembly GCA_013400555.1. Classification (NCBI taxonomy): domain Eukaryota; kingdom Metazoa; phylum Chordata; class Aves; order Charadriiformes; family Jacanidae; genus Jacana; species Jacana jacana. The sequence continues at coordinate 427,110 of VZTM01035992.1, forward strand.
GGTGTTTGGGGAGAAAATCAGAGCTTGTTTTTCTCTCTCCTTATTTTTATCTGTATGAAACATCAAAGTGAGTGCCTGAAATAAATTGATTTACATTTTTAGACCCATTTATCAGGTAGAGTTCAATAAAGCAATACACGTGCATTGTAATTGTGAACCATTGTGCCAATGTCTTGGTTTTTCTTTGAGATGGAAATAACCCTGTTGAACAGGAGGGGATGTGTATCACCAAGGGCGGGTCTTGTAGTGTTTTTATATTTTTAAAAACACTTCAGGAGGGTAATAGCTAAAAGTTGCTTCTCACCAGGTGCCAAATATCTTGTGTCAGTCTGCCTTTCAGCAAATGATTTTGATGCCCTTTTGGGTAGTCTTAGAAAAAGAGGGCAAGAGCTGAGTAGGCCCAGGGAGCGCTGTTTGTCCTCACCTCCAAAGCTTTTATTGCCATCTCTGCTGTGGCTCTGGGTAGTAGGAACATCACAGGAAATTTGCTCTTCCTCTGTCTATGCAATATCGTGTGAATGAACAGAGGCTACGCTTGTCCTTCAGCCTCCTTGCACAAGCCGCACATTCATGTGTGAGCGTAGGGTTCTGCCCAGCTTCTACTGAAAACAATTGTAAGACTCTCATTGACTTAACTTGGGTGTTGGATCGGACCCTTTAACAGCAAGAAAATAAAGTGGAAGTGTTGTTAATGATTCCTATTGATGCTTTTCCTGGCACGAAGTACTGCAGATAATTGTTGTGGGGTTTTTTTTAGATGAAATACAGTTGCATCTAAGTATTACATTTATTAGCTTTTTAAAGGAGGAATAACCAAACTGGACATATGGGGCGTTTGAAGTGTGATTGTGTGAGACTAAGATAATTTCAGGAGAATAGCTTAAGTCGCAGGATATGTGTGATGCCCTTTGTATACAAGATGTGGAATTGTGGAATTTATTTTGCATGCACTGGTTTTCACTGAGAAGGAATCCAGAATGCAAATACAATATTTAGAATATGTAGAGTACAGACTCACTGCTGTAGACTTCAAGACCTGTTAATCAGGCCTGATAGTGATGTGATCTCTGGAAATACTTCAGTTAAGTAGGTTTAATCCTTATTAACAGTAAGTTGCTTGAAACCATTTTGAGTAAAGTCTGAGAAGGAGTATGGTAGATTGAGCACACAAATAAAGGCCAGCCTTGTTAGGCTCTAAGTGGCTTTGACTCCTTTGAAGTTCTGTAGGTTTTGGACTTGCTACAAGATCAGGACACTGACAAAAGAATTCTTACCTTATCTTCATATTTTTATGCTCTAATTGACAATGTAGTTTCCACATTAAAGTTGAGTACTGCTCCTGGTTTTTGGTATAACATAGGCATTGTCCCAGCTCTCCCCATGACTTGCTTAGAACATGAGGTGCAGGCAGGTATTAAACAGTCCGTTTTTCTTATGCATAAAGTGTTAAGGTTAAATGACGTATGTAACTTCTCCATGTCTTGGAATGTTTCCTGTAGACTTCAGTGTAATTTAGCTGTGGATGATCGTGATCCAGAGCCTTTTTAAGAACAAGGAGATAGGGGAGGGCACTGTTTGTTTCACTGCTTTCTTCTCATTCATCAAGAGGGTGGAGGGAAGGAATGAAGTGACAGAGCTTTTGTTGCTACTGTTTTTTGGGAAATGTGTTCAAAGAACTATTTTGGAAGATGATGGTGAAGTTGTTCCTACTATTTGCATTGCATTGCCAAAACATTGTGCTCTTGTATGAGGTAATAGCTGCGGTTTGTGGCGACTTTATGAAAACATTGGTTTGTTATGATGATTGCAGAAAAAATCCCAGATACATGGTAACGTATTTGTAATATTTTATTGAAGTGAAACATGGAAAATACAGCATAGCTTGGAGTCCCCTTGGACTGATTTCATATTTTGGGAATGAAGAAGCGATTGTACTAAACTGAAATGGGTGTACCATCAATTAAATAATAAATTT
>VZTM01035993.1:0-17989 GCA_013400555.1 Jacana jacana
TAAATGATTCTATGATTCTAGTTTGAAAGCCTGCATCTTCAGAAATGCAGCAGTTCTTGACTATTGAGATGGAAAGCCAATAAGCCTGTATTTTTAGCAATAGACACTCAGAAATACTTAACATTTCAAAAGAAATCCACAAGTAGCCTGTGATTCTCACTTATATACTTAAAGGCTACAGAAAAATACTGAATGATGGGAACATTCCCCTTAATGGTTCCAAAACGCTATGGTTTTGGAGACAGTTAACGCAGAGGATGCTAAACTGCCATAAATCTTGCAGGTCAAAAATCATAGACTTTGCCCAAGCAACCAGTGGATGCCACAGAGCAAAACTCACACCACAGACCTTCACCTACCCTTTGACCTGGCCACATTTAAGTGGCTGCGGGGAGAAAGATGCTGGTTAGGGACAATTTATTCTATTCTTACTCAGATTCTTCAGTAATCTCCAGCCTATTCTGACGAGAATGTCTGGAAGTTGCAATTCAAAGATAACATTGGCAATGTCCAAAGTCATAAAGACATTGCCTGACGTCTTGCACAGAGCAAATCAGCGCTGTGAGCTGGAGTGCAACAGCCACAGCAGTGACAGAAACACAGCATGCCAGGTGTCGCCTCTCTTCTCTGAGAAACACACGAGCTGGGGGCTAAACTCCTCTGCTAAAGGTGACAGTTTGCCTCCTGGTGTGTCATCCAAATATGAGGTTAATCTCATCTAAGTGAGATTTTACAAAGAGGGAGAGTTTTGGCCTCTTTTTTTTTTTTTTTTTCCTGTGATGAGAATAGATGAGATTTCACTTGCCAATGCTAACTCACAGGACAGAAATTCCTGCTGTAGACAGTCCAATACTGTGCTAGTCCTTTATAATCTGACAGTCATGGGAAGGAGACTACCCCAAATAAATATTTTCAACCCAAAGAAATTCATAACAACTAATACATTGACTTTTGTTTGCCTAATATGTAAGAAATACCAGGGAATTCAACAATAACCATAAAACTACCACAACATTATGTAGATTTAGACTAGAGAGAAATAGTAAACTTAGTTGTTACCTTTTTTCCCAGGTACACACCGAAGATAGGTGTTTATTAAATGAACTTCTTGGGATCATTTATTCAAGGCATGTAAATAGTGTCCCATTTATTGGCTCCTATGGAAGATGTTATTTGCAATGCAAAGTATACTTCATGTAAAACGTATTTTAGATTTACCAAGAATGCCAAAGACCTTGATTAAGACTAGGTCTGCATACAAATTACAACAAATTACTTAGAAATTATACAAATTACTTCAGCTGCAAGTTTTTCAGACAAGGGCAGATTAGTTGAGCTGCTTGGAGCACATCACAACTCCTTCTCTTCTACCTTCACTCACATGAGCACACAGACACTCTCCGTAAGAAGACAACAAAAGAAAAACTAATGAAGAATGCCTAACCTCGAGAAATACTCAGCAGTCCAAATTCCCAGTAAAATGAGAGGGAATGACAGCTGTTCAGTGTCTCTTTCTGCTAGGGAGATTAAGCTTTGCAAAATGTCCTATTGAGAGGAGTAGCTTCATTCTAAGACTGATTTCTATATAAGGAAATTGCTATTCTTGTGTAAGACACATTAGAGCTATTGAACTCAACAGATATTAATTACTTCAGTGCAGCCTTGCAGAATTTCTGTCATATGCAGTACTTAACAACCGGCAAGTGAAATCTCATCCACTGTCAAAGAGGAAATAAGCCATAATTAGATCAGACCAAAACTCCTCACTATAAATTCTGGAGATTACTTCATTAATACTTTCAGACATATATGACATATGAGACTTTTCTGGGGTATTTTTTCAGAGACTCAGAAGCTTCCTAAGGTACCGCACGCATGAGTGAGAAAGAAACTCCATGGATCTCCTTCCTTTCTCTTATTGATACAAAGGTAACAGCCAATGTAATATCAAATTCCTGTATCACAAAGGGCTACCAACACTGACAAGGTCTCTATTTCTGCCCAGGTGCTATTTTCACGTTACTGCTACTCTTGTGATCAAGTACCAACAGGATCACATGCTTTACAGGACACTTTGTCCCAGGCTTTTTCATTTCATCTTGGTATTCAACCAGCGCCAGACAGAATTCAGAATTTAGCTCTTGGCTGAATGGGATTTTTCCCACTGACCTTTGAAGCCCACAGTTAAGTGGCAGTATATGTTTTAATTTTAAGCTAAAGCATTTTGCAAATGCTAAACTAGAAATAATTACATTCCATACATTATGCTTATATCAATAGATAATTAGAAAGCAGTCTGTACCTCCTGTGATATGCTAAGTTGCTTCATCCCCAAAAGCCTTCATTCCAACAGCAACCAATGTATTGTTATTTGGGTTACTCTGTTATCTGCCACAAACTTTTCTCTGAAAATTCTTGTGTTAAGTGGCTTGTATTTGGATTGCTCATGATGGAGAAACACTCCCTGCTTAATAATGAGTAAGGACTTGCCAACAACTGTTTCTAAGTAGAACTTTTAAGGGGCTATTTGGAATAGACTGGACACAGTGTCATATGTCAACACTCTGAAGTCCGACACAAAGAAATTAGAATGAGAAGGTTTTAACAACAAGAAGCTGTGAAAGAAACAGGGCTGCTACCCTCCATTAAATTCTTATTGACAACTCACGAGTGACATATTAAACAAAAGCATCCGGAAGATCAGGACTGCATCTCCTTAACATTCAGAGTTGCTTGTATAATGCTCAGTGTCTGTTCAGACAGTAGACTTTCAGTGAGATGAAGAAGTAGACTCTTAACCTCCCATCTTACAAAGAAGAAAGAAGGCATACAAGTCATTTTGTACTCAAAAGATGCTACCCAGAATCCAGAGCCTGGTTTCACAGTAAAAGTGCACTATAGTCACCAGACATACTTTGCTGCATTAATTAACAAAGAAAAATCAAATCACAGATGAGATGTCAAGAGCAAGGGTGAAACTTACCAAACAAGGTGGTACAAGAGAGAATTCTCTGGAGCTATTGTATGCCTAATGGATTAATAAGCATTCACTCAGAAGTTCTATTGTATAAAGAAACCTTCTGAACTGTGTTCCACTGACAAGCTCACAGTTCAGATCATATTTCAACAGAAATACTAACTAGTAGGACTGTGAACATAAAAGTAGCTTCTCAGTTTGGTCGTTTTGAAGAAGGAAACATACCTTAAGAAATTATTTTGAAAATAATTTCTAGTTTGAATAGACTTGAGAGAGAAGCTTCATTAGTGCTTTCTGGTTTTAGGTGCCAATTTTTAACCACTTCAATCCCTCTAAATTGTACATCAATTGAAAACAAAACAAACGAGCCAACAAAAAGACTAACCAGCAGTTTGGTTGCAACGAGAGGCCAAGTACTTCTAGCACTCAGGACCTGTGCTCTCTTCCACATATTCTCCGTTTCCCTTAACCATGCAAAAGCCCAAAACGCCAGAGCCGAGGCCACGGCGACTGGCCTGGAGCAGTGCTCTTACCTGTGTGCTTCCGGAGGTGCTCTTTGAAATGCCCAAAGTGGTCAAACTGCTTATCACAGTACTGGCATATATGTATTTTCTTGCCAGGTCTTTGCTTCTTGCTGACACCACCTTCATCAAGGTGGTAGCAGGTGAGGTGCTGTTTCAAAGCACTCTCTCGCAGGTACCTTTTATTGCATATGTCACACTTGTAACTCTCTGTAGAGTGTGTTTTCATGTGTTCCTTGAAATGGTAAAACAATTTAAATGAACGGTTACATTTCTCACAGTGGAATAAATTGTTCACGTGTGACAGCTGAAGTTCCACAATTTCAATACCTTCTACCTGTTTGCACGAGGGATCAGTTGCACTATCACCTTCTTCTTGGATCTGGCATTTTCTCTCTCCCTGGCGATATTTGCTGGTGATGTCTGCCAAAAGAGCCAAAGCAGATTCATCTGATGTGCCCGATGTCTGGATGTACTTTATGGATTGCTCTGCAGAAGCTACTTCTTCAAGTGTTTCGATGCTGTCATCTTCTACTTCAATCGTCCCCTCAGCAATCTCAACCTCAATTTCAACAGGCCCCGATTCTGCAGACGGCAGTGTTTCTGTGATAACATTAGAGGTTTCAGCTATCTTCCTCTTTTTTGGTTTACTTTTGCCTTGTGCTTGATTTGATTCTAAGGGTGATGAATTTTCTTTGTTCCTGTNTGTGCTTCCGGAGGTGCTCTTTGAAATGCCCAAAGTGGTCAAACTGCTTATCACAGTACTGGCATATATGTATTTTCTTGCCAGGTCTTTGCTTCTTGCTGACACCACCTTCATCAAGGTGGTAGCAGGTGAGGTGCTGTTTCAAAGCACTCTCTCGCAGGTACCTTTTATTGCATATGTCACACTTGTAACTCTCTGTAGAGTGTGTTTTCATGTGTTCCTTGAAATGGTAAAACAATTTAAATGAACGGTTACATTTCTCACAGTGGAATAAATTGTTCACGTGTGACAGCTGAAGTTCCACAATTTCAATACCTTCTACCTGTTTGCACGAGGGATCAGTTGCACTATCACCTTCTTCTTGGATCTGGCATTTTCTCTCTCCCTGGCGATATTTGCTGGTGATGTCTGCCAAAAGAGCCAAAGCAGATTCATCTGATGTGCCCGATGTCTGGATGTACTTTATGGATTGCTCTGCAGAAGCTACTTCTTCAAGTGTTTCGATGCTGTCATCTTCTACTTCAATCGTCCCCTCAGCAATCTCAACCTCAATTTCAACAGGCCCCGATTCTGCAGACGGCAGTGTTTCTGTGATAACATTAGAGGTTTCAGCTATCTTCCTCTTTTTTGGTTTACTTTTGCCTTGTGCTTGATTTGATTCTAAGGGTGATGAATTTTCTTTGTTCCTGTAAAGCATTTGCATAATCAAGGTTAAGATTCATAAGCACTGACATAATTCCTGGCTAATACTGAGTCTCTGCATCCAACATTCTTTGTTTCTCAGAGAAGCTGAATGACAAACAAACATATAATCTGTATGCTTATCAGAAGCTAATCTGTCCTTAATCTATACTCCTAAAGTGTTTTAAACAGCTTTGCTTGAATGATACAAAGCACCTATCAAGAAAGGCCAGTGAACTTAATGACAGAGGTTTATCTAAAACTTGTGAAATTCTGTCCTTGGAAAGAAAACTTCCCTGAAGGGAGTAGTTCTTTGGTGTGCTCAGAAATAAGATTGAAGTCCTTCCTACGCTATTCCTCCTGGAGTGCATGCAATTGCTTGCAACACTTAGAGCTTGTTAGAAAACACTACAGCTGTGACTTCACGCAAGGACCATAATAACATCATGTCCTTCAGGAAAGCACTCAGCTTCAGGAAAGTACTCAGCTAACAGCTGAGGTCAAAGTAAAAGTCACTGCAATGTGGAAAGAGTATTCTAGTTTCATTTTCTGGGCTTAAACACAACCACCAGCTCTGTTCCTGTTCTCTCTGCACCACACACACACACAGAGTCCCTTTCCTCACAGATGTCAGGGATAGGGTGCCACCTCAAACACAGACAAAGCTGAGTGGGCCAGCGCATTCAAGTCACACCTTCAACATCATCCACATGATCCCGTTTTGAAAATGAGTGACTATCTTCCCCTCACATCAGACTGACAGGAGCCAGCTGTGTTTTTACCTTCCTCTGCAGGCTGATGAATACTTTCACGTAACCTACTCCCTACTGCTTTCCCATTTTCTAGTAACAGGAGAGATAAGGCTTAGCCCAGTATCCATAAGGCATATGTGAGAGATGTGTTGCTAATGACCTAATCTGGGATACAGCTTATTAAATTGCACCTTACTCCATTCAGACACAGGAAGACAGAGCAGCTAAACCTACCGCTTCATCTAGCCTGCATTTATAATGTCTAGAAGGTGACAGTTTGCACGTGACTGCAAGGAGCTCCAGGATCACCTACTAAAAGGGTGGTGCTCAATGGAGTTAAATCCAGCTGGCGGCCGGTCACAAGTGGTGTTCCTCAGGGCTCAGTACTGGGGCCTTTCCTTTTTAATATTTTCATCGATGATGTAGATAAGGACATAGAAAACACTATCAGTAAGTTTGCAGATGACACCAAGTTGGGTGCGAGTGTTGATCTGCTTGAGGGCAGGGAAGCTCTACAGAGGGACTTGGATAGACTGGATAGATGGGCCAATGTTAATGGCATGGCCTTCAATGAGGCCAAGTGCCAGGTCCTGCACTTGGGCCACAACAACCCCATGCATCGCTACAGGCTTGGGGCAGTGTGGCTGGAGAGCTGCCTGGCAGAAAAGGACCTGGGGGTGCTGGTCAACAGGAGGCTGAACATGAGCCAGCAGTGTGCCCAGGTGGCCAAGAAGGCCAATGGCATCCTGGCTTGCATAAAGAATAGTGTGACCAGCAGAAGTAGGGAGGTGATTGTCCCCCTGTACTCAGCACTGGTGAGGCCACACCTTGAGTATTGTGTCCAGTTCTGGGCACCTCAGCACAAGAGAGATATCGAGGTGCTGGAGCGAGTACAGAGGAGGGCAACAAAGCTGGTGAGAGGCCTGGAGAATAAGGCTTATGAGGATCGATTGAGGGAGTTGGGGTTGTTTAGTCTGAGGAAGAGGAGGCTGAGGGGAGACCTCATCACTCTCTACAACTGCTTGAAAGGGCACTGTAGAGAGGTTGGTGCTGGTCTCTTCTCACAGGCAATTAGCGACAGCACAAGAGGGAATGGCTGCAAGCTGCAGCAGGGTAGGGTTAGGCTGGACATTAGGAAAAAATTTTTCACGGAGAGAGTGGTCAGTCAGTGGAATGGGCTGCCCAGGGAGGTGGTGGAGTCACCCTCCCTGACTGTGTTTAAGAGCAGATTAGATGTGGTGTTGAGGGATCTGGTGTAGGGGAGAACTTGTAGAGTAGGGCTGATGGTTGGACTTGATGATCCCAGGGGTCTCTTCCAACCTAAATGATTCTATGATTCTATGAAAAGAATAATCTGCGCAGCAAAGAAGAGACTACCATCCTTGACTACTGTACTCTTTGATACTGAATAGAATATTTAGTTCTATAGTCAAATCCCCACCAAAAAATTCAAAATATACGAACAATGTAAATAACTCTAAGAACAGCCTGGCTTGCCGCTGTGCTTATTCCACACAACATTCGTTTCCATGTAACACAAGGCATTTACTAGTGATGCATATCCAACAGACTGCATAACATTACAAAATAGTGAGAAATAATCGCAGGCTGGACAGCTTAGCTTGATGGATAGATCTGAACCCTGGTTCAACGGGTCTGCCTGTGCACACTGATACAAAATAATATGACTGGAACACACTTTTTCAGTTTCAAGTTTCTTTTAAACTCCTCAAGCAGACAGCTAAGGTCTGGGGGTTTTTTGTTTTTGTTTTCCAAATAAAGTAAATAAACAAATAAATAAATCTTTTAGTGGTACCATGCTTAATCTGAATAATGTCAAAAAAGGGTGGTTGTAGGGTTGTAGGATAGGACTAAAAATGCATAATCTTTCCTATTAAAAAAAACCCCATACTTATTCAGCTCTACTGCCAATCCACAAAATAAATTAATGCAGAAATAAATGCTGATGTTGAAAAACAAGTTTCCAATGTATCATATCATACAAGTGTGTTAGTTTTTTTTCAACAAAATGCTAGCAACAGTTCTTCCTCAGCCTGAATGCAGAGCCCTTCCAGCAGGTCTAGAACAGAAACCAAGAATAACTATAATGCTGGGAACATTTATTGCCCCTCCCTCTGCTTCATGCCAGCAGAACAGTGTGGCATGCAGAAGGAATGAGAACACAAGAGCACTCGAGAAAGGGAAGGAAGGAGAAGAAAAACAGCATGATGGAACTGGCACCTGCTTTTCTCAGGTTGGGGTTTGGCATTGCAATACAGTTCCTGGTACTGCATAAAAGGTGCCACAGCAACATTTGATTAAGTATTAATCCCATATAAAACTGGTTATAACAGTTATATTATTTCATGAAACTTGAGAGGTTAATTTTACAAATTAACCTACAAATTAACAAAATCTTTATGGTTGGACGAGACCTTTAAGATCAAGTCCAACGATTACCCTACACTGCCGTTTGCAGCAAGAAGTTGCAAGATCATTCTGTTTATTCTCTCAGAAATAGCAGGAAACTGCACAAAATCAAAACAACCAGGAAAAGCTAGTTCATGTGGTCTAATTACCAGTGGCATGTCATCACTGTACACCCAGCTCTCAATCAGGTGTGGGCAGTCAGATAGCACAGAGGCCTGGTATTACTTACTACAAAGTCACAGCCCTACAAGGTCTGCAACATTTACGAGCTGTGTCACTTGTCATCAAGTTCTAGGCCAAAGAATGTGACATTTATCTATCAGCCTGTGTAATTCTGACCCATACCTTATAGTAAAAGATCATATGGTCCCCCACAAATTTAGGGGGTTCCAGAATAAGGAAAAGCACTGCAAAATACTAGCAGCCGTCTCTTGTAAAGGGATTCTTGTGACTCTCTATTTCAGCATTGGGAAGAAAAAGAGGCTTGTGTGCTTACCTGATTTCAAGTGCTTTGATCGCTTCTAACATTTGTAGATACTCNGCCTCTAACATCTGTAGATACTCAGCTGCTTTCCAAACATCATTTGCTTCTTCCTCACCTTGGACCATTAGTTTTGCTGTATAGGTGAACTCAATTAGGTGACGAAATGCCATGTTACTTACACCTGCATGCAGGCAAGAAAAACAAGTTTTACTTGGCAATTCCTCGGTTTCACCTGTCTGGTGAATGCTGCACGCTTGCCTGCTCAGCATTTCGCTCACAGTACTGCAGATGCCAGTTTCATAAAGAAGACATCCTTAAAAGGCCTACGTTGGAATAAAAAGTCAACTATAGAGTTATGCCATGGAAAAGACAAAAGGAAGGATAAGATGGGCAAAAAACCTATTCAAATAAATATAAACACAGAAAAAGAATCTATCAAGAGATAGAGCAGCATGTTACTGCAGGCTGAAATAGTGCTCCCTGTCTACCAGGCAAGTATTGCTCCCTGTCCATCCTGCTCTTGCGTCCCAGCTGAGGCATCTGCCATTGGCCATCACTGGCAGGCTTTTTCATCTGGCCAGAATGGCTGTTGTCAGGGAAAAGACTGTATGTCACACTGCTAGTTCTAGAAACATACAGGGTCTGTCTGACCTCCATTACCTATGTACTCAAGGATGGGGATAGGAAAAAAAACACCCACAGAATCTCACAATTTTCCTTCCAAAAGACTCAATTCAATTTTCTTTTTAATTTTTCTTCAGGAGAATTTTTTTCCACAGGTCTCAGAACAACTCAAGAGCTGAGACCTACAAAGCTAATTGATATGATCAAGCATGCATGTAAGGCCTAACTAATTAATTAGTAATTAATTGGCCTAATTAATTTCCAGCTTGGGCACACAACTCTGAAGTGTTTTATTTGCACAAATCAGATTACCTTCAATCTCCACCAAGGGCTCCTGGGTGAAATCTTGGAAGAACTTGTAGAAGAACTGGCTACAGGCAGCAAGAACAGCCTTATGAGCTTTGAAATGGTGACCTACAGAGACAAAAAAAAAAAATTGGCTTTAGGATAACACCTTCCTCTCTCATAGTGCAGATGCAGGCAAGAGACCACCCAGTCTACCAATGTATTCCAGCAGCATACAGTCACTAAGCATGTCTCTTTGTAATATAGGATACTACTGCAGCTAGTCTCTCCCATCCCATGCAGACCCTTGCTGACATCACTGACCTTGCCGTAGCTCTACAACAAAATCAGCCAGAGGACTCACTCACTCTAGTGTTTCTCTTGTCAGATATTTAAATTATGGGAAATTCCTATGCAAACTTTCTCCTGTATGTCTTTGGCTCAGCTCTCAGGTTTTATCCAGGGTCTCCATGTTTTTTGTTGCTTTTACAGACTGATGTATTTTATCACTGCTTCAGCCAACATAAACACCGCTGTACTTAAGAACAGAGGTGGTTTTGCTCTTGTTCTTCCTGTTCTCCAGAAAGAACTGTGTATTCCTTAACACTGTGTTGCCTTTCCCTTGTGCAAGCATGAACATTCACAGAGCTCCACAGGACAGAGACAAAAGAAGCAACACGGATTAGAACTAGACAGTCGTGCACAAAACCAGCTTTCAGCTCAAAACATGGATTTGCTAATACCAGAGCAAGAGCAAATGTTCAGGATAGGTTTTGTGAAAGCGCTGTCAGTCAAACTACAGTAATTTCAGTCGTTTTTACTTCATTTACTTACTTCCTTCTAATTTAGGCTCTGTAGGACCCTTTCCTTTCAAGGGAGCTCTTGCTATCCTTTTAAAGATCAGGCAGTACTATTTTAACTAAGTCTGTCCTAGCGGACACTGCCTATCTTCCCTGAACTCCTCATCTGTTCCAAGGCTTGTCTGGGATAAGAAACGATCTTGGGTGATCTATCAGATACCACCTTTTCTAAAAAAATAATAAGCACTTGCATTTCTGTCATCCTTTTAAACTAATACTTACATCCCTAGAGCAATATAAAAAGAAAAGTGAGTGCTTCTGCCCTAGTTTAACCATATAGTAAAATAACAGGAAGATACCAGAGAAGCAAGAAGTCAATCCTATTTCAAGGTGGTGCTGTTTGTTATTTTTAAAAGCACGCTGTTTGTACAAGTTCTCTGCATGCAAACAGTGAGCTAAAGTCAGGGAAAAACATATTTTAACAATGTTTTGGAAATCCTAATACAACATGTGTTAAATATAGCACAGCAGTTTCAAAGTGGGCTTCTATCTGAAAATATCTAGCTCCTTGTTTGGAAAAGCAGAAGCAAAATCATTAATCACTGCTGGAGACTCTGTTCACCCTGCAATTTTAAATGAAACTGCAAGCAACTCCAGTACAGAACTAAGAATTTGTTTACAGCCCAGTCTGATGGCTGTCCTGTGACAAACCCAACGGGCTCCCAACACAGCTTTCAGAATTCCCTGTATACTGACTGGTTCTCAGGCCTGTACACACCATCAACAATCAGTGTGATATCCGTAAACTGGTCCTGCTCACGTTGTTCATTCAGTCTATCCAAAATAACTTTATAGTGTTCAGGGAATTCCTGGATACATTCCATCGTTTCTTCAGCTTCCATGGCAAAAGGACTAGTCTGCAAAAGATGTGGCATGAGCGTAAGAATACTGCACCACTCAGTAAATACATTGCATACTCAGTTTAGTATACAAATATGAACTAAATATCACTTTTCAGGGATTACAAAACCAACAGAAACACTAAACTGTCTTGGTAACAGATTGACGTGATTTTAGCTGACAGGAAGGAAATGTTTGGGTTAATGATGTGCAATATTGCCTTATTTAAACACATGAAAAATCAGTCAAAGTGGGTATTACGGAATCACAGAATTGTCAGAGTAAGGAAGGGATGTCTATAGATCATCTAGTCCAGCTCCCCTGCTAAAGCAGGGTTGCCCAGAGCACATCACTCAGGGCTGCATCCAGGCAGGGCTTGAAGGTCTCCAGAGAAGGGGAGTGCACAACCTCCCTGGGCAGCCTGGTCCAGTGCTCTTTCACCCTCACTCTGAAGAAGTTTTTCCTCATCTTTGAATGGAACTTCCTGTGTTCCAGCTTGTCCCCATTGCCCCTCATCCTGTCAAAGGAAACCACTGAAAAGAGTTGAGCTCCATCCTCGTTGAGTCCACCCTTCAGACACTTAAAAGCATTAATAAGGTCTCCCACAGCCTTCTCTTCTCCAGGCTAAAGAGTCCCAGCTCTCTCAGCCTTTCCTCATAAGGGAGATGCTCCAATCCCTTAATCATCTCTGTTGCCCTACGCTGGACTCTCTCCAGTAGTTCCCTGTCTCTCTTGAACTGGGGAGCCCAGAACTGGAGGCATTATTCCAGTTGTGGCCTCACCAGTGCAGAGTAGAGGGGGGAGAATAACCTCCCTCGACCTATTGGCCACACTCTTCCCTATGCAGCCCAGGATTCCACTGGCCCTCTTGGTGATTTCCAGCAGGTCCCCCCCTAACCTATACTGGTGCCTGGAATTCCTCCTCCACCGGTGCAGGACCCTACACTTGTTTTTGTTTAACCCCATTAGGATCTTCTCTGCCCAGCTCTCCAGCCTGTCCAGGTCACACTGGATGGTGGCACAGCCCTCTGGAGTGTCAGCCAGCCCTCCCAGTTTAGTATCATCAGTGAACTTGCCGAGAATACACTTGGTACCCTCATCCAGGTCATTGATGAATCTCTTGAACAAGACTGGACTGACTATTGACCCCTGGGACACACCACCAGCTACAGGCCTCCAACTTGACCCTGCTCCATTAATTACAACCCTCAGAGTTCTGTCACACAGCCAGCTCTCAGTCCACCTCACTGCCCCCTCATCTAGCCCACACTTGCTCAGTTTCCTAATGACAGTGTCAAGGGAGAAAGTGTCAAGGGAGAAAGTGTCAAAAGCCTTGCTGAAGTCAAGGTAGATGATATCTGCTCTCCTCTCATCCAGCCATAACATCATAGAATGCTATAAGATTCATCAAGCATGATTAACCCTTCGTAAATTCGTGTTGACCAATTCCAATGATTTCCTGTTGCTTACGATGTTTGGAGATGACACTTAAAACAAGTCACTGCATTACCTACCCCTTTATTCTACAGACTCAGCAGGGATGCACCTCCCTCAAAGCAAATACTGTAGATATGTAACATTTCCACAGCCAACTTCTCAACAACTACACAGCAGCATAACATCAGAATCTTCATACAGTTACTTCTTGCAATTCTACCAATACACTCGGTGGAAGAACAGTTCTTACAATTTTCAGACTTAAGCCACATTTTGCACCTAATAAACACAAGATGTCTACTTCCTCTAAATAAAGTAGCACTTTTCAGCTTCTGAGTGCATATGAGTTCCAGGGTTTTAATGTGCTGTCACACACAAGAGCAGAAAACATCTTATTCACCCAGCTTTCTTACAGCTCCTGCTGTGCAAGGCGAAATATTCTTTGCCAACCTTGAGAGAGACACATAAGATTGTAATTTGATGGCTCTTCCTCCCTTATACAACAAACACTGATGAAGACAGCAGTTGCAGAGGTTCTCAGACCTGAAGAGGTTCAGCAGAACTCCATGCCTGTGGACCAGATGCAGATGTTAGTCTGCTGCTCATGCAAAAGAGCCTCTGGAGAGTGTCCAAGTGCTGCAATGGATGCATTTCACAAATCAACTATGGCAAAGTGACTTTAGAAGTGTGCAACAGCACTCATCTTCAACGCCACAGAAAAAGCAAAAACATTTCAAAGTCACATTAGCACAGAAACATTGATTCTTCTCACAGTCCAACTCACTTTGAAGAACATACTGGAGGCAAAAGGAAAACTAGAGAAAATGTGGGTCCACTGTTGAATGAGCCAGGTGCCATAGTGACAGAGGATGCAGAGAAAGTGGAACTGCGAATGCCTTTGCCTCAGCCTTTACTGCTCAGGCCAGCCCTCAGGAGTACTAGGCTTTGGAGGTAACAGAGAAAGTCTAGACAATAGAAGACTTCCCCTGGCTTGAAGAAGATCAAGAGAAGAGGTAAGTAGACTGGGGTATCTGCAAGTTCATGGGTCCTGAGGGAACAGGAAGAAGTCATTGCTGGGCCACTCTCCATCATCTCTGAAAGGTTATGGACAACAGGTGAGGTGTCTGAGAACTGGAAGAAAGCCAATGTCATTCCAGTCTTCAAAAAGGACAAGAGGGAGAACACAGGAAACTATAGGCCTCTCAGCCTCACCTCCATCCCCAGAAAGATGGTAGAATGGATTGTTCTGGGTGTCATCTCAAAACATNTAGAAGACTTCCCCTGGCTTGAAGAAGATCAAGAGAAGAGGTAAGTAGACTGGGGTATCTGCAAGTTCATGGGTCCTGAGGGAACAGGAAGAAGTCATTGCTGGGCCACTCTCCATCATCTCTGAAAGGTTATGGACAACAGGTGAGGTGTCTGAGAACTGGAAGAAAGCCAATGTCATTCCAGTCTTCAAAAAGGACAAGAGGGAGAACACAGGAAACTATAGGCCTCTCAGCCTCACCTCCATCCCCAGAAAGATGGTAGAATGGATTGTTCTGGGTGTCATCTCAAAACATATGGAGGAAAAGAAAGCCATCAGAAGTAGTTAACACAGATTCACCATTGGAAAATCATGTCTGACTAGCCTGATAGCCTTCTGTGATGGCATGACTGGATGGACAGATGAGGGGAGGGCGGTGGATGTTTGCTACCTTGACGTCAGCAAGGCTTTTGACAGTCTCCCACAGCATCCTCATAGGTAAAGCTTAGAAAGTGTGAGTTAGATGAATGGACAGTGAGGTGGATTGAAAACCAGCTGAAAGACAGAGCTCAGAGGGTTGTGATTAGTGGCACAGAACCTACTTGGAAGTCCATAACAAGTCATGTTCCCCAAGGGTCAGTACTGGGTCCAGTCCTCTTCAATATATCCATCAGTGAATCAATGACCTGGATGAAGGGATGGAATGTACCCTCAACAAGTTTGTTGATGATACAAAACTGGGAGGGGTGGCTGGGAGGGATACGTGCCATGATACAGACAGACCTGTACAGGCTGGAGGGTTGGGCAGGCAGGAACCTAATGAAGTTCCACAAGGGCAAGTGTAGGGCACATAGGGAGGAGTAACCCCCTGCACCAGTGCAGGCTGGGGGGCTGACCTGCTGGAAAGCAGCTCTGAGGAAAAAGACCTGGGAGTCCCAGTGGACAACAGAATGGCCATGAGGCAGCGATGTTCCCTTTGTCCAAGAAGGCCAAAGGCACCCAAGAGTGCATCAGGAAGAGTGTGACCAGCAGGCTGAAAGATCTTATCTTCCCCCTCTACTCTGCCCTGGTGAGGCCACATCTGGAGTCCTGTGTCCAGTTCTGGGCTCCCCAGTTCAGGACAGAGAGGGAACTGCTGGAGAGGGGACAGCGAAGAGCTACAACTTAGGACACCTCTCTCATGAGGAAAGGCTGAGGGACTAGAGTCTTTTTAATCTGGAGAAAAGACTGAGGGGGACTCTGATCAACACCTATAAATAATTAAAGGATGGGTGTCAAGAGGAAGGGACTGGTGTATTTTCAGTGGTGCCCACTGACATGACAAGAGGTAATGGGCACAAAGTTGAACATAAGAAGTTCCATCTAAACACGAGGAGGAACTTCTTTACTTTGATGGTGGCAGAGCAGTGGAACAGGCTGCCCTGAGAGATGGTGAAGACTCCATCTCTGCATTCAAAACCTGCCTGGTCATGTTCCTGTGGAACACAGAGGACTTGCTAAGGTGGAGCGGTTGGACCAGATGATTTCCAGAGGTCCGTTCCAAGCCCATATCATTCAGTGATTCTGTAACGTGGGTTTTGAGTGAGTCTTAGAGGAATTTGAGACATATCCATCACTCTACTGTTATACTTAGTACGGACAAAAGGAAGAAAGCCAGGAGAGCAGCCAGTACCAAACCAAACCCTGAATATACAGATGGAAATATCTGGTCTGGAAAAGAAGTTTTCTCCAGAGTGCTAGAAGAAACTAAAGAGCAGGTGCTCCCTGACTTCTGGCGCAAATTCTTTCTGCATGTGATTAGAATTAGAAAGTCCTGAGCACAAAACTGTTAATTATGCATAGTAATCACACGAGCTGAAGCCACCAGGCTTGCTAACTCCCCTGTGTGGCTATGTAAATGCTACCTCACTTACCACAAACACTCAGATGGGTAATGTGGGGTTTGACAGAAGTACAGAGAGAATAACACAGTTAGGATAAAAGCAAAGTTACTTATGACTAACAGACATCAAGTAAAGGAAATTGTGGAATTACTATTTTCACTGCAAAACACTTTCTTGGATCTGTCACGCTTTCAGTTGGGATAGTGTTAACGTTTTCACTAACATCTGGTATATTGCTGTGGTTTAGATTTGAGATGAGAAATACTTTTGATGGCACACTCCTGCTTTTAGTTGTTGCTAAGCTCTCGGGGTCTTTTCTGCTCTTTGCACTGCCCTCCCAGTGAGGGGGGAGAAGACAGGATGTGTGACCCCAAATGACCAAGGGCTATTCAATACCAAATAATGTCACGATCAATATATAAAACTGGGAGAAGCAAGGGGGACATGTTCTGAGATACAGCATTTGTCTTCCCGAGTAATCATGACTCATGATGGAACCCTGCTTTCCTGGAGACGGTTGAACACACCTGCCTGCCAATGGGAAGCTGTGAATGAGTTCCTTACTCTTCTGATTCTTTCCTGCACCCCAGCTAGGGAGAATGAGTGAGCAGTTGCATGGCCCTGGTTGCTGGCTGGGGTTAAACCACAACAGCATCTCAGAAAGACTGGCTGATGGAGAACTCATTTTTCCAAGAGCATGCAGAAAGAAGAAAAGAAGCAACAACGTATGGAAGCCCAGCTTTATCTGCTACCACTGCTTTGCCAAGTATACGCTGAAATACCTGCTAGGGTCTTAAAAAGGAGACCAGCCTGTGAAGGCAAGGGAGAAGGTGAGGTGGAAGGGAGTGGATGCATTCACTTCACCTCATCTGTAATTATGTGTCTAAGGCAGATGACCAAGAACTCCTGCCTTTCTTGTCATCTGGTATTCCACAAAGTCTCATGTGGGAAGCTATCAGCCATTTACTTCACTGATTAATTTTTCTTGCCAGTTTCTGACACATAATAAAAGGACAGATGACTTGCAGTTAAAAGCATAATTCCTTAAGAGTTGAACAAAGTTTTGACGTCTAACTCGCATGATTTCTACCTAGCCAAATATAATTTACTTCCAAACCAGGTGTTCACAGTGGTATCTTACCAAGAATCCCCTCAAAATAATGATCTCCATGCTATAAAATCTAAGATAAATTAAAAAAAAATTAAAAATTTTGTCTTTCACTTAAAAACATGAGAAGCATGCAACTTATGATAGCTAGCTTATTGTAATGAATTAACACAGAACTAATAAAAAGCCTGAATTTGTTGCATATCTAAAAGCAGGTGCAAGCATCTATTGAGTATACTTGCTTTAAAAATTCAGTGATGTTGCAGGAAAAAAAGCCCAATAGAGCATCATATATTCAATAAACACGTGACTACTTGGGAGGAAGAAGTGGAAGGTACAGCTGAGAAAATCAAGAAGCCAAGGAATGCAGCCCGGAGCGACCCAAATCGCCACTTAGGAGAAGGCTCATGGAGGGGCAGTGGGAAGCAGACTACTCCAGTTGTTTACCTTCTTTTCCTTGGCAGACGCAGTCAGCTACTGATTTAACCCCATCAGCTTGTAACAAAGGATGCACCTCGCGTGATGGAAGCATAGGATTGTCTAGGCTGTCTTTAGGATCATGGAGCCCGGGACATGTGTAGGATACGCAGAGCCGTTTTTCTACAACTCCCTCAATGAAGCCTGGACTACGAGGGGGAACTCCTTACATTTTGGGCACCAGGCATTTGTGTTCCTCACCCACACGGCACACACAGAAAGATGGACAGGCAGAGGGCTGTTAGGGCATCCCCTACGGCGCAGACCACCACACTGCTCAGGAGTTCTGCTCACTACACCACACTGCTCACCACACATCTCAGGAACGGGGACCAAGGCGGGTCTGACGGGCAACGACAGAGCCCGCTCCCAGCTAACACTGATGGGAGAACTTCTTGACCCCTTTTCGCTGTATTTTCCCCCGAAAGACGCAGCCGCGTGGCAATGACGCCAGCCAGCCCCGTGCTGCCCTGGGCCACCGACAAGGCCTCGCTGCCCCCGGGACTGAGGCGACATCGCCAACCACGTGCGCGCCCCCTCAGGCCTTTAGCCCCCGCGCCCCGGTGGCCAGTCCCAGCCTCCCGCATGCCCAGCCGCGGCCCCGTTGGTGGATGCCGATGGCAGTCAGCGCCACCCACGCCAATCGTGAGGCGGCGGCAGAGCCCGCCCCGGGCGAAG
>VZTM01035993.1:18175-29059 GCA_013400555.1 Jacana jacana
GGTATGGCCGTGGGTGGGAGGGCCGCCCCCTGCTTCCGCTGGTCTGGCAGCCCTGGGACGGCTGCTGAGGGCTGAGGCCGGGCCGAGAGCCCAGGCGGCGAGAAAGAGGGCTGTCGGGGAGAGTGGTGCCCACTGCAGGGCGGTGTGGCGGCCGCAGCAGGAGCAGGGCAGGTGGCGGGGGATGGATGGAGAGTGCAATTAAGTCCACCGTTAAGATTAAACACCATTGCCTTTCTCGGACTGTGAGCTGGCATGTCAGCTGGTTTCAGAAGTGAACCAACAAGGACGAGGGATGATAGCTTCACACTGGGTGAGGGTAGATTTAGATTAGATACCAGGAAGAAATTCTTTCCTGTGAGGGTGGTGAGGCACTGGAACAAGTTGCCCAGGGAAGGCGTGGCTGCCCCATCCCTGGGAGTGTTCAAGGCCAGGCTGGATGGATGGGGCTTTGGGCAACCTGGTCTAATGGGAGGTGTCCCTGCCCATGGCAAGGCAGTTGGAACTTGATGATCTTTACAGTCCCTTCCAACCTAAACCTATGAGTTTAAGTCCATGATGATGGCTGAGGGCGATGTGTGCATCTCCTCTTCTGGGTGTGCTTTGCGGTTGTGTTGATGTATTTTGGATGAATAGGCTGCCAGAACGTTCTGGAAGGTGGATGGTGGTGTGGCCCAGAGCATGAGCACCCTTGGCCCTTGCTAGCACCACTTAATGCTCACAAAATTCTCCTCCTCCTCCTCCCTGTTAGGCCTGCTCTGATATACAGCCCCTGTTCCATGCAGGGCTTGCACACCACATTATTTTCCTTGTATAATTTAAATCAATCAACATGAGTACTATGAAGTCATGTTGAAAGCTGCCGTGGAATTTGGCCATTGCCTTCCATGGCACCCAGCTCTGCCTCTCCAGCCCTAAGGCCCCACAGCTGAAGATGGAAATGGCTGACCAGCACTTCATAGCTCGGGGTATTGGCTGAGGTGCCTCACAAAAAGATAACAAGTGAGTGGCACTGGCTGCAAGCAGCCCCTCTGCTATCCTGCCCCAATGCTGGCAACATGGAACTGGCGTTTCTCTTCTAGACCAGAGTCTTTAGGGGTATCAGTAGTCAGCCAGACTTCCCATGGTGTCACCAGATAAAAACTTACTCATCCAAGTAAACTAGTATAATAACTTGTCAAAACAGACACAAAGCTCATTGCTTTGACAGCCTCTGTGTCAATCATGACCACAGAAGAGCTGCCACATGCAACGGCTGTATGTTCTTAAGAGCTTGCCCACGTAATTCCTGTGAATGGATATATTTATGAATGCCATCGCTTTGCCTTGGTGCCAGATTACTTTGAGCACCAGATTACTTTGGGGTGTTACTTTTGCTGTGTGCATACTCTGCTAAAAGGGCAAATACCTATGAAGTTAAAACAGCCATTCAGTATAGAAATCCTGTAACACCAAATAATAAATAAATAATAGACAATCAGCCAAGTTCAAATTAACTTTTCTATACTCCTTAATACATAAACTCCTAAGACTCCTCACAGTGTTTTATAGTATGGTAATATAAGAAAGTTGTGTAAATACTGATGCTTTGTAATCTAATATAAAAAAAAAGTTTGAAGTTAAATTTATGTCCCTTTTATATCCTCATGTTGTTGCTTAATGGCCTTGCTAATTGACAACACTATCATTGTTGGTAGGTCTGCTCAGATTATTGTTACAATCTAGGAGTTGTCTATGCCACCCCTATTCTTGTTTTCTGGCACACAGCAGTACATTAGAAACGTTGATCCCTCCTGCATTTGAAAAATATAAACATTCATTTAATTATAGATTAAATTTTTAGTTGAAGAATTTTATCTCCAATAGCTTGTGATTCAGGTTGTAATATTGCTAAAGTTACTGCTATAGGGCCAAAATACAACATAAGAATTAAAAATTTCCATTCCAGCACCCTCAACCTATCCAGACAAGGTTGGTGGCTTGCTTATTTGTCATTGCTTATGGGTTTATTCCTTACCATTTTATTTTATATTTTATTTTATTTTATTTTATTGGATTTTATCTTATTCCTATTGCATTTTCCATAGCTTTTCTTTCTTTAATATTTTTCCTTTGGCTTCACCCTTCTAATTGTACTGTCAGACGAGCTTTTAAATCAATGTCTCATCATTTGTCCTAATAGCTTTTTAAATATATAATTAAACTGTTCAAGCTATAACTTTTCAGGTTCTCCTTTTCCTGTCTCCAGGATGGGCGTGGTGTTTCCCAGCACTACATCTAGGATTTCTGAGAGTTATGTTACAAAACAATACTATTTAGTTGTAAATCTCAAAATAGCCAGGTTTATAGTGCCTTTTATTTACCTGAGGAAAAAAAGGATGTTAGGCAAACATCCAAATTATCTTTATCCATATTTCTAGTTCAACCTGTATTAGCCATTTGTATGGCTAAACATTCCTCATGGTTTTTATCTTTTCCAGAATCACCTCAGTGCCACTCTGGAGAAATCTGTTCTCATCAAGATAACCTGATAAGCCTTCTGAACACAACATTCAGATGAGATTGGGAAGAATACCAAGGTGTAGATGTTCTCTTCCAGCCCTGGGCTTCTCCCAGCAGCACTGAAGAAGGCAGAGAACACCCAGCCAGCCTGGGTGTTGGTAGCCTCTCCCAGGAAGAGCTGTGAAGTATCAAACGAGCAGAAACAAATACTGAGCTAATCGTAGGAAACTGTGAACCCTGCATTTCCCTTCTTTAACAAAGAAAACCCCTCTAGTCTGAAGAAATGAAGGCATTAATAAACTGCAGACGTGAATCTAAGAGTTCTGGAGGTGTGCTTATGTGCAGGGCTGCGCAGATGGTAACTGTTTTCCAAAAGCAGGTGATTCAGATTATAAATGAAGGCCAGAAGGCAGCATTTGCTTAGCACACGCAAGGCTGTTCCCCTCGCAGCCTCTGCCCTACGGAGGGCTCTGAGTGGCTCCTGGTCCTCAGTGCCCTCCTTACACACCCACACCTCCCACCGCCTCGTCCCACATCAGGACCAAATGATCCACCCGGGGAGGCGCAGAATTCCGATGGTTACAGCATGGCCTTTTCTGGTCTCTTCTGTTAAAACATGCCTTGTGAAGCCACCTGCTCGCTCCTGTAGCGATAGAAGCCCTTTGTGAGGAATCCTTGTCTGGGGCGCCTCAGCATGTCTCCCTTGCGCAATGGCTGCTCTGGGCATGGACACGCCTTACCGTCATGCCTACAGCAAGCCAGATGTGTGCTGTTACACAAGAGAAAAACATTTCTCTAGAGCCCCTTTGGCAGGTCTGCCTAGAGACACAATGTCAATGACCCTTTATAAAGTTTTAAAGGAAAATAAATATGGGTCGTGACGCTGACAGAGAGCTGTTCTGTTAATCCTCCTCATCTCTTTGCTAATTGAAGAGGGAAGATAAATTGTGGAGGGACTCTTTGTCAGGGAGTGTAGTGATAGGACAAGGGGTAATGGTTTTAAATTGAATGAGGGGAAATTTAGATTAGATACTAGAAAGAAATTCTTTGCTGTGAGGGTGGTGAGGCACTGGAACAGGTTGCCCAGAGAAGCCGTGGCTGCCCCATCCGTGAGAGTGCTCAAGGCCAGGCTGGATGGGGCTTTGAGCAACCTGCTCTAGTAGGAGGTGTCCTTGCCCATGGCAGGGGGGTTGGAACTTGATCTTCAAGGTCCCTTCCAACTCTAACCAATCTATAATATAAGGAATCAAAGAAAGTTGAAACAATAGCGTCAACTGTAAAATACAATGCTTAAAACTGTAATGTGCTGAATTGTGAATTGATGTTAAAGATCCTCAAACCTTACACCTGTGACACAAAGATGTCAACCTCTTCCTTTGTTATCTTTACATTTTCAGAGGAATTGCACAGCTAGGACAGGATCGTGAGGACAAGCTCCACGTCAAACCTTACCTACTGTGCGGAAGTTTCACGTTTTTGAGACTCCATGAAGATCAGCTGACTAGTGAAATTGGGGAGATCAGTGTCTGCAGAACACTGCAAGAGAGGGTGCTTGAATTCTAGCATTCTTATCCAAATATTTTCTTTTATATTATTTTAAATGTCTGGAAGAAGAATAATATAAGAAACTAGTGTCTATCAGTTTCATAGACCACAGGGATTTGGATTCTGCAGAATTCTGAGAAGCACACCTGATAGAAATGTGTACTGGCTTAGTGCTTAAAAAACATCAGGTATTAAATACTTTGCCAATTTTTTCCTATTATCCCAGGATATAGAATCAGAAAATTTCAGAATCATGGAATGAGTTGATTTGGAAAAGTCCTTTAGAGATCATCTACTTGAGCTCCTGGCATAAATTCAGCAGGCCTTGGCTAGGGCAGTACTTGTCTGGGAAAAATCTTCAGTAAAACCTCTGTTAAAAAGTTACCTGGATTAATTGTTAAAATAAGTGCTTACCATGCCATTTTTGCATGGATATACATTGTGCATCATGAGTAGAAATAACATACATACACCTTGTTTATAAAGATTTTATATATGTAGATACTACCTCTTCACAAACAACTCTTATGTAACCTGAATTGCAAAATGTTTTTTGTTTTGTGGTTTTATTTATAAGCAACAGTAAACATAACATATCAGGACATGAAATGTGGTGATTTTTCTAGCTCTCTTTAGTAATCCATGGGAATGTACAGAGTCTGGAAAGGATTAAAGTTAAACTGGAAGAAAGGTTTTGACCTAGCTCACTATCTGTGCAGCAGTTCCATGTACTACACATGTAGAAACATTAACAGACAATTTTAGATTACTCCTTCTATTGGGCCACATAATCCTCCTAGAAAACTGTAAACCTATGGACCATATTATTGCTGGGAGAAGTTATGTCTGACTGATAGGCTCATAAAATGTTACCTAGAGATGAAAGTTTACTTTGGAACCTGGAGACAGTCAGGGAAATGTCCCACATGCATTTAAGATAATATTAAAAGCAATAAAAGGTTGGGGAAATGAGCAACCTAGAAATAATTCTTCCCTGTATCTAGGGGACTGTGCTTGTCCTTTGTCATGGCTTAACCCCAGCTGGCAGCCATGCAGCTGCTCACTCACTCCCCCCAGCTGGGATGGGGGACAGAATCAGAACAGCCTTCCATCCATCAAGCGCATCTTCCATCCATGCGTCCAGGACCATGTGTGCTATGTGGTGTATGGACTGTCACTGTGCTGACTGTAACAGCAATTTAACTACACCCTTTGCAGACACACAGGCAGAGGAGCTACCAAAGCACAAGGGCTACTGAAAGAGCACCTGGCCTTGGTCTGCTCTGTCCTTGAGACGAGCATCATGCACGATCCACATTGTAAACCTCAAGCAGTGCCTGACCTGCTGACTGCACGATGATTTGCCTGAACAATGGAGAATGAAGTCCTACCTTTGGCTTCAGGACAACTAGATTCATGAAATCCTGCACAATCCTTTAATTATATATTTTGTAACTTACCTTTGGCACATGTCTGTGTTAAAGGATCAACAAAAAATTTATCATTAACTTAAAACATTTACAAGGAAGACATAATGAAATCTTTGCAGAAAGAGGCATATAATTAAAAAGCATTTGTTGTTAATTATTAGTGTTATTGCAATCATGGGATCACTTGTGCATTTTTTTCTGGTCTGTCTCTCCTTCTGAATGCTGCCTAGCTGTGTTGGAGACAGTTTTCTGCAGCTATATTGCCATGATTTTTAAAGTGCTACAAGTTGTTTTTTTTTACTTCAAGTTTATATTTTGTTTCCTCTTCTTGAGCTCTTACAGGAAATTTGGCAATGACCATGGTGCAGGATCAGCAGAAATCCCTACTTTGTTTTTATTCTTTAGTTCCTTTTTTTTGCTGACAAGAAAAAGTTCAGAAAAAAAGCAGTTTTCAGTTTAGAGGGCTGGATAAAACACTGGTGGTGAAGCACAGGTGTGGGAGCTGCTCAGCTGTTCTACCATAAGGTGCTGAGCCTGGGCTTTACTGGGTGTACTGCCACCTCCTTAAATCCAATTCTTAAGGCTGTTATATGCCTGATAGATAAATAATAGCTAGTAAGTAATACAAGGCATACCTGAGTAATACTTTGAACATGTCCTCCTGCTGAGAGACAGCCATAAAAAATGACAATACAGGTCAACAAGAGATGAGGGCTTATCAAAGTAAAATGCCAACCTGGCACTCGCCTCTCCTGTAGTCCTACAAGAGTCTTTGCAAATAAGCAGCCATCAAGCCTCTATTGACTGGAGAGATGTTGAGGCATTGTGCGATGGCTATTTTGTGTTAGGACCAGGACTCACTCACTTTTCAAGTTGAGCCAGTGTTTTTAGAACTGGATGAGGAGACTCAAATGTGGGTATTGCTGTGTTGCCTGTAATTAGAGAATATGACATGACCCCTGTTCAGTATGAATTCAGGCAAGCCAAGAGGTCCATCCAAACACATGTGAACATATGAACCAACCACAGTTTCTTAGAAGTAACCAATAGCGACTCCTTGGATTTTGCTGGGCGGATTTTTTCTTGTCTTTGGTGTTTGCAGTGATGTGGAGTAGTGTGATGGGTTCTGCAGGTAGCTTCCAAAGGTGTCCTCAGACAAAATGACATTCTGTCTTCTCTACTTTGACTTCTTTTTCTTTCAAACACTGAGTTAGTTCCTCTGTGCTGGATTCTGCACCTTTATTCTGGAATGCTGTAACAGTGCTACTACTCTGATTTTGACTTCCCCCTCAACCAGCCAAAACCTAGGAGACCAAAGCTGCAGGAAAAATAGGAAAACTGTCACTGTCAAGACAGGGCTAATATGTTTGTCAGATATAACGGTCTCCCTTTACTATCTGCTGAAGGCACAACTTGTAAGCCAGTACAGTTTTGTTAGCAGAAATCAATCCTAGGCAGGGCTGAATGGTAGTCACGGTTACTAACTCCTTAAATAATGGCACTGACGACATCAGGAAAGGCGTTACAGTAAGATAGCTGCTCTAAGTTCTCCTTGCACATCAAATGATGTTTCCTGATATAAATCAGATAAAGATCTGACTCTTCCAGATTTCTATTAGCATTCAAAAAACCGCAGGCAGGCTGTCTGGTCGGGGTTTGATTGTTGAAAGTACATGTATCGGCACAACTCTCCCTCTACTTTAATATTGAACACATTTAATAAGCAGTTCAGTTCTTCCACCAGTCCTCAGAAGGTCAGTATTGCTTTACGGTGTTTCTTTATCTACAGAGACCACTCGAGGTATTTACATTTGGAGTCCACTATACTACAAGAAGGCCTTTTTTTTGTGAAAATAGTTTTTACTTATGGTGGGAGTAAATGGCTATCAGTCTCAGCTTCCTGTGTGCTGCAGCAGCAAAGTTTATATTGTTAAGTGAAAACATTCACCTAGACCAATCTTCTTTGGTATCTCACCTGCAAGTTGCTACTGCAGTTCACAACAATTTGCTGCTTAGGGTGCTTTGATGCTGAAGTGGCAGCTGCTTTTGAATTTCCAAGATAGACAAAACAGTAAAAAATGATTGATGTAAGCCAGTTATACCTTCATTGCTGGTGCTGGTGACACATGCACACACTCTTGCCATAAGAGCACACAAGTCTTGTTTTGCAGTTCAGCATCCCAGGGCTGTGCTGTCTAAAAAAAAAGTACCTTCAACAATCATCCTTCAATATCAAGTATTTGAAGCCATAAGTATTTTGGTTTGTCAGACTCCATTTGGTGTAGAGCAATCTCCACCTTGCACTCAGTTGTCTAAATCTGCCCCTGAGCTCTCCTGAGGTCTCTTGCAGACCGTGATGAGAGTGCAGCACCGCCCATTTTCAAACCACAGTTCAGCAGTTTTTGGTACAGAACTTACTCATACAAATCCCTCTTATTCACTAGCCAGACCCAGTTTTCACTTCAGTTTTCTTGTATTTTACAACAGACAAGCAAAGAACAGTCTTGAACTTCCTTTAAGGTTCACTGTATATTGTCACTGAATCTCATGGACTGTGTTGTCATAATTTCCATTCCCTGGCGAGGGTTCAGTGCAGTGCACTATGCTTGGATGACCTGTTACAAATCATTAACAAAAACTTGCTTGTATAGGTGTTTCTGGTGAGAAGCTTTTAGAGTCACCTGGAATGAACTGCTGTAGATTGAGCCATTGATTCATTTTCCCCCACTTCTCCTAAGGAGAGTTATTTGGTATAAGGACTTTAATGGGAGTTGTATGTATTGCTGATGATAATTGTGCAGGTATAATTGCAGTTGCACCCTCCTGAAGACCTGATCTGTTAATGCACAGAAAACTGTCTGAATACAGATGGTGTTTGTTTAACTTTCCTTGTACTCATTGGTCCAGATCCTTAGTCACTTTAGTTATGCATTGACTCGGGGCACCATACTGGAAGGCCTAAAGCTGCTTGCTGAATTCCTGGTGCAACCGCATCATTCCTGTCGAACTGGGAATGACTGGTCACTGTGTGAGATATGAGATCCATATAGGAGGCCTGTACAGATACCCTGCTTTGGCCGTTGCTTCTTCTTGATTTACTGTCCCCAGCACCAGGAGCCTAAGAGTCACACCAAGCCTAGAGCTGAGTCACACCAAACTGACAAGATTTCAGATCACAGGACTGCCAAGTATTACTAAATACACTGAAAAATAAAAGAATACACAAGGTGTTGTACAGATATGTTCTTCTTAAACACCTCTTGGGTATCACTAGGTAATTTGTCCTTCCGTCAAATGATAAGAGGACCACTGGTTTTAGGCCTACTGAGGTGAAATGGCGAGCTTGTGGGCTGCCAGAATCATTGCAGGATAAATGCCAAAAGGAAACAGAGCCAATTTGGAGCACAGAATACGTGTTGGTATTCAACAACTTGGGTCAGTTTGCATTTGTAATCTGTGCAATGATTATGACGTCTGATAAGAAAAGATTTTCCTTGCTAATTACAGTGTGCTACAGATATGCTCAAGTAGGGAAAGGTACTTCATTATTATAGAGGAATTTCCAAACATAAAACCAAAACATTTTTCTACTCTATGAGAGCTCCTTAAGTCTCATTTTGGTTTTAAGTGTAGAATTGCATGTATCAGCTATTCCTTTGTTCACTGAAACAATCTCCAGGCCTAAATCAGAGGATGTCAGCTTTTGTTGCTTCCTTTGAATTCTGAGAAGTCTGCATTTAGTTATCTTATGCTGCTCTGGATCTCACATGAGGAGCACGAGACCAATATTGCACCACTACCCTTCTTTCTGGAGTTACTTTAACCAATGAACTTGTGGTTCTATTTTTTTTTTTTTTTTTCCTGAATTTACTTCACTGTATCTTCTTAGCTCTCATTAAAATTTCCCTTTATTGACAGCATTTAACCAAGAGTTTAAGGCCTCATAAACAAGTGGGGAATTGTTTATGTAAGCATTGAGTAAGCACCGACAGCTTGTTTTGGTAGCAATTTATTCCGCTATGGAGCATGAGTAAGTCCACTGAGGAGACGCAGTTGCGCTGTTATAAAATGGGAAGACGTGAGAAGAATCAGTAGAGCCTTGGGATCTGCCCGTGGACTTTGAGTTCCCTCTTTGTGACAACCTTCAGTCACAGGAGCAAAACAGACGCTGAAGCCCTAAGGTCTCATGATACAATTCGTGCTGGATCTGTGCTCTGCCTCTCATTATTTGCACATCTTGGAAATGACAACAGCAGACTTCACCAGAATATAATTACCGACAGCCTCATCATTCCATGTCCATTTGGGAGTTTTTATGTTAAAGACATGTACATGTTACCGATCTTGACAACGGAAGTAACAAACATCACTTTGTTATTTTACAAAGATGCTGGTAGTTTGTGCTGTGATGCTTTGAAAAGTTTTAAACATGTCAAAAAGGGGGATGGTTTATGTTCCATAAGAAGGGAAAGGGGCTGTTATTGATACCAGGACAATTATCCCTCACAAATAAGACAGATAATGAGTAGAAACATGATGGTAATTATAAAAATTATGTTTGAAAATGAAGACTTGTCTAAATTAGAGTTCATAACTGCCTCCTGCAGTGAGATTGGAGCATACTCAACAACTAAGAAAATACTTGCATCGGAAAGCAAAATTAAGATTTCAGACAATTATTTCTCCAGAAGCTATGGACAAAGGGCTGCAGGACCCTAAAAATTCAGTGGAGATTAATACAGGAAAAGGAATGGTCAGACTCTTAGAGTGCAAATTTAACATTTATTTTACCGTTTGTAAAGAAAACATCGATTTATTTCCATTCAGAAAGCATAATGCTTCAGACTGAAGTTTAAACATATTTAGGGTTTATACATTTCTGAAACAGCTGAATTAGTTCTATCTAAACCCACAGACAACATTATAATATTCCCTCCCATTTGCTTTAAGGCAGAGGTAATTTTTTCCTCAATAAATCTTGAGGCAGAACAATGGTAAATTGAATCTCAGGTAAAGTGACTGTTACAAAGCAAGATGCTTATGGCTTATCACTGTGAATGTAATTAAGCTCCCCATAATATTACAAAAGCTGCAATACACATAATGAATATAACAATAAGAATAATATAGAAAAGAGTATTTATTGGCACAGTGATAATTGCTAACAACAGCTTCTCTCTGTAAGGGAAGGGAAGGTCTGCAGGTGTTCCTGCATACAATATGCGAGGAAATACTAACTTCTCAGTAGTGACCCCTGTGCATTTCCATCCTCAGTGGGCTTTCCATAGCAACCTAGCTGTTCTGTAAGTTAGCTGCTTCAGCTCAGTTTACTCTGTCTGGACCTTTTATTCACCAGTGCTTGTGAACTAGTAGTCTCAGCAGCATTCAGTGGTATTACACATAGCTTATA
>VZTM01035993.1:29078-42686 GCA_013400555.1 Jacana jacana
GGCTCTGCACTTCTTAGTCAAGCCTTGTGCACAGCCCTCTCTACAAAGCCGAAAAAGAAACGGGAATGGAGTACTGGTCTTGATTCAACAGTATCTCCATTGCATTGCAATAACTGGCAAGAGACCAACTGTCAGCCACTACGGAGCTGCATTTTATTCCTACTAATAGATATGTACCAACTTAATTTATTTTTGACTGCTTCAGTTCGCATTTAGGAACTGCCAGGCATGATGCATACCTGCAGGGCTTTATTAGTGCTGAAAATCAACACCCTCTCCTGAGGCAGGAGGCCCACAAATAATCTACCACTTGGAATAGGGAATGATATCATCACAGTTTTAAGTGCTTGGACCCAGCACAGTGAAGCGCGCAAGGACGTGTTTCCCTAGCAATATGAGGAAGGTGAGTGCATTCCACCTTGTAAAAAACATCCTGATGGCTGCCTGTTTTCTGCACCATGTCCTTCAAGACTTTTGAACGAACTTTAGGTCTTTGTCCTTTCCATTGGCTTGAGCATGGGACTTCTAAAGGATAAACTCCAAAGTTGGCAGTTCCATTTCTCGCAACCAACCAGAAGCATAAAGCTCATCCGTGCAGGAGGCAGACTCAGGCCAGAGAACTAACTAATCTAGCTCTCACCACCTTAAAACTCTGAGGCCAGACCAAGTTTTTAGACAGTTGTTTCTTCATAAGCACCCATACAACCTACACTGAAGGGAATCAAACCAAAGCAAACTCCGGTCAAAATAAAAGATGCTGTGGGTAAACAACTCTCCCACTGAGAAAGGAGTAAGGAAACAATTTAACCTCCATGTCCACCAACACCTCAGTGAGGACGGTTCTAAGGAAACAGAGTAATTTGTGGCTATTGCCAATCGGTAGAGCTTCATGTCTTTCATGTAGTTACGTTGATTTAAATGGCTGAAGATCCGGGCTCTAACCTTCAGAAGTTGATAAACTGGCAGGTCCTACAGAAGTAAGTTTTAAAGTTGAGTGATGTAATAGAGCAGCTGGGCAAAAGGAGCTCTGTACTGTGCGTGCCCTCAGACAGGGCGCACCATTCTCTAAGGCAAATATCAGATAAAGCATATGAGACAAAAACCTGCTAGCTCAGCGTTTTTATAGGGAAGTACCTTCCCCCTCTCACTGTGGTTACCACTGTGTTCAGAAAATAATGACTCTTTGGCCCACCCCCCTCCTCTGACTGTACCACTGTCTCCAGCCTACTGGGGTGACTGACAAACTACATAACATGGTATTCAAAGTCGTTACATTAAAAATACCCTGTCATTCTGTACGGAAAATGTTTTCCACTCGGAATTAGTTAATGGAGAAAAATTTTGGCTACTTTTGCTAGAGGGGTTTGCTTTGCTTGCAAGGTCGTGCAGAATAAGCTCCCTGAACTTTGAACCCTATCTGCAAAGTGAGATAAACAAGAGCTGTATAAATACCACAGCCCTTTTCCCCACACTGTTTTCTTCTGCAGGGAGTGGAGCGGAGCTGCCAAGGATCGGGGAGGGGCGAGGGAAGGGTAAGCGTGCTGGTTTTGCTATGAAAGAGCTTCATGACTTAAGATTTGGCAGCGTGTCTGCGTATTTCTTTGGCTGAAAAGGCTGAGTGTGGAAATTTCCGTTGGGAGACCGAAGAGAAAGTTGAAATGCAAAGAGAGGTATAATTCAGAGCACAGCTCTTCTTGCCTCGTGCATGGGGCAGGACAGCTGTTGCTGGGAGCCGCATGCCAGGGCTGCAGAAGGATCTCAAGATGTCATGGGATTTTATTGTGTGTGCTTAGAATGGATATAAAGGAGGTGGGCAGCTTTCCAGATGTGTGAAAAGAGTTAGGAAAAAAAGAAAAAAAAAGAAGCTCTGTTGATATCTATTGGACCACAGTTTAATCTTCAACATACTGCACTTAGAATACTTTTGGTATTCTAGAAAAGGAAACACTAGGGACAGAGGGATTTCACAAATGACAGTGGCTTTGCAGCAGCTGGGTCTTGTTTTAGAAGGTCAATTATTAAAATTTTAAAATATTTTTTAGAACGTGACAATATTGATGAAATGCCTGTTATTTATGAGAACTTAGTATTTCCAACACTTTCTGTGTTTACTGTCAGACTTTGATGCAAGTGTTGACATTATACAATTCCACAACCTAGGACGTGTTGGGGAGCAGTTTTATAGTTGTATATATTTTTCAGTAATGAGTGTTTTCAGAAGATATTAAGCCAATGTTAATAAAATCAAAGGAAAACATAATTACAGAATTTCTAATAAGTTTTGATTTTCATAAACGTTAAATGGACTAAGTGTGGGTAGGAGATTTTGTAATACCTGAGGAATCCCAAAATTCTGTTTTCATTTCCTGTTTTTGCAAAACTGTTTCTAGTGCCTCAGTTCCTAAGAGATTTTTTTTTTTCAATGGGATCCAAATACTACAGACTAAATTGTAAAAATCTTAGTCTTTTTTTTTTAAATTTCTGCCAGGTTCTGTAATACTTGCCATGTACCAGAATACACGTTGGTGCAAGTACTTTTAAGTCAATGGGATTACGCTGGAATCTGGAGTGAACTGGTCTAGATTTTTGCTGGTATAAACTGGCTATGCACAACTGATTTCAAAACACAAGAAATGCAGCCACTTTAAAATCACTGAAGTGTTAAAAACAGTCAAGAAGAAATTAACAAGAGGAAGGAAGGACACATTCTGATTAGTAGCATTTTACAAAAATCCAGTTATTCTCAATGCTTACTTTTCAGCTGTTTACATACAACAACAACAAAAAAACACTGCCCATTTATGATAGGGGAATTCCACTGCAAAGTGAACGAAATATGATCAAGCAGGAGCAAAGTAGCTGAATTATTTATTTATTTATTTATTTATTTTTAAAGGGAGTGGAGCCAATATCCTGCTGTGCTTTGTTATGGGAATTTCAGAGTCTGAACTTTGTTCAGGCATTGATCTCATTCTGTTTATTTTCTCTCTTTTCAGATAAAGCCCAGCCATGTGGGCAGGGCTGGGGCTAGTTCTGGCTCTCTGCCTCCTCCCAGGAGGAGGGACAGAGATCCAGACCTGCAAGGAGGCCCCAGAATGGCGTATTGGGGAGGAGAACCCCATGCTGAACTCTAGGGGCTCAGTGACGGTGGTGGCTCTCCTCCAAGCTAGCTGATACTTGTGCCTGCTGCAGGCTTCCAGGTAAGTGTAAATTGCTTTCCCACTTTTTGTTAAAATGTGCCTGGCCAATCTTTTAATGCTGTCTTAACACATGTGCCCAACTAGAAATGCACATAATGAACTCGAACTTCCTCAAATGCCACCATCCCAGCTGGTTTGTGTGACCCAGTGACCGGGTTAACTCTCAGCAGGAGCATTCTGTGCCAGTGGCTCAGACTCTTTGTGTCCTGAATTAGGCCTGACTGACACAGAGTGTATTTATAACACACAAGTATGATGAACTTGATGGCAATGCAACCCAAAACACAAGAAAACCCATTAGAAACAGTTCCTCAAAACAGTTATCAACAGGTGATTAATGCAGCAAAGATGCTGAAGCCAGGAAACACCATATTTCTCTGACATGGCTAGAACACCTGGGACAGAGAGATCTGTGATCGTGCATTTGTTGTGTAGGACCTGTGGGACAAAAGGCAAAATGAAATATGGGTCTTTCATGTGCTTTCCCAGCCCCGGTTTGGAGATCCTAGATATAAAAAAACACCAAACATCCAGAAAACAAGGCAAAGACGGGCCTTTCAAAATGTAGATGAAGCATTCAAGGGAATCATCAGTGTTACCTTTTCATACAAGACCTGGGACATCAATGCTCTGCTTTCTAGAACCTACTTCTGTGCAAATAATTAAGTAGCATGATGGCAAGAGGAGCAAGAAAATACTTTCGAGTGGACCTGAAGAGGAATTACATACAGCCCTTATCTTGGATTCCTTTAATGATTGTGCAATCATTTTGGTTTAAAGATTGATAGTACTGGTTTCAGAGCTTGATTTAAGTCGCTGTAATAACATCTCAGTTTCCCCCTCTCAGCTGCATAACTTCATACTGTAATAGTCTCTGCAAGTTTGTTAAGAATTGGATTTGAAAAGGTGGCGGTAAATCTCTGGCTCCACCAAAGTGAAAAGTGAGGTTTGTGGTTGACTTTCGAGGAAGTTGGGTTTGATTCACTGCTTTTTAGGGAGGTTTTAAAGAATTTTTCAAGCTCTGGGCTATTTCCTGAAACTGAAAGTAAAAAAAGAATGAAAAGAGGAAAAAAAAAAAGAGAGAGTTTTCTAAAGCAATTAAATAAGAAGGATACAAATGAAAAGGGAAAAAACAGCCCACCGAAACCAAACAACCCACACCGTACAGCAGGAAAGCAGCTTTCTGTACCATTCAGCACGTGAAGGCTTTTGTGGCGGGAGGCGAAAGGAAAGGACTAGTAACGGCCACCCAGGCCACGCACGCACACATGCTATGGTCATCCTTTTGACCCAGCTGCTGTAACATGCCTTTTCTGGCTGTCACAGAAAGTAGATACCTGGTAGAGGATGGGTGGGAGGGCCATCAGCCTTTTACTGCAGCTTTGCTTTCTTGCTTGTTCATCCTCCTGCCGTATTTGGTGTGCATCCTTTGCCAACGACGTGGCCAGAACCTCAGCGTTTAAATAAAGGCGTCCAACAAACCAACTGTGTCAGACCAGCGTGAAAGAGCTGAAACAAAAATAACAGTGACTTCAGTCCGGGAGCAGATGCCGGCTGCACTTAGTACTGCCTTCTACCTGCAGGGACAGCACCCGTGGCATACTAGCTGTTGTAGACTCTGGTTTGGTGACAGGACAGTCGATAGTCCTGGCAAGTGGCGAGGATGTTTTGGTGTAAGTGTCAGAGTGCTGCCATTAAAATTGGGAGAAACCAACTCACTCTCATAAAAGCAGCATGGGGATTATTACGTTTGATTGATCATGGCAAACCTTCCCATTCTCTAATGATTTTTGGTCCTGCTTCTTTACATTTTCCGCTAGATTGGAGGACCTGCGAGTGAAGCTGGAGAATGAAGGGCTGGTCAATATCTCGTATGTGGTTGTCAACCATCAGGGAGCTTATTCCCAGAGGAAATTTCACCTCCTGAAGGAAAGTGTTTCTGACTTCATTACTGTCTACCAGCAAGACGAACAGCAAGCTGATGTCTGGACTACTTTAAATGGGAGCAAAGATGACTTTCTCATCTATGACAGGTCTGTGCTTAGAGGGGAATGCTGGAGAATGTTTGCATGTATTTAGAGTTAGGCTGTGTAAATCCGTGTTATTTCACTCATTTGCAAAGAACCCGATTACCTCACAGCGAAGGTGTCACCATCAACTCCTGGGTTGCACTAAGTAAAGCATTTACTGGGAAAAGGAAGCTACAAAATCTGCTTTTGCTTAAGCAAGTTTGGGATAAAGAAACATTTCTTTATAATTACTGTGGGCTTAGATCAGTATAACTGAGTGTAGAATTTGATAACTGATTTTATTTTCAGACCACTTCATTACCTGTGACAGTAGAATCACACAAAGCCATCTTAAGTTCTCATGAAAACACTTTGACTGCACTTGCTGAAAATGTCATGTAGCCATATCTAAAAATTAAGTCTTTGGCTGAAAATGTAAAACTTTGGCAGGAAACAGCCTTTTGATCATAGGATTCTGGGATACGTATCTTTTGGCAGAACTAGTAACAACTCTGTAACTGGAACCCTGATTTTTCCAGTTTTGATGTGACAGGGAATTATTCGGCAGGTCCTGTTTGATCGTACCTGCCAGCTGGGTGTTGGGGTGCAATGCACCACCCCAGTCAAAAGGCACTTTATGTTGCCTGGAAACATTCTTGGTAAGGATGCAGCGGCCGGGGCAGGGTGGGGGGGTGTTGCACCACTATGCAAACAGCCCTCCTCATTAGCAAGACTGGTGTGTAATGAGTGTACCTCCGCCAGCCCAAGTGCCACTGAACCACAGGCTCCTGCCTACCAGCAGAGCTGGTAACAACTAATACCAGCTGCAAACGGTGCATCACCCTCCTGACCCACGCAGCCGAGTGGGCAAACGCCGGGGGGCTGTACAGGGTGACGGGAATCAAACAGCGGTGGGATAAGAGGAGACACTTAATTTTACGTCTCTGTTTCTGTGTGCATAACCACAAAGTCCTTTCTCCCCTTAGATGTGGCCGTCTGGTGTATCACCTGGGTCTGCCCTACTCCTTCCTCTCTTTCCAGTATGTAGAAGAATCGATTAAGATTGCGTACTGTGAAAGCAAGTGCGGGAACTGCTCTTACACGGTATTTTCTTCTTCCATTCTGTGTGTACGAGGCTGGGAAACTGGATTGGACTCGTGCTCAAAAAAAAATCATTTCAGTCTGATTAATCCAAAACCCCATGATTTAAAATTTACTTACTTCATGTGTCTTGGCAGAGAGCTTTTCAACATTTTTCAAAGTGAATTGGATCTAATGTGTAATAGACTGATTATATGAGTTCCTGCCCTTCATAGAAATGCAAATAATTTTCAGAAATCTAAGTGCAATCTTGGAGGCAAAGTCTGGGGTTGCGTACAGCTGGTAAGCAACTAGCTACTCTAGTTTTTGGAGACAGCTAAGTACTTAAATCAATAGTGTGTGTATGAAATCCGAGCTGGGTTGAGTTAGTTTACCTTTAAACACAGCGTACAGTGTGCTAATGCCAGGTGACAGATTACTGTTACCATTATGAAAGAAGGGCAGTTTTGTTTCACATGTAACTACAGATCGAAGCCACTTTAAGAATTACCGAGAAATTTATGTACATAGTCATGAAAGTTCAATGAGAATAATAGCTTTTGATCCCATCACACAGTTTTCCAGCTAAACGTGGGCCTCAGGGAGGTCAGACCTGGGATGCTAGATATTGCCGGAGTTACAGTTCCTAAAAGTTTACATTACAAGCCCTGTCTAGTTCTCAGTGGTGGTGTGTAAAACAAGGTTCTTTTTTCTTGTTCATGCCTTCCTTCAGCAAAGTAGCACAGGTAACTTGAAATTGGGTTTCAGATTCCGCCAAAACGTTAAGATAATTAAAATTTTACATCTGGTTTGCCTCCTACTTAATGCAAGCTTCTGTTTTGCAGGAACCTGATATTGATGGAGTGTGTGAGAACATCACTAGAAGCGCAGAGGAAAAGCTGGTAGAGATAGAACTCAAACCATCTGGTCACCACTCCCATCACCACCACGGGCAGGGGCAGGGGCAGAGGCACAGACACCACCACCACCACCACCGCGAGGGCAGTCGTCATTCCAAGCATGAGAACCACCAGGCTCCGTCTGAAACTCAAAGGCCTCACCCCCACGGCGGTCGGCGTCATAGAGTTTTTGGTCATCACAGACACGATCAGGCAGGTAGTCAGGAACAGGTAGAGGCTGCTCCTCCAGGAGAAAGGGTGGAAGTTCCACAAGACAAAAAGCTATGAAAAATAGGGAAAACCAGCTGTAAAAACCAGCTAACTTGAAACTGGCAGACAGCATCAGACTCCGCTTCTGGTAGCTGATGCTGTCATTGTCGACACCTTCTGTTTGAAGAGCTGGGAAATTCTGTCACTTGACAGTGTCGCGGAGCACTTCCAAACTCCTGCAGGTGACACGGGCAGCTGTCAGCAGAGGACATCACTGAATCTTGACAGTGACGTCTGCTTGCTGCTGCCTGACAGTCACCGGCAGCAGGAGCCAGCGAAACCAGTGACACCTGACAGTGACAGGAGAAGGCAAGAAACTGAGCCTGAAAAACAAACTAAGCACCTTAAAAAATAAAAGGGAGTCCTGTTGCCTAAATTCGTACAGCTGTGAGACTGGAAAAATGAACACATTAAGTGTTTTCATTGCACCCAATTAAAAATTTCACTACAACAAGTGTGTAGAGTTGAAATATCGGAATGAATTATAGAGCAGTGCTCTTGGAACTACACACCACCTGCCAAATTCCATCAGTGAAAGCCTTCATGATTTAAAGGAACTTAATTGGCCTGTAGTTTGTTTTTCAGTTGCACAGGGAAGGTGTCTGCATTCTGGATTAATTTGTCTTTCTTGTTTCTCTTCTAACGTTCTGCTTGCATTTGTGAGGACAGGAGCGTAAACTATGACCTAGGGGCTCCTGTCTGATGTTTTGCAATCAAGAATAGAAGATAACCAAAAAAAGATATTTTAATCATTTTTATTGAGAAGATGGACTACATTCAGAAGTTGTGTTCTTTTTTTTTTTCTTTTATTTTTTTTTCTCTAACCTGGGGATACAAATTATTTACAAGAGCAGTTTATTCCTAAGTAACGTGTGAAAATAACTTTTTATCTCAAATGTAAGATACAAACATTATCTTAAAGTAACAGATTAATATGCTTAACTTTTGTCATTTAGATACGGTATTGGGGTCCATTAATACATACTACTACAACTTGTAAAAGCCCACTAAATAAGTAACATCGTACCTAGAGTCAGACGAAGTGTTAACAACTCTTCATGCAAAATCAGTATCAAAAGGAGGGAGGGGCAGAACAAATTTAATCTTGGTTTAATGTTTATCTTTGTTTATAACAGTGATGGATTTAATGAACCTG
The DNA here is from genome assembly GCA_013400555.1 of Jacana jacana. Classification (NCBI taxonomy): domain Eukaryota; kingdom Metazoa; phylum Chordata; class Aves; order Charadriiformes; family Jacanidae; genus Jacana; species Jacana jacana. The sequence goes on from VZTM01035993.1 coordinate 37,693, forward strand.
TATCGATTAGTAAGGTAATACACCACTTAAACCTCGGTAACTTCTCTGTCTGTAGCTTAGCATTCCTAACCATTGATTAACTGAGTAGAAGTGAAAATGTAGTTGTTCGAAGGATTCCTGGATGAAGAACAGGCTATTCAAGGAAGGGAAACTGCTTTGGAAGCATACACCATAATTAATGATGGTTTAATAGGGAAATTGTTCCTCCTACGAAACCTGAGTCTTTTTATTGTGAATGCTGATAAGCAAGAAAGTAGCTGTGAATATAGACAGAATGTGCAGAATGTGTGCCTTCGGAATATCTGACAAGAGTGTTGTCAATAAAAAATACTCTGTATTCCTCTCTACCTTGTTTTTACCTGCAGGTGCACAGTTTGAAATACACTGTTCCTATTTCTCACTGAATGTTCTCCTGAAATGCTTCACGTTGTTTCTTCAAAATCGCCTCCGTCTGAGGTGCAGGTCTTGGCTTTTATTAAGACGTTGCTCCAAGTCCCTTATGGTGTTTCGGAGAATTTCAATTTCCCTGCTTTTCTCCTCCTGAAGATGCTGCAGCTTCTGTAAAAATGCAAGCAAAGGCTTCGTTGTTAAACATCAAGTAGAACTATGTAACAATACAATACGGTATTACTAATGAGAAATATTCTAAAAAGAGTATTTTTCTCAGTACTTCATAGCCCAAAAGTACAAAGATGACTTCACAAGAATCATATTTTTGTGACATCCAGAAGTCCCAAGCCTATAAAAACAGTAATGCACAGATATCATTTATATCACAAGTCATTTATATCAGTCCTATCTTAACTTCCCAGGTTAATTCTGTACTAAAACCACTCCACACGTGTGCTTTTGTTGCTGAACCCCAACATCAGCGCAAAGAGGCTTGAAATTATTTGTCCGGAGGTGGGAGGGATTTGTGGGAGACTGAGTGGGACGGACCCTTAAGGCATGAAACTCCACCCCCCGGCCATCCCCCATCCCCAAAGCTTTGTTCCCCAGGGAGCTACCCCTGCCAACGGGCAGCCACAGTACTTGGTATCCGCGGGACAGGGGCTATCAAGCACATACCCTTCGATAGATACTTTGTGGCAAGGCAGAAGACTCTGAAAACGATTTTGTTGCTTTATTTTGAACTCTTGCCAATTTAGCATTGAACTGAAAAAAAAAAGAGGAAGAGACAGAACACTAAGAACCAACAGGAAAAAAAGGATGTTAAATAATACCAGTATAATTTAAACTTGGTTTTGATTGGATTTTGTACCTGACAGCAGTAACAGCAAGCTTATCTGCTATTCAATCCTAGGACAACAAAGCTAAGCAAATTGATTTTGAAAGGAATGCAATTACAAGTTACGCTTCTTAAAAAAATGCCTCAAAAATTACAAAGTAAATAGTACAAATGTGATAAACCACATACATTTAGATGAACAAGACAACTACTAAAAAAAAATTTCTAAGGCTCCACAGTCACAGTCATCAGGAAGAGAAAATGCAGAGGGCGCTAAAAGCTTCAGAAACAGTCACGCTGCCCTCACATTCCAAGGATAACTCGGCCCATACACTTTCATACCTTTTTTCTTCTTTGATATGTGAAAGGTTTGAAATATTTCCTTAATTGTTTCTGTAACCAGAGTGGCTTAAAACCTGAGCCATGAAATACTTGGTGAATTCTGTGATTCAAATCTACACAGGATTAGAAATCTTTAAGCTCTTAGAAGTTTATAAAAATATACATGTTCCCAGCGTTCAGAAATTAAAAGAATAAAAATAAGCAGAAAGAATAATTTAAAAAATTAATAGCTAAAAAACTAGCAAAAACTTCAAACTAATTTAATTTAAAGCAAGAACACAGCAAACTTCAGTCTGCCTGTACAGCAGGTAGAACTCTGTTCCTGAGCGGAAGTGACTCAGTCACCATTATGGAGGGGATCTTTGTAAAGACAATAATTTTTATGTTTCCTAGATGCTGTATTACTTTATTAATTACTAATTACAATTTTTCACTTTCCCAGTCTAATTTCCCATTTACTCAATGCCCAGTACATCTTTAACTAAGCTTTGTAATACACACCTCTATCTGCAATTTAATTATTTCATTCTGCTTCTCTTCGTTTTGAATTTTCAGCTGTCGAGTAAGCTCCAGTATTTCCAGTTCTTTTTTCTCTGCCTGTTCTCTGTACTCCACCTCCTTTACTTCAACTAGTAACGCAGTAACACCAGGTAGGAAGACGACAGAAGAGGTTTAGGTGGAAAGATAATTTCATTTCCCAAATATTAAAACTTTCTTGAACAGCAGGTATATATTTTTATTTCATATGTAATATATTTCATATATTTCCCTATATTCCTTTTACTCCAACTAGTAACACAGTAACATCAAATACAATGATTATGGAAGATGTTTTGATGGAAAAATTACATAATTTCCCAAATATTAAAACTTTCATGAACAGCAGATCTATATTTCATGGGAAAACTATTTCACTCAGTGTAATTTCATTCTCTGTGTCTGTTGTACCTGTCTGTGAATTTCTGCTCATCCTGCGTTGCTGTACTATTACCTCACTGCTACTGCCTACTCTCTTGAGCAAAGATAAGTTTCACACACTGTCCACTTCTAGCTTTCATGCTTCCACTAAGAAGCAGAACTTAAAATTACCCTAGATGAGGTATAGCTCCTATAGGTTACCATGTGTTTCACCCAATGCTAATGCTTTCAGTCTTCAGAGGACTTACGTTTTTTTCTTATACTGCAATTCAGCTGTGTTATTTCTAATTTGTGGTCTTCCTCTTTGTTGTTAATTTCTATCATAAGTTTCTCCACCTGAGATTTATAATCCTGTGAATGTAAAAAGCTTCATAAAAATCTTGGGGGTTCTTTGCTCTTAGCCTTTTGCAAATTACAACATCCATGTACAGGCGTACAGCGCTCTATAATCCAGGACTTGCTTTATCTTTGATCTAGTAAATTCAGAATGCTCAGTTACTTCTTACACAATCTGGCTGAAGTACACCAATAAAAAATGTAGCAGATTCTGTTGTGGAGAAGAAGCAAATGGAGAGAGAATTTTCCTTTCTCCAGTCTAGGACTTGATACAACGCTGCAGTTAGTTGCGTGACTACCCTATTACTTCTTGTGGATGTTGACTGTAAGACTGCATAAGAAAAATCGTACTTGAAGTATGAATTCAGTTAATACTGCTTACACAACTTCACACTGGCAGCAGTAGAAACACCAGTGATGTCAGCAGCAGTGATGCTGATGGCAGTGATGCTCAAGTGAAGAGTTGGAGCACGCCTGTTCTAAGTTTGCTCCCATAACTGCTCCAGAATTATCAAGGAATTGGCCGTAGCTGCCAGTGCAGATGTTCTTGCTCCAAAGCCCTTATCAGAGCCTTCTGCTAAGGTAGGTTGCCACTCAACAGAGCAATGCTTGGAGGCAGTCACAAAAGCAGATACTGACTGGTGCTAACAGTCTACATGGACATAGTCAACTAAGTACCTTCAGCACAACACTAGGAAGGTCCCACCATGACCATACACATATGTAACGTATAGAATCGTAGTTCTCTCACATCTTTCAGAAGGCACAACTGATTTTGTCCTCAAACTGTCAAGATAACAGCTCTAGTGCTATTAAAAAATACTTTTAACTCATAGTTTGTCCAAGTACAGGCAAAGAAAACCAGCAGCGAGACTCCTCATCCTAGACAGGCACAGATCTGCAATCTCCGCAAGGAGATCCTCTACAGCTTGTGACTAGCCCTGCTGCCGTCACCTCCTTTCCAGAAATGAGTGGCAGAGGTAAAAAGCAGAGAGATGGTAAATGGAATTTGCTATGAGACACATCAAAAATAGAGACCTAATATCTTAGTAGAATTTACCGAATTTATAGAAGCTGTAGACAAAATTCAGACAGTTTTTGATTCTCTGGCAGGATAGCAGACATTGTGAATATCAAAACATTATTTTCATGCAAAAATGTATTTTAATGTGACAGATTAGAATTAGAAAGTAAAATTGAATTTAAAGCTAAGCACACTGAAAAAAATAAGTGCATCCTACACTGAGATAGAGTTCCCAGCAGTTAGAAGTTTTGACCTCTTTAGTCCCTCTAACTGTCACGAAAACAAAATCATCTCTTTTTACAGTAGCAAACCCAAGAATATAGATAGATATGAACTGCAACAATAGAGATAAAATATTATTCTGCTACTTCAAGGACGATCATCTGTGACATACCTGTTCACAAGCCTTTAATTTCTCTTCCAAGATGTGAATGGTACCCTTCAGTCTGTCATTTTCATCTGTGTGAGTAAAAAAATACATGATACACCAGAAAGTACATTTTGACAGTATTATTAGCATGGAAAGCAGAATACTGTCATTTTTTGACTTCTCTGAACTAATCATCATTTACAGAAGTACATAATCTCAGTCTCCATTTTTTTAACAAGAAAATTCATAGTCTAATCGGGATATTTGCCTGGTGTTACTACTTTGAACTGTCTTTAATATTCTGCATTCAAGAAAATCTAGATTTTTAGGCCAGAAAATAAAATATTATTATGACAGCTACAACAGTTTTGAATTGAAAGATGCAACTTTTAAAGTTTCTCAAAAGCTGCAAACTAGTATCTGAAAAGCAGAATTTAGAAAAAGCAGATAATCATTAAAAGTCACTTTGAGTATTAAAAGCAGCTATATACTTCAAATTTTTAGTGGTTTATTAGCATTTATGCAAGAAAGCCTTGAATATACCATCAACCTAAAATTAACTGCATGGTGTATACCTAACCTGTGGTATCAAGAAATAGCAAATATTCATATATTTTACTGTAAAATACAATGAGTAATTGTCAAGTATTTATGGATAACAGCTAAATTTTAGTAACATTACACTGACAATTAAGACTCTTTGGTTTAACAAAGCAATTAAAAACTGCATAAACACTTTAATATGCTACAGCCCAACAGTTGAATACTTTCTCACT